>JAESUZ010004648.1:0-67500 GCA_017311185.1 Proteles cristata cristata | reverse complement strand
CACGCATGTAGAGTGAGTTTTCCTGCTTCCTTTGCACTGAATGCCTCGGTTCAAAAGTACAAGGTCACTAACAGTCCTCTGCTAGTATACCTGACATAAGCGATGGGACACTGTAACATTGCACAGTGTCCCCAGAGGACACTGTGCCCGCAGTGGAGAATAAGCATCACCTTATTTCCAAAGGGAAGAGCTCCCTGTGTTCCGCTGCATTCCCCACTGTACCCGTAAGGCATTTACCACATGTCATAGGGCACATGAATGGCACAGCGAGGTCCACTTCCTGATTGGATTCTGACATTTTCTCTCTGCTCGTTATTTTTATTAATCAGTCTCATAGGGATGCCTGGGTGGCTCAGTCAATTAAGCCTCCGACTTTGTCTTAGGTCTTGATCTCGACGTTCAGGAGTTTGAGCCTGGCGTCGGGCTCTGTGCTGACAGCTTGGAGCCTGAAGCCTGGAGCCTGCTTCGGATTCTGTGTCAATTTCTCTCTGCCCCACCGGGCTCTCACTCTGTCTCCGTCTCTGTCCCTCTCAAAAATAAACATTAAAATTTTTTTAAAGAAATCAGTTGCCTGAATAATCTTAGATGGGTCTTCAGAAAACTCTGAAGAGCAATTGCTACATTTAATCCCGTCACAGATTGGTCCGATGAAGAATGCAGCTGCCCCAGGTTCATGAAGACCCCAGGCTTGATCTCATGTTCTGCGGTTACCGTATTGAAATTATTTATATTTTTGGAACAAGGGGTTCTCTCCTTTCATTCCACGAAGATGTAGCCAGTCCTGTTCTTAAGTTTTAAGTCTGTTTTTCTCCAATGAAATCTCAGGTGCTGCTTCTGACATCAGTCCCTCAGTGTCGCCATGCGACATTAGGAAGGCATGGTGTTTCTTTGGAAAGTAGGTTTATCCCGATGCCTTACACAAAATGTTCCAAATCAAGTGGGTTACGTAACAGACTTTGCTCTAATCTTTCTATCTCTCTATTGCCTGTTTGCAAACACTGACTTCAAGGCCGGGACAAGTGGAAGCATTGGCTCTGTAGTGAGATTTTAATCATAGATACAGACGCTGTCAGAAAAACCAAGGGAAAGTTATCAATGCATTGCTATTTTCCTATCTGTCCTAGTCTAGAAATTGAATACCCAAGCATCTGGCCTACAATCACAGTGCATAATTCTGGAACTAAAAGCCTTCCGAGAGAAAGGATCTCATAAAGTCATGTGGCAGAAACATTTTAAGGCCATTTATCTGCAATTGACTTTACCTTCACCTGAGCCAGGCAATGTCTGATCTCCAAATTTGCAAACAGATGAAAAGAAACTCCCTTTATTTAAAAGACATTATGGACAAACATTAATGAGGGACTACTAAAGGGAACCACACACAGCTTTTACACACTCTGAGGGAGTCCAGTGTTAGTAGTTTTGAATTTAGTCAGGCAAAAATCTCATCATCGATGACAATGTTTCTATTTCTCCTTTTTGTTCCCTGCTGAAAACTTAAAACTCTTAAATTTAAAGGGCTATTTGTACCCATCTGTTAGCAGCTTTCCATCATTTAGTCCTGAGAAAAGAGAAATCTACCAAGAATGCCAAGAGAGAGAAAGGTCTTCCTTAAATATTAGCGTTTCTTTATAATATCGCTGGTAATTCACAGCATCTAAAGAACCTGTCATTTTGAAATTACCTACTGAGTGGGGGAGATTAGGCCATGAAATCTGTACTTTGCAGTGGACCGGAGAATACATATTTTTCAGTTGTTGAATTTCCTGGAGACTTTGATTCTCACTCTTTTCTTCAAATAATCTTACTGCCCTCTGGGGTTTTCTCTCCTCCTTTACAGTGCCTTCTGAGGTCCCTGCCTCTCCGTGGAGAATCCATGGTGCAAGACTTGCCTCCATAGCTAACAGGCCCTAATGAGGGTGGCACTGACATGCCAACCTCCTGGAGACTGCCTGGGCCACATGGTCACCCTGAGCATGCTCACAGAGGGTATCTTCTCACCTCTGTCAAATCCTTTGTTGAGTTCAAAACCTTATTACAATTAGGGTGGAAGCACCTCACTAGGTTATTTAGATGTTATCTCACTAGCAGAGAAATCGCCTACAACAGAGTCTGGAAAATTTCTTCTAAGCTTAAGTTAATTGGTGGAGAATCTGCTGGTGGTCTAGAGAAAATTAGGAGACCTGTCAAAAGATTTTCTTTGGGTTTATATTGGAATAATATTTTTTAAAATTTCTCTCTCCTTTCTTTTCCTCTCTCAACTTTCTCTGCTTACCTTGATCCACCCATATGAGAGTTTTGAAACATGCTAACACAGGACAAAGACCAGTTTATTTCATTTGTGGAAAATATCCAAGTAGCTGGAATATCTGGATGTCAGTGTGTCCGTCAATCTCAGCCTTCACTTAGGGTTTAAATTGTCATGCTCTCCCTTGGACAGAGAATCTTCTTTTTTTTCCTTTTCTTTTTTTTTTAAGTTTATATTTTTAATTTGAGAAAGGGGGGGACTGCATGCACACAAGGGAGGGGCAGAGAGAGGGAGAGGGAGAGAGAGAATCCCCAGCAGGTTCCACACTGTCAGGACAGACCCCAATATGGGGCTTGATCTCATGAGCTGTGAGATTATGACCTGAGCTGAAACCAAGCAGCAGACACTTAGTGGACTGGGCCACCCAGAAGCCCAGGACAGAAAAATCTTGCAGATTGGTCTCTGCAGAAGGGATGATCGCTGATGGGACTACCCGTCCACACTGCCAGCTCATTAATAAGCCAGTAGAAGGCCCAGGTCATGTAGAGCTCTTCCTTAAAGGTGATGAATGCTGTCAATCAGATTTTCTTCTTTTGAAGTTTGAATTACAAGACACAAGAGGAAGTAGACAGACTTGGGGCAGCTGAGTAGTCTGTATGTTGAACGAGGTCTGGTAAGCTGTACATATGCAAGAGAGAAAATACAATGGGCGTTGAGGGAGAAACCCAGACATGGGAATGACCCTGAGAGGCCAGAGAAGAGCAGGAGTTCTTGTCTTTCTAGGTATGTTGTGTGAAGTCTCATCCGCTCTTTATTATGTGCCCTTCCATTCACTGAGATCTCTGAGGAAACAATGTAGAAGGTGCTCTTATGATACGCTATCCCTCTTGTGTGAGTTTGCTTAACAAAATGTCTATTTTTAAGACGGTTGACTGCTTCACTGGGTCACTAAGAAACAAGAAAAGAGTGGAAGCTCTTTTCACATTTCCCCCAGAGAAATAGAGAAAGAAAATAGAGACAACATATGAATTCCCTCTGGGGAACATGATGCGTGTCCATATCCTCATCAGATTTAATTTTCATATAACCTCAGAGAGTAGGCACAATTATACCCATACCAGAGATAGGAAAACTGAGATCAGAAGTGTCAAACAATGTGTCCAAAGTAATTAGAGAATAAAAGATCAAATCCAAATCTCACAGTTTCTTCAGTACCCAATGTACTTTAACTACAGCAACAAAGACAAAAGAAAAGGAAGGAAGGAAAGAAGGGAGAAAGGGAAGGAGGAAGAAAAGAAAGAAAATAGCACATATGGGGACCCTATAACCTGCAAGGACCCTATAATCTGCTTTTACATGTTACTTCATTCACACCTCACAACAATGAAAAGCAGAACTGACATTCCTACTTTTTTGCATATAAGAAAGACCTGAAGCTTCGAAAATCCATCAAAATCACATAGCAAGGGGTGGAGCCAAGATTTATGCGATGGCAAATTAGCTCCATTACTCACGTTCCACGGAACTGTGTCTGGTCCTGAAGGACCATCCACGCCAGAGCAATTCTAGCCTGTAATTAGGTAAGAAATAAAGACAGTGTAGCTCTGAAGACCCAGAATGGTATTTTTTGATTCAAGAATGTACATTCGGTCCTTGCATCCGATTTTCTTCTTCTAATATATCAAAAATTATTGATAATGATATACATAATGATGTGGGGGGTGTGCCTGAGAGGAAGTAGGTGTGTTATGATATAGATAGAATTATAAATAAAATGTGAGATTGGAGGGACCATCAGAAGAAAAACAATTTCAACACACTGTGGAGCCTGCAAGTGCCAGAAAAGGGTTAATTCACAAAACAATGGAGGAAGCCATAGATTATACCCAGAGGGAAATGTCTCAGACAAGAAGCCAATCTACCTAGCTGAATCCCACAAGATGTGTCAATACAGAGATGGTGGGCACCTCAGAGAGTAATGTCAAATTTGCTCAGCATTTCTACATGATAAAGTACATTTCCCAAGGTTTTCTGTAAAATGGGCATCCTTGATAGTGTATGTATGATCAAATGCTTCTTTGGAGATAGATCTGTTTCTATTCACTAATAAAGGCTGTGATAGCCCCAAACGGGCATGAGTTGAATGAAGGACTTCTCTATATGCCCAACTCTTTAGGCATTTATTTTAATTTATTCTCATTACAATTCAGCAACTTGTTAGTATTACCCCTAGTTTCTAGAAGTGAGAACCGAGGTTCATAGGAATTAAGGAACTGAAAGCACATGTCTATTATGCAGAGTGAAGATTCTGATGTGATCAGATCTGGTTCCCAATCTGGTGCTCTGTCCACCGTTCCTCAACTATTTTCAGTGCTACTAGGCACTAGTCAAATGACGGAATTGTCTACTTTCTTTTTTTTTTTTTTTTTAAATCTAAATGTTTATTTAGTTTTGAAAGAGAGAAATACAAAGCATGGGTAGGGGAGGAATAGAGGATGAGGGAAACACAGAATCTGAAGCAGGCTTCAGGTTCTGAGCTGTTAGCACAGAGCCTGACACAGGGCTCAAACTCACAAACTGCAAGATCACGACCTGAGCCGAAGTTGGACGCTTAGTCAACTGAGCCACCCAGGTACCCTATGGAATTGTCTACTTTATGATGTATGATAAAGAAACCATGCAGTACAATGAGAAGTCAGTTTGGAAGCTTTGCATTTCTGTATTTAGATTACGATTGCAAACCATTGCACTGCATCTGGGTGGCTCAGATGGTTGAGCATCTGACTCGTGACTTCAGCTCAGGTTATGATCCCGGGGTTGTGGGCTTGAGCCCCATGTCAGGCTCCTTCCTGAGCATACAGCCTGTTTGAGATTCTCTTTTTCTCTCCCTCTGCCCCTGCCCTGCCCTCTCTCTCCCCCCCTCACAAAAAAATCATAATAAAAAAAGATTAAAAAAACATTGTGCCATTCTATAATAACTAAACAAATAACTAAATGAAACCTTGTGTGTGCATACAAGTGTACATAAGTGCAAAACCAAAATAAATTCAGCTGCTTGTATGGCACTTGGCACATAGTAGGGACATCACAATTTCTTGCTGAATAAGTGCAAGAACAATTCAGAGAACTCTTGATTGTTTCCTTTCTTTTCTGTAACTTGCCTCGTCAGCATAATTGGGCAGATTTTGAGCCAATTATTAATGATGGAAATGGGGATGCATTCAAGAGAACAATGCTTTCGAACACAAAGAACCAAGTCACTTTGTTGTAAAGTGACAGAGTCTTTTGTCCCCCTTCAGCCAGTTTATTATTGAGCTTACTGATTAGTTAATTAGTAATTACTTTAATTATTAATGCTATTTACATATTTGGATTATTGCAGTTATGAAACAGCCAGGCTCCCCTCCCCCTTTGTTGGTATTTTAAAATAAAATAAGAGGGTTAAGAAGCAAGCAGATAAGTGGCAATGTCAGCTATGGGATGGATAAGGCAAACAAACCACAAGGCCTTGTAATGAGAGATTAAGCATAAAGAAAGCAAAGAATTACAGGGAAGTGCGCAAAGGGTGGGCTACTTCTCTGCTGAGAAGTAAACTCCAAAGTAGAGGCTACGTATAAATGCACATCTGTACACAATTTACAACGAAACATGGGAGCTTGGAAACCCAGTCGTATATTCAGCGAATGCAGCTGCTGGTGGGATCCCACATGTCCCCATAATTCCCATGGTAGCGGGTGCGGGATGGTGACGGATGAATTTTTAACCTCTTTCATCTCAGTTTTGTTTAACCTGAAATTAGACCAAAAATGCTGCACTTCAACTAAAAATTAACACGCACTCTCCAGAAAGAAGGAAAAAATGGTATAAATTATGTCTGATTGAACAAACACAACTCCACTGTTGAACAGCCAGTCAATGGGGAGGGTAGGGCGAGGCAATGGAGCAAGGTAATGTGTAATCTCACCAGTCAATGGACTGTGGGCAGGCCTGGCGGCCCATCGCTGGAGGTGTCAGGGAGATAAATAGCAGAGTGTCCTCCTCAAAAATATGATTAATACCCTTCTCGGTCCACTGCTGAAGATGTAGTGGGTGCAGCTGGTCTGGACAGCAGTTGCAGAGAGAGAAAATCCGGGACGATTGCAATGGAGCAGAGAGGGCAAAGAGGAGGACAAATAGCCACCCGAGGGAGAGTGCCGAGGCCCCACGTGTGGGGAGGAGTCTGAGCTGGCCAGAGGTCTTCGGAAACAGCAGCTTAAGTAACGCTTAGAGCCTTCTATGCACGTGCACCTGAGCCCCAGCGGCCATGATCTTAAGCGGCAGAGACAAGCTAAAGTTGAGTCTTTGAGGGATATAGAGATACGCCACTCCAGAAACAGTGAGTAATCTTGAAGAATTGTGGTCTGTATGGCATGGCCGCTGTGTGATTAACACAGAACTTTATTTACTAGTCACAGATCAGCAGGAGGTAATGGGGGTTAATTTCTTCTCCTTCGTATGGGGAGACTGAGGTCCAGGGAAGTTGAGTTAGGTTGCTCAAAGTTACATAGCTAGTGGGTGTTCCAGGGGTACAGGACTCATGAACCTCCATTCTTCTCACCAAATCAAACTGGTTCCTCAGTGATTATAAAAAAAGAAAAACAAAGAAACAACTTTTTAAAAATAGATTTATTTATTTATCTTGAGAGAGAGAGAGAGAGGGAGAGGGAGATGGAGAGAAAAAGGGATAGACAGAGAGGGAGAGAAAGAATCCCAAGCAGGCTCCATGCTGTCAAGACAGAGCCCAGTATGGGGCTCGAACTCACAAACTATGAGACTACAACTTGAGCCGAAATCAAGAGTTGGATGCTTAAGCAACTGAGCGACCCAGGCGCCTGCACCCCTCAAAGAAATAACTTTGGGTAAGAGTTTGCCTTTGGCTACTCACTCTAGTTCCCATTCAACATCTCGTTGTTTCTCCTGTCAAAAGATTTGGCCAGATTTTTCTTGTTTGTTTGCTTGCCTTTTTTTTTTTTTCTGATTTTCTCTTTCCTCATATACTATGTTATTAACAAAGGCTTTTCAAACATCCCTAGTTGTAATTCTGTTGTACACACACACACACACACACACACACACACACACACACGGTGGCTGCCTAAATTGAAACGCGAATTGATATATTCTAATGTCTCCTTCACTAGTGGAAGGTGGCAGGACTTTCTTCCCTGGGACAAATATAAGTGTCACATTTTCCTCATCAGATGGTTTCTTCCCTCACTACAATGTTCATAAGGCCAACAAAAATGTCTTCCGAGCATGCTATAGCTCCATAATGATGCTAAAAGGATCACAGAAGGAATATCTATCCAAAACTATAGTTCTTGGTTTATTGGATATTGATTTTAAACATGGTGGACTGAAAGCCATTTTTATAAAACTTGACTCAACACTGAAATTCTAGAACTGAACAAAGAGTAAAGAAATATATGTAAATTTTAAAAATATTTTAAAGTAAAAATTAATCAGGATGGTTACCCATATCATACCTTACAAGGATTCGATGAATCCCAAAGAATGGAATGTGACATCAGAAGTTAAGAAGGAGCAGAGAAGTGCCAAGGTATAAAGTTGACAGTAGAATATGATAGGTGGTGATAAGCATGCCCTGTTCCAAAGCAAATGAAGATATTGAACAGACAGCATTATATAACAGTCCAAAGATCTTCAATTTGATCTCAGTAATCAAAACCATGAAAACAATGTGTTTCTCGTGTGTCATAGGTTATACTTTTCCAGAGCCTTTAACATACGACTTCTAGAATATTTTCATTATTATCATCTTCAAAAGGGCTTCCCAAACACTGATGCACACATGAATCACTAGGTATCTTGTTAAAATACTGATCTTGTGTAATGCATCTTGATTAGGGTCTCAGATCCTGCGTTTGTAACAAGCTACCAGCCGATGTCAATGCCACCAATTCATAGACCACATTTTGAGTACCAATGTTCAATCATATATCTTGGGTGGTGAAATTGACCAAATACATGCATGGTACCACAGGGCCAGAATTTGAACTCAGGGATGCTTGGCCACAAAACCCGTACATTTCTTGTACATCAACACCTGTCACATGAGTCTTTGGCACTCAATCTCCAAAGAGCTGTGATACTGATTACAGAAGTAAAAAACTAAGTTTCTGACGGGATGCTTCATCTCTGGGTAGACTGACCTCTTCCTAAGAGCTTTGAGACCTTTGAGTTAATGAAACACCATGCCTCTATAGAGACTTTGGGCCATTGTAGGATGAAAGGAAGAAATTCTGGAAGTACCCATAAACATAATCTGTTTGAATGAAATACCCTGTTATGTATAGAACTGGTCATGTAGGACCAGCCATCTCTATACCAGAGTGGCTTCCCCTGGCCACAGAAACAGATCTTTAATGTAGAAGTGTTTACTGTCACAGCCAAGAACATTGTGCCAAAACCATCTAATCTGGCCACAGTATAGCCGTCCATGCCCCCTTTTTCCTAAAGATTTCATAGTACCTCCTCCCACCATCTTCTGAGGCTTTGCAAAAACATGAAAAGAAGTCTGTGTGGACATGACTTTAAAGGCACCATTCCACCCAGGTCACTAGAATATGCCCAGTAAAGATAAAGCCAATGGCCAAAGTTGCACCTCATTTTCTTATCCTAGACTCAGTCAGATAAATTTGTATACATTAGATAGTCAAAGGATGTAGCTATGAACAATGAATCGCAACCCTACATTATTTCTGCATTTTGTGTTATGGTCATTCTTGTCAGATTTTACATCTATCATTGGGTCATTCATTTCCTCACACTTCCAAAAAATAGTTCGTCACTCTCTAGTCATAATCTTTAAATAGCACTGATCATTATCACTGGCCATGATTATAGAGAGAAACAGATATATAGTCACATATTTATATGCACATTTACGCATATTTCTATATATGCAATGATTTTCATTTAGTATTGGTCTGAAAAACATATAGAAGTAAATAAATACATCCCTTACATTTTATTGCCAGATTAGTTTGGGAAGTATTATTAATCTTACTGCCTCCTTGAAAATTCACAAGGATATGAAACCTCTTATCATCAAGCAGTTGATTTTTTTTAATTTTTAAATGTTTTTTATTTATTTTTGACAGGCAGAGAGAGAAGGGGAGGGTCAGAGAGAGAGGGAGACTCAGAATCTGAAGACAGGCTCCAGGCTCCGAGCTGTCAGCACAGAGCCCTACGCGGGGCTCGAACCCATGAACCATGAGATCATGACCTGAGCCCAAGTCGGACACTTAACCGACTGAACCACCCAGGTGCCCCATCAAGCAGTTGTTTTAAATTTATGTAGTTTGGCGCTTCTACCAAGTATTTGAGTTTGTCTATTGCTTGTTCCTTTTTAATTCATGTTCCCTAAAGTCCTACAGATTAGTATTTTACAAACAATTACCTAAGAAATAGGGTTATGTCATTGGCTCAATTTCCAAGTTTCGATGAGTATAAGGCAGTGCAGTAGACATGCTTGAATTTGGCTTTAGTAATGCATCGTCTTTTAGGTTATTGCAGTAACAAAACATTTTATTTGTAGAGATGAGAGATAAAATGTGTTCTCTAGCATTTTCTTTTCTGACCCTCCCTTAAAATAAATGTGTTTCTAATCAGTTCGTTTATTTCACAAGCCATAGATAAAATGTTTGAGAGACACTCTAAATTAAAGGGTAAGGCAACTCAGTTTCTGAGAACTGAGGCTTTATAATATGTATATATCCATGTGGACATCATATAAATTATATGTAATATTTGTTTCTCATGATGCCAAAATGAGTTATCATTTTGGAAATGTAAGAATTTACTTACTAGGATACAAGATTTAATATAAAAAATTATGTCAAAATTATCAAAATTGTTCAGTGAATCTGTGTCATTAACCAAGTGGTCATTAAAGATAGGCTTTCAGTTTACAGATGTACTAGGAAACTAGATGTGACACACTCAAAGTTACACAGCTGATGAGCAGAGCAACATTGACCTAAACCCTCCCCTTGATGCCTAGAGGTGTCTCAACTTTGGTGACTCACCTTTAGGCACTAGGAACATACCTCTGTCCATACTGACTGAGTTCTTGAAACTCCTCAAAGACATCTTACTAAGAATGTTTCTCCATATGCTTTGACATGTTCTTATGATCTAAAACACTGTTGGGAAAGCAAAATCTTGAACCAGTCCATGGTGTTGGGAATTCAGCAGGATGGATGTGGTTGTGGACAATAAACATGAATTTGATTGACACTCCTCTAGAACTTTTATATAATCAAAACATAGCAAAAATGTCTGCCTATTATTCAGTGACTAAGACAGAAACAGAAATGAATACTTTGAGTTCAGTAAATAAAAAAAGTGATGTGTTATTTGATTTGCACAAATACTCTCCTTGATTCTCTACCTAAAAAAGCCACATGTATTAAAATGTCTTTCACTATTATATTAATATTATATTTTTAAGACTCGAAGAGAGCTGAGTATTTGGAGACATTTGGAGACATCCCTCATTTGGGGATGAGGAGAACACAGAAAATCTGACATCATTCTTGCACTTTCTTCTCCTGAATACATAATCTCTCTCTAAGTAAAACACTAAATAAATTCATGGACTCAGGACCCACGCTAAAACTAGATGCTTTCAAAGGCCCTGGTTAATGAGGAATCTTTTAAATGTCACATCTACAGTGCAAATTAACCGATATTGCATAGCAAAAGTCCCTCAGAAGAAATCTGGTCAATGGTTTATGACAAAAAAATTAATGCTTTCTGTCAAGAATAAGGGTTAAGTTTAGTATTAATCATAAAATGACCTTTAATTGCCAAACAAAAGCACTTTGTTATTTCTCTACAATCCTGAACTCACCCTGAGTATTGAAAAAAAAGTCATAATTTGCTTAGTATAAATATATTAAAGTATTAAGCCCGCTCTGCTACTCAATTAGTAAACATGTCAAGAGGTGGGTGAGTTATTCATGGTTCAGAGGGCCAGCCCCTTTTCACAGGGAACTTTTTTTTACTCTAATGAAATGATGGATAATCTGGAAGTAGGTGCTTTAAGAAGATATTAATCATTCTCTGTGGTAATGTTAATCATGCGTTCCATCATCTCCAGATGCTGTGGATCACCTTCCTCTGAGACAAAGGGCACCTGAGCCAGGAGAGTCCTTTTGATCACCTTTCTGCAGAAACCCTCACATGCTGCTGACATTAAAGACAGTGTTAGATTTCAGGGCACCCTTAAGATAAAATGGCAAGTTCAACAACTCCTTCAACTGATTTCTCAGAAATACGGGATGGGATCTCTCTTCACTTTTAATTATTAACATTTTTCATGTTGCTCCTATGAGGGTGGGACAAGACTTTAACCCATAGAGGGAGAAGATAGAAGTCCATCAAGTAAAAGCTATAAATGTATGTCCTGGCAAACTGCTTTTATAGTCTAGGCTTCCAATCTTATGAAAGGTTAGCGTTCGTCAGATCAGATTTATCTCTTAAAATATCTCTGATGTCTCCTTGAGTTAATGAAACACCGTGCCTCTAGAGAGACTTCTGGCCAATTAAACATTTTTATGGCCAGTGTTTTTTAAAGGAAAAAATGTGGAGGAAAACCTGAGGGCATATCTTACGGGGTTAAAATAGCTCCTATCACAGACTAATTTTGAATGCTTCATAGACCTCAGTGCCTCAAGAAATCTGGAAGGATTCCTAACGCTAAGAGGTTATTCCATATAAATTGCCTCAGAAAGGTAAAACTGAGGGGAACAAGCAAGGCTCCTGTCATCATGCAACAGTATTGAGGACTCCAGAGTTTAGATAGTATCTTCACGGAAAAAAGGGGCCATTTTCTTAAATCCACATGTGCATACCCAGGGCCTACAAATGGACAGGAGGGTTACCAATGACGTTATGTGATCTCTTTTGTTGGGGGGGGTTCAATTCTACTTAGAGACAAGTGCTCTCCAGATGATGGCTTACACTACTCAGGCCCAATCACTAATATTTTTATCCACATGTGTAGACACAAAGAGCTAGAGATTCATTTCCGGTCTGCTGGAGAAAACAAGTTATTTTGGTTTTCCCTCAGACTTAGCCCCCTTTTCGCCCTTCTTCTGTTTTCTTTCAAATGGATTATATTCAGTAATCCACCAAATTAGCAAATGTGTCTATGCAGTGCACTTATCATCTGTCTCTGTCTCTCTCTCTCTCTTTTTAAGTTAGGCTTGCTGACTCCAAATATATCAACCACCATTTTACTTCACATCCCCTCTGTTCCACTATCTAAGCCACACTGTAAAATTTGTCATATCTTACAGCACGGCCATCTCAGACCTTTAAATGTCAATGGACAATGCATGATGAGGGACAGATGTCATTTTTCTCATAACCTCATTTCCACTAATTGTTCTTATTGGCCTCAGCATGTTTTTCCTCTATTTTGATTCTTCCTTGTCTGGTCCACAGAGCTGCTCAGAATGCTTTCTTTATGTCCAATGTAACCAGCCAAACCTCAAATAAAGAATGCTCTTAAAATATGCTTTATGCACTTTTCCTGGAGTGCACTGGGTTATGAAAGCAAATCATGCACTTTGCAGCTTGGAATCAAATAAATATGTTTGGCTTCTGACATAAGTTGGCCTCACTAATAATCCCGTTTATTGGTCACCTCCTTCAAAGTCTACCAGGAAGCTTGACCATTTGTCTCAAGCATTGTCCGTGACTTTATTCTCCCTTTTCTCAGGCTGCTCATTAAAAAGAGAGGAGCCCGGGGCACCAGGGTGGCTCAGTCAGTTAAGCATCCGACTTCGGCCCAGGTCATGATCTCATGGTTCGAGAGTTTGAGCCCCGCGTTGGGCTCTGTGCTGACAGCCAGCTCAGAGCCTGGAGCCTGCTTCACATTCTGTGTTTCCTTCTCTCTGCCCCTCCCCTACGCATGCTCTGTCTCTCTCTCTCTCTCTCTCTCTCAAAAATAAATAAACATTAAAAAATTTAAGAAAAAAAAAGAGAGAGGCCCTCCAAAGAGTCCTCAGTACTGCACTGCATTCTTCCACCAACAAATTGACCCTTTATCATGTCCTTCCCTTCTGATTTCTCACATGATGAAGTCTTCTTCCCACCCTGTTAAAAATTCACTTACTTGAGACCTTGATTTTATTCCCTGCCTTTGCTTCTGCAACTGTGCTCTTGTACGTAGGCTTTCTTCCTCCAGACTCTCTGATTTATCTCAGTCTCTAAATATGGAGGGTGCCTTCTTATCCATGGTTTTACTCTCTGTGGCTCCAGTTACCTGGGGTCAACCATGATCTGGAAACAGATAATACTCCTTCTGAGATACAGCCAGAAGGTCAGTGGTAGCCTAATGCTATGTCTCAATGTCAAAGCATTCACTTCATTTCATCATTCACGTCATGAGATGAAGTGGGTATTTTATTATATCATTACAATACGGTTGAGTACAGTATAATAAGATACTTTGAGAGAGAGAGAGAGACCAATTTACATACGTTTTGTTACAGTGTATTGTTATAATTGTTCCATTTTATTATTAGTTGATTGTTGCTAATTTCTTCCTGCACCTACTCTATACATTCAACTTTATCATAGGTGTAGATGTATGCAAAATTTTTAGGGTTTGGTGCTATCCTTGGCTTCATCCATCCACTGGGGATCTTGGGACCCATCCTTCCCATATAAGGGGGACTGCTGTAATTCTAAGTCCCCCCTCCCTAAAATGCAAACAGTTGGTATATTTCATGCCCCCTCCATGTTCTTCTCTCTCTTCCAATTACCTTCTAAAATTCTTGGAAGAAGAGTTCATACTGCTAGAGTCATGAAGCCTTCACCATATGTTTTCTTTCAGACTCATCTTGGCATTTGACCTCATTGTTGTATTGAAATTCTCATCCCTAGGGCTGTAAGTGACTTCCTAAGTTACTAAGAGCTCACTACCTACCTGGCATTGTTCTAGATACTACTTGGGATACAGCAATGAAGAAAAAAATAGTTCAGAAGCCTCATATCTCAACTCTCTTGAACCATACGTTATATTAAATTGCCAAATGTACTGAATATTTTTTAAATTAACTTTCTGAACCTTTTCAATTTCTCCTTGTACTGTCTGAAACATTGACAAAACATTCTCCATCCCTTCCTTATGTATCAGCTTGAAATGTTGGTGTCCTGTATAATTGGTTTATTCAATTGCTCTTCTCATTCCTGTATTTATTTAGCTAACTCCATCCACTCTCAAAGGTCTGATTGCCATAAATATGCTGATTTCCCTCAAACCTGTCACTGTAGTCTAAACTGTTCCCCTAATTAGCAGACCTATACATCTCGCTGATTCTAGATTTCTCCATTTCAACAGGCCACAGACACTCAACTTCAGCATGCCCAAACTTAACATCTCACCTTCTCAAAATCAGTGCTTCTTTCTTTTTCTACCTTAATGATGGTACCACCAAAATCTACTGTCATTCAAGCTGTGACATTGGAGATCATCGTTGATTCTTCTGTCTTTCTCTTTCTTTCCATCTGATAAAACAACTAGTCCTTGAACATTTATGTTCTGAATATTTTTAATCTGAATTATAATTCCTAATTCTTCCATTCTACTTTACATCCCCATTTGTCTTGTGAATGGATATAACTACTTCTGTCCTACACATCAAGTTAACCATTCACTGAGCAAAAACAAATTTACTATGTTGAGTCCTTATTTATAAGTTATTGATTGATTGAAAGAAAAAATAAAAGTCTGAGATGGGGCATAAAATATTCCTCACAATGTTGTTCCTTTCAACATTACCAGCATTAAGTTTTAATACTCCATGACTCACTGCTTTAATTTTAACACAATAAACAACTTATATTTTCCTGTGCATACAAACAGTACTTTTTAATTATTTCTTTTACATCTTTGTGTTTTTTCTCTTTACTAGCTGCCTGGTTGTTCTTTTTCTTTATTTTATTCTAATACATGCTTACTCATCTTCTATAGTACATTGCACATGTCATGTCTTCCATGGAAGCGACAGCTAATTGTGTATCACCCCTACAATGTGCAGGCTATCTCCCCATCCTCTATACCCTTCAATACGTTCTGTAATTACTATAGCATATTATTATTATCTCCTTAGATCTCAGGCCAATCCTACTAGGTGGCTCTAACACACCACTTTTAATTGATTTTTATCTTTACTTATTTTTGAGAGAGAGACAGATGTGAGCAGGGTAGGAGCAGAGAGAGGGTAAGAGATCTGAAGCAGGCTCCAGGCTCTTGAGCTGTCAGCAAAATGCCCAATGAGGAGCTCAAACTCATGAACCTGAGCCAAAGTTGGATGCTCAACTGACTGAGCCACCCAGATGCCCCACTAAGTCACCACCTTTTAATCCTCTTTATTCTTAGTCTCTGACACAATGCCTGACACAGAATAACTATCCAATAAAGATTTGGAAAACAAAATATTAGAAAGGAGGAAGGGAAGGAAGGAAGGAAGGAAGGAAGGAAGGAAGGAAGGAATTTAGTTTATCATTATCACCTTAAGACATCTAAGTGTGTGGTAGATTGTATTTCCACAGGTGGCCACTTCGAAGTCTACCATTTCACATGTTCTCATACAGGGAAGGTGACCTATGTTAAGGAACATGCACATTTATTTGTTCATAAACATTTACCAAATGGCAATGACAACTACAAACATAGGTTCTAAGGATTCAAAAAAGTATTACCATATGGTTTATCTACTCATTATATCAGGAGAAAATATGCATATAAGAAAATCACTATAGTTAGGTAAGTGAAGGCACCAGTGCTGGGAATGAGGAACAGAGGAGGCTGGGGTTTTTTTTGTTTTTGTTTTTATTCAGAAGGTCTGAGACAGCAGCATAGAGCAGGTGACATTTGAACAACATCTTGAAGGACCATTAAAAGCTGATCAGAGAAAATTTAGGGACGTATATTCTGGAAAAGGCTGTCTGTAAAGATACAGGCAAGAGAACTATGCTGAGAAATTCAGAAATGAGAAGTAGTTCAGCAAGACTGGTATGGATAGACAGAGTGCCTTTTAAGGGAATATGAGTCACAAATGCCTGATCTTTCTCTTTCTCTGATAAGTCAGTTAATGTTCTTTAAAAAAAAAAATGGTGTCAAAAGATGTTGGCAGACACTATTTTCCAAGGTCAACACTCTCCTAGCACCATTGAGGCATATTTGAGTGTTGAGTCACTCTGGTGAACCAAACAAAACCAGATAGATACCCTTTTCCTTTTCCTTTTTCTTTTCCTCTGTCTGAAATATCTACTCTTGAACAATGTATCTCTCCAAGATCCTTAATACTATTATTGAAAGTTCAGTATTCATCTGAAGGTTGTCCGTATTGTATGGCAAGGGTGTTTTCAGGGTCCAAACTGAGTCCATTTGGACTCATATGATTATTTAGAAGCAAGGGCCAGAATCCACCCGTGGCTACCTTTCCTTCTAGATGGTCCCTACGGGTAGCACACACATTAGCTGTTCTCACTCTATATCCAGGGCAAACAGTTTGCTATATGCCCTTCCCTACATCTAGTCTTTGCTGAGAAGTCACGATACGAATCGTACGTTTTCCTAAAGTTGATAATGTCACATGGTGGTAGACATCTACTGACATCTCTTTCAAGGTCGTTCACCAGAAGGACTTACGTATATAACTTATTCTTTCTTTTCATTTTTTTTTATTTTTAACGTTTATTCATTTTTGAGAGATGGAAAGAGACAGAGTGTGAGTGGGGGAGGGGCAGAGAGAGAAGGAGACACCGAATCAAAAGCAGGCTCCAGATTCAGAGCCCCATGCGGGGGCTCGAAATCATGAACCATGAGATCATGACTTGAGCTGAAGTCAGAGGCCTAACTGCCTGAGCCACCCAAGTGCCCCATACACCTTTCTTTCAAGTCACACTCAGTAACTGTTAGAAACACACCAAAACATACATCTCATGGGAGTGATTATTAGTATTCACATCTAGTTTAAATACATAAGGAGGAAAAAAAAATCCCAAAATGTCTCAATTTGCAAAGCCACCTTGCTCACAATGGAGTCAGCACTTCTGTCCTTCACTTATCCAGCTGTATTTGCATGACTTAAAAATGCCATTGATTATCAACATACCACCAATTAAAAGCAGGAGTGAGACAACACTGCTGCATTGACTACCCATTTATCAGTTAATTAAACTAGGCTTACATTTATTAGAATTAAATATTATATCTAAAATACGAAATAAGAGGGGCACCTGGATGGCTCAGTCAGTTAAACACCCGACTCTTGATTTTGGCTCAGGTCATGATCTCATGGTTCATGGGATTGAGCCCCATCCTGGGTTCTGTGCTGACAGCATGGAGCCTGCTTGAGATTCTCTCTTTCTCTCTTTGTCTCTGTACCCCTCCCACTCATATTGCCTCTCTCAAAATAAATAAAGAACATTAAAATAATCTTTAAAATACAAAATAAGAAAAAAAGCCTATCATTGAATTGTATTTTTCTTTTCTCATACACTGGCTAAAAATTAAGTAAGAATTATAACCAATTTAGCAAAAGTCCCAATTCTCAAGTTTCTCTATGGTGACTTAACCCAAAGACTCACCATATTTTTCAGGCATTAGTTTTCTTTTTTTTTTCCTTAATTTTAAAATTTTATTTATTTGTATTTATTTATTTTTTAAGTTTTATTTATTGTTTTGAAATAGAGAGCAAGAGACAGACAGAGATAGAGGGAGACAGAGAATCCCACTCAAGGCTCAAACTCAGGAATCTTGAGATCATGACCTGAGCTGAAATCAAGAGTGGAGACACTTAACCGACTGGGGTCACCCAGGCACCCCAGCGCAGAGTTTTCAAAGTGATAGGTAAAAATGACCATAGAAATCATATGTTAATTTTTTAAAATTCTCTAAGATTTATTTTGAAATTGAGTTTTGTATCCCTGGTAATAGCCGTGTATTGGAATCTCAGACACAAGACAGGATCGTGTTATCTAATACTAAATGTTCTCCTACTGCAATCAATTATGTCAGTGTTTTTAGGTCGAAATGAATCCATGGAAATTATTTTGGTCACAGATATTCACTAAAATATAGGCTACAACAACAGATATAAGCAGTACTGAAAATATGGAAAATAGTGTTTTCTGAAATTGTAAGTAGAAGATAAAAAAAAAAGACAAATTTACTAGTTTGGTCTAGTAGATAACAAAAATGCTTTCTGGCTGAGTAGAATACATCGTAGCACAACTCATTATCCTAAATGTTTGGATTGGTCACAGATCAAAGGGTATTTTCCAAAATGCCATAAATAAATGTATTCCATTAAAGGTTCCCATAATTTGCTTATAATGCTGCTGATGCCTTTGTTCTCTTATGCTAATGCCAACATGATTTTCTATTTTAAAATTTTTTCTTAGCATATTAAGAAATAAGTTTATATCACTTATATCACTACTGAATAGCAAGAATGTCACCTCCTTATATGCTAATAGTAACTTCTAAGGTCAACCTTACAAGAACAAAGTGCACAAAGCTGGCAAGATGTTGAAGGATCACAAAGTCTACTGTGCATCATGTTGGCCTTGTCAAAGGACACCAGCCACTACTTGGGACCATTGTAGCTAAAGGAAAATTATCTGGGACAACTCCCACATTTTCTAGATATTTCTGGGAATGAAAATTAAACCACTTTAGTGTCTTAGTTGGCAAAGCCACATGTCTCTCATTGCCCCATTTCCTCGTGTAACTTCTCTTTTCAGTCTCTTAAGAACCCAGTGCTTTTTCTGGACATTATCACATTCTGAAAGCCATGAGTGTATTTCATTTACCAAGACTGCTTTCATCCTAGGACTATTTACAATTCACGCTGTAGTAAGAAGCTGAACCAGATTGAGAGGCTTTGATTATCCCTTTATATTTGTAGTTGAATAGTTCGCTCTTAGATGTACCCACATTCATTTCACAGAGGCCTGCTGAGGTACGGTGGCAAGCTAATGAAAGACATCATGGCATAATGAAAAGAGGTAGACCTTGAAGTGAGTCTTACTTAGATTTCAATTTTTACTCCATTATTTGCTATGTGCATGAGTTTAGGCCTGCTATATGGCCTTCCTGGCACTCAATTTAAAGATATTCATACTTGTAAATGAGTGAGTCTAGGCTTGTCTTAGGGTATTGGCTCAATCATTCATAGCTTTTGAGTTCTCACAGAAATACAGATCACTGTGTGTCAGGGGCCAGGGAGAATTACATTTTAGTCTCTTTCATCAGGGCTCAACTAGATATACATACATTTTCACTTCTAGGGTCCATTCTTTAAGAAAAAAGGAACTTGATGGGGTGCCTGGGAGGCTCAATTGGTTAAGTGTTCGACTTCACCTCAGGTCATGATCTCACGGTCTGTGAGTTCAAGCCCCACATCAGGCTCTGTGGTGACAGCTCAGAGCCTGGAACCTGCTTCGGATTCTGTGCTCCCCCCTTCTCTCTGCCCCTCCCCTGCTCGTGCTCTGTCTCACTCTGTCTCTCAAAAATAAATAAGTGTTAAAAGTTAAAAGAAAGGAACTTGTTGGAAGATAAGAAGGAATTACATCCTGTGAGAAGTGGCATAGAAGAGAGAATACATCCAAGGGACTGAAAGGTTTGTAAAAACAATTGGAGATCTATAATGTGTGAGAAAATTGAGAACTATCCATGTGATCTCAGAAAACAAGACTGAGACGGGGTGGGGAAACTCTACCCAGGCAGAGTTGGGTCAGCATATGAGAGAACTTGGTCATAATCAGGCCACTGACTTAAGGTGTATTATGAGGTACATCTGTTCAGATAGACGTTGGCTGACTCTTTACTCAGGACACTATAAAGATAGTGGTCTGAATAATAGTAAAGCGAATTGGATTATTTGACATTCTGAAAAGCTGTCTGATCCTAAGGATCTGTTCAAATGCCATGTGCATTACATATCCTAAAACAACGACTGTATCTTCACTTCCAAGAGAAAGTGCTTCACCAGGTCTAATGAGGAAGAAGTCAAAGGACATCATCACTTGCTCATTCTCTAGTTCATTCTCAGGTTCATTTTTCACCTAGCCCTGTCTCCTCTAGCACCAACATAATCTAACCCCTTTGCGATCTGATCCCAAGCTACTTTCCCAGTAGTTTATGACGCTTCCTGCTAACTGGCTTTCCTGGCTATAACCACACCAGGCTACTTGTCCATATCTAAAGGGACCCATATCTAAAGGGACTTCTCTAAGCTCCACATCTCTGCCCATGCACAACATAGTACAGAAAATGTCCTTTCCTCCTTCAGTCCTCACAATTGCTCTCCTTGTCAAACCCTAGCAGAGCACTTAAAAACATGACTCTTTCCAGCAATACCAAGAGACCTTTGAGGCTAGAACTATGTCTCCACATCTATCCTTGTCTCAATATTGTTCTTGTGCATGAGAAGTCTTTTGGTAATTATGAGATGTTGATTTACTGCAAGAATTTTTACTCAAAAAAAAAAAAGAAAGAAAGAAAGAAAAGAAAAAACTCCAAAAGATTAAAACTTAAAAATCATTGCCCTATATAGGGGTTTTTCAGCCATAATCAGATTGGCTACTTTTCATCTCAGTATTGTTAATTAAAGTTTAAAGACACAAAAGCAATAGAAGGCATGAACCCAAATTTTAAATAAAATGTAGATGACATGTAGACAATGCAGGCAGCAGATTTACCGTAGATGCTGATTTTCTACATTTCCCAGAAAATCGTGACCACGGGCCACTTTGATTGACAGGGTCAGGCTCTGACGGAGAATCCGCTTTGTGCTTCTCCTGGCTTGGACAAGGACACCTGCACTTTTCCAAATTAGACAGGGCCTCTGCTCTCTGTTGGGCACAGCACAGGCCCATGTTGCCTGTTTAAAGACACAGTGACTCAAGATCCAGGAAAGAGGCTGAGAATATGAACAAATCACTCTTTCCAACAACCGCTCCTCACCTAGGGAAACAAAGGTTCTGGGAGAATTGAACGTGAACTCATGTGCAGCCTTTGGACTCTGACAGTCTGTTCATTGCTGGTTGTGTGAGTACCCAGCAGGCTTCCTCAGTTGTTTTGAAATCATTCCATTTCCAAATTACCTTTTCCAATGAGGTGAAGATATACTTTCTTTGAGGGCCGTAGTTGCAATTTAAAAATACTTCCCAAATGGTCATGTCAACCTCTGCTTTCCACAGTTGATCTGAATGTTATGTAATTCAACCTGCTAGCTTAACCCCATCTTGACTTCAAGGCCCTCCAGAGACTATAAAAGATCCCTGTTACCACCTGGTGTTCACTGAGATATCATCTTCCCTTCCCCTCCCTGTAATGTTTCCATCCATTCTTCTGAGTTCCAGCCTCACTTTTCTCTTCAGTGTCCCACTCTACGCTGAAGCAGAGCCCAATCCTCTTTGGTTTCCACTCTGATTTTGGGAACTCCTTCTTCTTGAGTTCCAATCCCAGGTAATAACTGAGTTTTTCTTGTGAATGGAGCCACCAACTGGCAACACCCACCTACTTTGGGGAGTTGTCACTCACCAGAGATCTCTTTAACAAAGTCTGGGCTCCTTCAACCCCAGGACTCTACCACTCCAGGGATCCATCAAAGGACACCAATAATTTTAAACCCTTGCCATCTTTCTCTTCACCCAATCGTCAAGAAGGAATTTTGGGTGACCATAAGGGAAATAAGCCAAGACCCAATGATTAAATCATTAATGTATTAATGAAAACACTGGTTGCAAATCTACTATGATAGATATCACACTAAACACTAGCAATACAGCAATAGAGAGTCAGTTCCTTAGAGAGCGCATGGAATAAGATAAAGTGTATTTTCCCTTGCATATATTTAAATATTAGTAAGTGCTAATATAAGCTTAAAAAAATCAAAGCCCTAGGAATCCACAAAGACTCCAGGGTAGCAAACCAGACCTAGCCCCAATCCTGAGCTCCTCAAGGTACATCAGAGGCAGTGAATGAATGGCTTCTGATGTACTGAATGTTATGTCTTCAAAAAGTCACATTTCTATTTTTAACACACTCAACCAAACTAAACTATGTTTTTATGTGCACTTCAGAGAAAGCAAAGTCTCTCTCTCTCTCTTTTAACAGATGTGCTAAAATAAGAAAAATGAACTCACTTATTTATTTTAATTTTGAGTGCTATGCTAGGTGGAATAGTGGCCCTGGAAAGGTGTCTAAGTGCTAACCTGTAAATGTGTTACATGGTAAAAAGGGATTGCATTGATATGATCAAATTAAATATTTTTTGGGGTATTTGGGTGACTCAGTTGGTTAAGTGTCTGACTCTTGATTTCGGCTCAGGCCATGATCTCACGGCTCATGAGTTCAAGCCCTGCACAGGTCTGCGTGGAGCCTACTTGGAAGTCTCTCTCCTCTCTCTGCCCTTACCTCTCTCTGTCTCTCTCTCATAATAAATAGACTTAAAACACAAAAGTTAAAATAATTAATTAATTAAACATTTTTGATGATGATATTATCTTGGGTTATTTGCGTGGGTCCATTATAATCACAAGGATTGCTATGCATGGAGACAGTAGGGTCAGGGTTAGAGACGAGAAGGTATGATGATGGAAATAGAAGTCAGAGTGGTGTGGGGCACCAGCCAAAGAATGAGGGTCACGTCTAGAAGTTGGAAAAAGCAAGGAATGGATTCTTCCCTAGGACCGTCAGAAAAACATAGCCCTGCCAAATTGCTTTAGACTTCCGCTCTTCAGAACTAGATGACAATAAACTTGCTTTGTTTTAAGCCGCTAAATGTGGTCATTTCTTTCAGCAGCAATAGAAAACTAATACAGGCATACAAGGAGTTTCATTAACAAATGAATTTCCATTAGACTTCCAGAGATGAATTATCGGTATGCACTGAATTGGAAGACGTTGCTGAGAGTTGACGCGAAGAAGAAAATCTACACTCATCTGATTGTGAAGTAGCCAGGTTATCCATGAATAATGTGAATAAAATAGATGGAAAACAGCACAATAGTGACTTAATCATCTTGACTATTACTTTTGACTCCAGACAAGAGAATTCAGGAAAAGGGGCAAAGGGTTATTGGGTCAGCCACATGTTAAGACAGTGGCTACCGAGAATTTTGCAATTACCTTTTGTAAAAGTAGATGCCTCAACAAAACAGGCACGTCACCTGAAACCCTTTGTTCTTCAGTTCAGCTATGAGGGAGCAGTACCTCATTTGTTAATTAATGACTTTCAACTGAGTAACATTTTACAGACCAACACATCTAGGTTCATCCCCTAACTTTAATATCAATACCTGTAAAGTATCACTTGGTCCATAAGTAATGTCCTGAAACTGTTGGTTAGAATAATTGAAAGGGACCTAAATTTGAAAAGGAATAAGTCAGTAGTCAATATAAATATCAAAACATTAAATCAATCCATAGGGGCCAAGGGAAATAAAAAGGAAATATGGCCTACAATAAATTTACAGACATTTCAGACTGGTCAAGGTGGTGACTTCTTTCCATGCACATTAGTAACAAACTCAAAAGCTACGATCTTGTCTTAACATTTCTGAAACTTGTCACTTGCAGTGGGAATGTTGGAGTCATTACTTACATTTTTACTTTTCTTTAGGAAAAAGAGAGGAAAAAAAGGCTTGAGGGCTGCTCATTGGCGTCATTATCTTCACCAAGCCTTGCATACCTGCTCCACTGCTCCGGTTCAAGACAATTAATCCTAATATCCAGCCCCTCCTGTGGTAATTTCTCATCTTGGCAGGTCTCTTTCTGTAATGACTAAGGGGGAGTGGCCGAGTTCCCAAAGCTTGCGCTGAGCCAGATGTACCTTTCCTCAGAGACGTGAAGAGCCTGTTCTGGTCATTCCCTAGCTTTCTTCTCTCTCCTTATTCTTTCCTTCCCCCTCTTCTTCCTGTCTTCCTTTCCTCCCTTCCCTTCCCTCCTTCCCTCTCTTCCTCCTTCCTTCCTTCTTTCCTTCCTTCCTCCCTCCCCTCCTTCTTTCCTTCCTCTTTCTTCCAGTTTCCTGAAAAACAGTTTAACATCAAAAACGAACAAACAAACAAAACAAAATAGAAAACAAAGCAAGCCAGTCTCCTCATCCAGGCTTTTAACACAATGGAGAACTTTAGCCATAGCCCCCTCTACCACGTGTAATTAGGTGATTGACAAATGGCAGGTAGCAATGAAATGGAAATAACCTCTATTATCATGCCTTCCTTACTCAGAGAAAGAGCTCTAGTGTCCTAATGTTTCAACCCAATTCCAATTTCATATTTATGAAAAGCCAGTCCCCGCCACTCCCCGGCAATCTGCTTATTGAACGTACTTTTCTGCAAACATAATTATATCCCCCATCCCTTGATATTGCATCCTTTTATTTCATTTTCCTCTCCATCTCCTGCTGTGCTGACTGCCTTCACAACACTTCATGCTCTGACCAAGAGAATAGGTCATTGATTTTTTTCCCCCCAAAGCCAGTACCACTCTGTGAATTGGTCTTGACCCCTAGAGACAGTGAGTGTAAGAGAGGGAGAGAAATGGAGAGAGCATGATAACACAGCCATAGGACACTGGGTCAAAGGTTCCCATCCACTCCAGTGTGGTTACATTGTGTTTCCCTCTCCCCTGACGCTACCTCCTCTAATGACAGATGCTACTGTGTGAGTGCTTATACTAGAAATTGGATGTCATTTTTGTGTGGGCATATGATTATCATATGCACACACGGGCTTTAGCCAAGATCTGCATTTGGAAAGCAGCGAGCAACGACAACAATATCCATTAGTCTATAATTCTGGATTATGTTTTTTTTTTTAACCAGCTTAGGCAGGCTGCATACCATTTATTCACATTTGTGATAGCCAGGACTGATTGAATATTTACCAATGATTTTATAAGCCAGTACTCTGTAAAACTATATGATACCTTATAGGAAGCCTTTGAAGCCTTAGGACAGGCTGCTGAGCATCCACTAGGCTGTTTTCATGAGATTTGGCTTTTAGTTTACCCCCAAGAACTGCACTAGTGTAGAAGGTATCAATTAATTCCTTGTTGGGTAAGACCTATCTCATGGCAAGCACTTCTCTAGGCACAAGGGATATAGTGATGAGCAAAGCACACAGCAACACCCTTCTGGTAAAGGGAAAGTGGGTGCAAAAAATATCACTCTGCTTCATAATTCTGATCTAATTGTATATGAACTTGATTTGGATGGTATTTGCAGATAATCACGTCGACTGACTAGAACGTGAAGGAAAATACTTTGAGTATATTTGGGACTTGGTGTAATATTTTTATCCTTCTGATTCTATTTGAGTATATGCATCTATATGCTCTTTTCAGATTTATATAAACATTGCTTTTTTCTGTAAACACTGGGAATGTGTTGTTTCTATTGTAAAAAATAGATTACCAAAGAGAAACATTTCCAGTCATTTTTGTGACTAACTTACTACTTTTCTCTACAAATCATTGGATTCCAGTCTCCCCTGTTGTGCCTGTTTGATTGTTTTGTTTGTTTGGTTTGGATTTGCTCCCCATGAAAACCAGGATCATCAGAATTTTTTTTTCCAAGAACAAATATGTATTCCCCCATGCACCCATTTGTTTTTAATTAATAAGAGGCATACTTGTCTCATTACCTAACAAAAGGTGCCTTTTTGAGGCATCTAAGTTTCTAATACATTAAAGACTCCATACATAAAGAGGACTTTTGTAATTATTCTGCTAATAGAAACATGACCTAGTCATGTATATATAATTTCCTTTCCATCTACCTCAAATTTCCTCATCTTTTCCCAAATTTGTCAAGCTACATATCCATTAATTCCTTGGAAAAGAGGAGACTGTCCCCCCTGATTCTTATGCTCGGTATCAGTTTCAAGACTAGAAAAAAGATATTTTCATTGGTATTTTTTATAGTATTATACTACTAGATTAAATACTTTTAACATAGACTTTCTTCATTATTGAAAGATAGTTGTCCATGTACTTTTAACCTGTATGTTTTTTGAAAATTTAAGAACTACCTGAATGCTTTAATAAGGCTATCAAATTTTCTGCACATGTAAACTCAATTCCTCATATTTTAGGCTGAAAAAATCTTGAATGCTGAAAGTCATGCCATTGATTCTGAAATATCATTCACACATTGCCAGAAATTGGACAACCAAAGTGTCCTTCAGTAGATTGAATGGGATAAATAAACTTTGATATATCCATACAATGGAATATTATTCAGCACTAAAAACAATTAAGATCAAATAATGAGAAGATGTGGAGAACCTTATATGCATATGTTAGTGAAAATGAAAGATATCTAAGTGAAAGATAGTCTGAATGGTTTCAACTAAATGACATTCTGGAAAAGGCAAAACTATGAAAACAGTACAAAGATGAGTGGTGATTGGGGTTAGGGAGTAGGTAAGGAAGAATGGTCAGGTGGAGCACAGGGTGTTTTTAGGGCTGTGAAACTATTCTGTATAATACCATAATGGTGGATTCATGTAATTATACATTTGTGAAAATGAACTATAAACAAGAGAAAGAGTAAACCCCAATGTAAGTTTTGGACATTAGTTAATAATAATGTGTCAGTATTGTTCCATCAATTGTAACAAATGTACCACACCAATGCCTCACAATAATAATGGGGGGAGGGAGTATACAGGAACTCTGTACTTTCTGCTCAACTTTTCTGTATACTTACAACTTCTCTAAAATAACAGCGTCTATCAATAAAAGTTTAAAAAGCTGTTCTTGATAGAAGAAAGCATCAGGGTATTGTACTTACTACCTATATAAACTGGGAAAATTATTTCACCTATCAAATCTGTAAAATGAGGATAACAGCCAACTCAGAAAGATGTTATGATGAAGAAATGGCATTATCGATGTCTAATCCTTAGCATGAGCTAGGTCTCGAGCTAGAGTGAGACCTCAATAAATATTAGTTATTCCTGTGCTGGAAATTCATAAATGCTCAAATAGCATCGCAATAGATTTCCCTAACAACGAACTATTCCTAATAATTACATGATGCCTTTTCCCCTTTTCAAGATTCAGCATTGGATCGCATCGTAAAACACCACAGCCCATGCATCTCCCTCAAAAAAAGAGATGAAAGACCCAATCTTGTCTTTGATTTCATTTCAGAAAATTTGCTGTGTCAAAAGCTGGTGGGACATTGTCCAGCTATTCTTTAGCACCACTGTTTGGGGAAAAAAAATTGTCCACTGTTCTTTTATGTGTTCTGGAACCTATTGACACCTTAAAATGATGTTATCAAGTCTAGCCCAAGTGCCTCCATTAATGCCAAGTTCTGTTGAGAAGCCCAGAAACAGAGTAAGAAGGAAGCTATAATCTGCTACAATTCACTGTCTTGTGTTTACACATTGTACTTCAATACAGGAAGAACTGGGTGCTTCAAAAAGCCACTAGAAAACTATTCATTGAATCTCTTTTTTTAAGTTTGTTTATTGATTTTAAGAGAGAGAGAGTGGTGGGGGTGGGGTGGACAGAGAGTGAGGGAGAGAGAGATCTTTAGCAGGCTCTGCAGCTCTGTGCCCATCAGCATTAAGACCAACGTGGGGCTCAAATTCACAAACCATGAGGTCATGGCCTGTGCTGAATCTGAGTCTGAAGCTTAACCAACTGAGCCACTCAGGCCCCCCTTTTGCTGAATGTCTTAATCTACATTTGAAAACCAGTTTGAGCAAATGACTCCATTACACAGATAGTATGCCCCTCTAGACTTGAGTCAACCTTTTCAGTGTGTGTTTCTTTATTTTCTCCCATAACAATAGAGGCTGCCCCAGGCCACTCCTGCCTTTCCACTTTGCTTTTGGCCCATATCTTATTTCACTTGTTCCTTTCTTTCTTCACCTCAACCTCAACTCTCTGTTTCTAGTAATTCCTTCTCTGCTCTCTGTTTCTGACTTTTTAGAACTCTGAGGGGATATTAAGCTCAGTGTTCAACTCAACTGGCAGCCCTGGTTAACTTGCTCCGGCCAGCTCTACTGGGTTTGTGTCCTGGAAGCTAATCTATATGCCTTCACTGTTTCAGTTAAAATTTGCCCTGAAGGATGTCACACATCTGGTCCCTTGCCCAGGAGAGGGAATTTCCTTCCCCTTTTTTCCCCTAAGCTTTTATTTATTTATGTGTATGTAATCCTTTTACTTGAAATCTGTAATCTCAGGCACACGATGACAAAAAGCCTCTAAGATCACTCAAGCTTTCAATATGCTCTCGACAGGGACACAAGTATTTAGCTCCTACTATGTCCAATATGTCTACTTAAGCAATTGTTTTATCTGCAGCTTTGGCAAATTAACACCGGCTTCCCTAAAGGAAGCTTGCAAAATAACAGACTTTCTAAAATGTCTCTTGGTGTTCATCTGCCCAATGGGTTATTCCAGAAAAGTTTTTGACCACCTTTAACCATACCTCAGAAAGTTTAATAGCAATCTTCTCTTCTTACCTAATTTGACTATCTGGAGCTCATGGATACAACAGATTCCCCTCCCCCCACCTTTACCTATATGTCTTTGCCTCAACCTAAGTATGGACATTTCGGGGCCCCTTCCTTCCCTTTTTATTCCATTTCTTCTGGCCCAAGACTCACCCCAACCAATCCTTCAGGAATGATTCATGTCCATTTTTGATATTTTGACAGATTTTTTTCTTTAGTTGCTGTTGATTGCAGTGATTTTACCCCCCTTTTGCTGACAATTCCTGATACTGGACAATATGAAGAATGAACAATATACAAGTGAGAGGTGACTGGATCTTCTCCGTGAAGATGAAAAGTGATCTCTGTTCTTTGAACCCTTGAGGGAACTTATCAACTGTGGTCCACAGGCCTAGAAATAAGGCAACGTCTTGCTGGTTATAAACATTTCTTTTCTAGCGAGAGATTGAGAAGAGTTACTATTACCATTTTAAATAAAAACTTGGCCAAGCTTGAGTGTGCAGAGAAGAAAACCAATGGTGACTCCTTGAGAAGAAAATTAATTCTGTCGCATGCCACATATTGCCGTATATGACATTTGGAATGAGTTACCATGACCTCATTATGGCTCTCCCTGGAAACCCTTTAACTGTTATGGTTAAAACAGCTATGGAGGTTTAAGGGACTAAAAACCCAGGACTATTATATCCTCCTCCTGATTCAGCCTCAGGCTGGCCAGATTGAAAAAGTTCAGCCTGACTATTCTATTGCTAGTATTTATAGAGGAGAACCATGACATACCGGGCTCTGAATGCTATTTCAGCAGGATTGCTATAGTCCTCTCAATGGAGCTAAGATGTTATTCCTTAGCACATGTTACAAAAATAACACCTTACAGAGGCTTTTCTGTTACCCAGAATGGGTCTCATAATCTCAGCAGCGAAGCAAAGACCTAAGAAATCCAACAGTAGCAACATGATTGGTGGAATGATACCATTCCATAAGAGAAATAAATAAGCCTTGGTAAAACTTAGAGTCAATGAAAATAATTGATTCTATTACCTACTGTATGGTATAAAACTCCGTCCAAATAGGGTGTGTGTGGGGGAGGGGACAGAATTATAGTCAATACAAATGTATCTGTGTGAGGTATTTTGTTATGTATTCTTTTGGCTACAGCTAGATGGTTTTCTTCCCCATGCCCTGAACATTTATTTTTGCATGTTTATTAAGTGTTAGCTCCATTCACTAAGCATCAAACATCTTGTAGGGAAAAAATACTCAACCAGCCTTGGAACTATATATATATATATAATATATATATGTATCTATATCTATACATATATATATTATATATATATGGAACTATGCACATTTTATAGATCCATGCTAATTATGACTTAAGTTAATGGACTCAATTTTATGGAGCTTTTACTTATTTCTTAAAAGTTTCTTTATTTACTTTGAGAGAGAGAGAGAGCCCGAGTGAGGGATAGGGCCAGAGAGAGGGAGATCAAGAATCTCAGGCAGTCTCATCAGCATAGACCCTTACTTGGGGCATGATCTCACAAACCATGAGAACATGACCTGAGCCAAAATCAAGAGTCAGACACTTAACCAACTGAGCCACCCAAGTGCCCCGAGAGTTTACTCATCTTAAAAGACTCTACTTATTTTCTATGACAAAATAACATATGTATTATGTTATCTATGTTTTGTTTACAGATGAGGAAGGAGGTGCAAACTGTCTAGGTAACTTGCCCAAGACCAGTCAGTCAATGGTAGAGCTTCAAAGAGAATAGTCTTGCTAAAGGTGACAAGTAGCTAACCCTGAGCTATGTCACAGGAGCTTTCACTGCTCAGAGGACCAGAGGCAGAGAAGGCTGTGATAGCACCCTTGCGTAGGCAGAGAGGCAGAGGAGGAGCCCACCAGGACCAGGCTGTACTCTCATTTCTTGTTTCTAGAGAACCTGAGTTAAGTGTGTAGCATAGACTTTGGGCAGGCTCTTGGCTGTGGCATATTTCCCATGCTGGAGGCAGCTCCTTGAACGTACAAATTGCTTGGTAGTAACAAGTTGCTGGGCCAATGGGAACCCCAGTTTCTGTAAAAGCCTGTTTCCACTACCTGCCCTACCTCCATCTGGCCCATCCAATCCTTGTTTGAGGATTAGTACTTTATCCAAGAGACATGCTAGAGAAACAGACGGCCAATACCATGGTGACTTGGATACTCCAGACAGACCTACCTAGTTGGAACTGAACATACTGACCACCTTGGACAACTGGACCAAGTCCCCTCCATCCTCACTCTCACACAGTGTTCCACCGTGCCATGCTTGGGCCATCCATGCTAAATCCATGGAATGCGGTCAGGGTGAGACTCCCTGGTGTGCCCTTCAAGCCAAGCTCTATGTTCTGCTTCTATTGTTGTGAAATCCCTGACCTATATTTCCTCAAGTGTTAGCAGAGGCAGGGTGCCTTCACTGGTAACTGTAGTGTGAAAATGCAGAAACATTCAGTGATCACATGGAAACCAAGGCATTTAATTTCTAAATAGAGACCCTGATTGATGTGTGGTAGGTCGTTACTGGATATTTTTTAGAATCAAGTGCCATCAGGAACTTTGCATTCATTTAAAAATGTTAAGGTAAATTCTTTACCTTTCTGTCGCTTGAAACATTAAATATATGTCAACTATTTTGAACTTAATAAAACACATAAATGTGTTTATAAGAACTGAGTGCATACCTGAGTTTGCTACAGGGACAGCTTTTTGGCAGAATCTGCTTGTACCTTTAGAAACTAGTATGTAATGAAAGCCACCTGCATGTTTCTCTCTTGTAGGCTTGAGCTATCTTAGTTAAGAAGGGTTATACCTGACAAGGATGAGGTTTTTAATTATGTTTACAAGAAAATGCACAAACAAATGGAAAATGTGTCTAAGAATGTTACAAAACACACTCCAGATCCGTGAGGAAATGGCTATTACCCTTGGTAAAATGAGCGAGCATCAGGACTCCAACAGTAAAACAAAATAGGAATTTCCTCTTTAAGGTGCTAGAATCATCCGTTGGAAGGTGAAAACATGTAGAACTAACACTTTACTTGCTCTTTCACTTAATCTACCCATGAGCAACTTCCAAATCCGTCCCTAAATCGGCTGGACATGAGAAGCCTCCACGTTTCTCTGTCCCTTCTCCCAGACTTGAGTAACACTGTTAGGAAAAAAAAAGGGGGGGAAACATTTATTGGAGAAGCCCAGCATATTTAAGAAAGTTATGAGGTTCGAATAAAATCACAGATACAGAGTGCTGTTCAAACTGTAAAGTGTCACAAAGGTAGAGATGATTTCCAGTGCGAAATTATCCTAACTCTAACTAGGAAAAAGAGCACAGGAACACAGTAAACTAAGAATCACTATAAAAAGAACGACCCATAGTGTCTACATAAGCCTGAAGCTCCAGACCAACAGAGTTGTATTTATTGTTGGCAGAGAATTTCATCTAGATCAAAAGGAAGCTCAACTAGCATCTTGTTGTTCCTCGTTATGTTGATCATGTTATCATTAAAAGTTTTGTTCTACAAGGCTCCACCACCCTTAAGCGGCAATTATGTTGAGGTAGTATTGACATTTCTCAATATGGTATTGAAAAGTCCACATTGATCATACAAGGCAATTGATCAGCAGTGGCATCTTGTAAGCCCTTGCTACTCTGCCCACCAGCAAAGTAGCAAGCTCTGTGTTATCAGTTCTTCCGGATAGGCTATCAATAAGAACAGTTGTCTTTGATTTCAGAAGCACACATCTCAATTTCTGAAGCTCTGAGAGATGGGCAAAGGTATATTTTACTCTCTTCAAGTCTCCTGACGGAGCTTAACGAGAAACATAACTCTCTTATACTAACTCTTAATATATGATACAGCTTCACCCAACTTTTCAAATAGTTCCTTTTTTCCCTCATACAGTTTTATTGTGTCGCAATGGTGATGAGAGATATACTGCCTTAGGACAGTATATTTTCATTTTGTGTCATATAAAACCCTGGCTCTAGTCTAAATGCTAAACACATCTGTTAATAGACCAAAGATTGACCCCCTCTCTAATGCTCGCTCGCTCTCTATTTTTTTCAATTCTGACAGTTAACAAATTTTCAAACAAAAATGTACTCAATAGCAAATGTATTCTCATTTTGTTTTTTCTCTTTTCTACATAGATAACAGGTCACACAAATATAGACACAAGATGCTACTTAGGAAGATATACCTCTGCAGTGGGGGGGGCGGAGGGGGGATCCAAACTTGTTCATTGTGAAGACCAATTGAGGAGCAAGGCCCTTCTGGTTAATGGGATTTTGCCTTCTTGCTTTGATCTATATAGCTATAGCTGGCAAACTGACTTCTACTCTTGGTACTTCCTTTGTACCCTCCCTCACCACCCCCCCACCCCACCCCAGGGAGCATCTCTAACAGATCTTAGTAGGGTCGCCTCCATTCACTTTGAGTGGTGCCATTCCCACACTGTCAGAGACAGAGCAGCCCTATTAATCACACTCAGGACAACAAACACCAACAATCCATCACCAAGCCAACTGAATGCATCATCCACTATAACTAGAAAATTCTCTCTGAGACCTGTTGATTGGACCTGGTGCAATACCCTGTAGTAGAAAGCAAACAGAAATCACTGCTTATACCTGTATGTTCCCATCTTTTACCGTGTGTGTGTGTGTGTGTGTGTGTGTGTGTGTGAGAGAGAGAGAGAGAGAGACAGAGAGAGAGAGAGAGAATGACAGCTCAAAGTTTATTGCATATAAAAGACATTTCCCTTTCAAAAATGTTTGCTTGATGTTATCTCCTTCATGCTCTTGGTTGAGCTCATCTGGTGAAGGGTCATCACACGTTCTCTTCGTGACAATGTCAGCAAGTCAATATCTTAAATTGGGGAGGCTGGTTTCTTGCTGAATGTTTTTGTTTGTTTTTGTCTTTTTTGTTTCAGAGAGAGAGAGAGAGAGAGGGTGAGCCCATGAATGGAGGGGGGAGAATCCCAAGTAGGCTCCATGCTCAACATAGACTCAAGGCTCGATCTCACCACCCTGTGGTCATGACCTAAGCTGAATTCAAGAGTCAGATGCTCAAATGACTGAGCCAGCCTGGTGCTTCAGATTTTGACAGTGCACTTTTGACTTTTCTTACAACATACAACCAGAAAAATGGAGAACACCTTTTGCTTACCTACCAAGGTGACTGTTCCATTTTATTGTAGTTTTTCCTGTGTGTGTGTGTGTGTGTGTGTGTGTGTGTGTGTGTGTGTGTGTGTAGTAAGGCTGCACAAGAGAGGTAGATGGGAATTGGAGTTAGCTTGATCTCATCAGGATATCTTATTGGAATATATGAACAACAGGTTGACCATGTAGGTCACCTTGTGATACCAAAGCTAATAATGTGTTTGGTACAATCATTTATTGTCATAATGACTTATATGCCAAATAAACAATTCTTGTCATAATCACTTTTTGGAGCATCTACTTGTGCCCAATGTTATGCTGAGTATTTTATTTTTATCATTTTATTTTTTCTTAAAATATGCACAGTTCAACACTGTACCGTTGGCATGGTTTTCTTCATTTTACAGATGGATAAAATGAGGAATTTGCTCAAAAACATACAACCCAAAATGATGGAACTAGACTGGCATCTGGGTCTTCCTGTCCCTCAAAACCTGTGGTTACCAGGAACCATGCATAACACGTTGATTTACATACACAGTGAGGCTTTGGAGAAAGGAAAGAAAGAAGAAAGAAAGAAAGAAAGAAAGAAAGAAAGAAAGAAAGAAAGAAAGAAAGAAAGAGAGAGAGAGAGAGAGAGAGAGAGAGAAAGAAAGAAAGAAAGAAAGAAAGAAAGAAAGAAAAAGAAAGAAAGAAAGAAAGAAAGAAAGAAAGAAAGAAAAACAAAGAAACAAAGAAAGAAACTGTAGTTTTAATATCATTTCCCCAATTGATCCAAAGAACCAAAGAATTTAAGAAAATAATTTTAGTCAATATTTTCAAGGTGGTTCTCCAGGTCCATAGCTACCATAAGCACTCTCTCTGCATCTCCTACATCTGGGCAAAATTGCAGCCATGTTTCTCTGATACCATCTTGCTCTCCAGGTTCCCAGGGCCAGTGCTGGTGAGTTCAGGGATTTCCTGGGTGGGCTAACCAGATGAGCTCTTCCAAATTTGGGGAATGGAAAACTAGTTAGTTCTGTTGGTGGCTGGTGAAGAGAGACATATGCAATTTAAATATTGTGGATTAGCCATCTTCTACCACCAGGGCTGAGAAACAAGGAGAGGTGACCAGTTTGCCCAGACAAGTGAAAATTAGATGCAAGTAACTAATTACTGAGCGGCAATTTCTTCTGAGCCCATGCCGCACGGATCTTTGGAATTCTCTGAGACCCCTTGATTACTGTATTGAATATTCAATGGCCATACCAACAACTATAACTTTTATTAATGCTGGTTTAACTTGGCTCCAATGACTTATAACCAAAAGAGGCTCACCAAATACATATATCATCTTTACTTTTCTTATCCACTCAGAATACAGTTTATGAGACATGGGACGAGTATCCAGATGATGAAGCTACCTGGGCAGCTCATGTACAGTTGCTTGGTAGTTATAAAGAAACACTCTTCTACATCATACATTGTGTTTACTAGACAGGAACAAGGATACCCTAATGTTTCCAGAAACAGAAAACCACCCACCCGGTCCCCAAAGACTGGCTTACACTGGCCACTGTGGTAGATGAGTTGGTTAATCTTCAATTTTCCCATCCTGATGAACAAAGGATATACCCAGTGCCCATGTTCTCATGGCTCAAAGTGGGGAGTATGGATTTCAGTTCATATGGCAGAGCTCTTGTGTACCCTCCCACCCTGAGTTCCCCCAATAACAGCTACACAATGTAGCAAACTCTTCAGCTGAATTGTATAACTGTCTTTAAGACTGAGTGTTGGAGGGGTGCCTGGGTGGCTCAGTTGGTTAAGCATCTGATTCCTGATTTTGGCTCAGGGCAAGATCTCAGTTTGTGAATTTGAGCCCCACATCGGAGTCTGCACAGACAGAATGGAGCCTGCTTGGGATTCTCTCTCCCCCGTGCCTCTCTCTGCCCTTCTCCTGCTCACAAACTCTCTCTCTGTCTGTCTCTCAAAAATAAATACATAAACATTTTTTAAAAGATTGCTAGATATGTAGAATTGGATAATTTCTTTAAAATCATATTGCTTTATGAATTATTTCAAATCTATAGACCTATGCTTTACTTGATTTCTCGATAATTTTAAAGTTCCTAAGAGACATCTAGATTTAGAAAATGAATGTGTGGCTTGTAAAATCAACAAACCACTCTTTAAATGTATTTAATAAAAGAAATCATTACATAGAATCACTTTTTTCTACATAATAACATGTAATTCACTGGATTTTATTCATAACAGATAAATAAGAAACTGAGGGGCCATTGACATTTTTACTTTTCATGTTTTTCTCATAAGTAGAAAAAATTATACTATCTTAATTGGCATCATTTAGTGTATTTCCTCCCTAGGCCTAAAGTCACAAAGCACCCAAACTCGGTGACTTAACAGAAGTTTATTCTTTCACAATTCTGGAGGCTAGAAGTTCAATATCAAGGTGTGGTCAGGGTTGGCTTCTTCTGGAGGCTTTGAGGGAGAATGTGTTTCATCTAGTCCCTCATTTCTGGTGATACTAGCAATAATTGCCATTGCTTGGGTTGTGTCTATAATCACCTCCATCATTTCATGGCACACAGGTCACGTGTTTCCCAGTGCAGTAGAATATGTAGTTAATAAATAGCTTTCATTCTCAACAATCCTTGTACTTTAGGGGCACCTGGGTGGCTCAGTCAGTGAAGCACCTGACTTCTGCTCAGGTCATGATCTCACGGTTAGTGAATTCAAGTCCCGCATCTGGCTCTGTGCTGATAGCACAAAGGCTGCTTCAGATCCTGTCTCCCTCTCTCTCTGTTGTTATGCATTCTCTCTCTCTCTCTCTCTCTCTCTCTCTCTCTCTCAAACAAACATTAAAAAAAAAAACAGTTCTTCTACTCTATGGCTTTGAAAATATCTACTCTTAATAAAATGTCTTCTTTCAGAGTGTATACACCTGATAATGAAAAACACAAATGCGTATGTGTATATTTGGAGTGTTTTGGTGACAATAAAAATACTATATTATTTACACCTCCGCCCTATCAGAACTGGGCCTCCCCCACTTGTACAGAGTGTACCCAAGATCCTCAAGATCCTCAGCCCTGGATATGGAGACAGGTAGCTCAGCCACTGGCAGCTTTTGGAGCCAGAGGCAAAAATCCTGTTGGTACCCAAATGAATTAATTGTACTATCGTGATTATACACTTTGCCACCATCTATTTAAATGAACCTATTTTTATACATTATTCCTTGACTTTCCCTTTAATAGATCATTTCAAAATCTCACAGGATATGTTTTAGAGGGAGTAACAATATAGAAAACCCTGATGGTCTTGCTTTGCCCTAATTGAGATCAATGTTACGTGGTACAGTTGACACTGAATTTCCTCAAGTTCTCCAAAATGTATTTAAGGGGCATAGTTCCACAGGATGATTAGCTTGCAGGTAAATGCCTAGGTGCTGTTCTGTTATTATTGCCTAAGGTTCACATTCTTTATGCCTCTCTTCTAATGTGGCATCGAAAGTAGGGCACGCAGTGTGTGACACTTAACAATGGTTCTTGCGTGTTTAAAATTCATTGATTAAATAGCAAATGCTGAAATCAAAAGGAAGACTGATGCTTGCACCAATGTATTTTTCCAGCAAGCCCTAGAGCCCTACTTGAGCCTACAAAATTATTCGCTGTCCTCAACATCACTCATCATCAGGGAAATGCAAACCAAAACCACAATGAGATATCACCTCACCCGTGTCAGAATGACGAAAATAAAAAACTCAAGAAATAACAGGTGTTGGCAAGGATGTGGGGGGAAAAGAACCCCCGTGCATGTTGATGGGGGTGTAAACTCGTGCAGCCACTGAGGAAGACAGTATGGAGGTTGCTGAAAAAATTCAAGACAGATCTACCCTAGGATCCAATAAGTGCACTCTTGGGTACTTACCCACATAATATGAAAACATTAATTTGAAGGATACATGCACCTCTATGTTTATTGCAGCATTATTTACTAGAGCCAAACAATAGAAGAAGCACAAGTGGCCATTGATAGATGAATGAATACAGCAAACATGGTATACATATACAATGGAATCTTATTCAGTCATCAAAAAGAAAGAAATGTTGCCATTTGCAACAATGTGGACAGAGCTAGAGAGTATAATGCTAAGTGGAATAAGTCAGAAAAAGACAAATACCATGTGATTTCACTCACTGATGAATTTAAGAAACAAAACTGACCAAAAAGGGGGGGCAAAGAGAGAGAGAAAACAAAAAAGAGACTCTCGACTACAGAGAACAAACAGATGGTTACCAGAGGGGAGATGGTTGGGGAGATGGGTGAAATAAGTGTAGGGGATTAAGAGTACATTTATCTTGATGAACACTGAGTAATATATGGAACTGTTGAATCTCTACACAAAACTAACATAACACCATTAACTACTATGGAATTAAGATTAAAAAATAAATAAAATGTATCTTTCTCTAACCAAATTCCCAAATTGTATCCCTGTACTACATCTAGAGTGGAAGAGCCTTGGGACACACCGAAGAGCCCCATATTTTGACAATTCCATTCAGGACCTGTGCAGGCTCTGGGGTTTCAGAAACAATATGACTCCTGCCCTGTGGCATGTGGGCCTCTGTATTCTGTCTGGAGATAAAGAAATGGCCTATGGAGTAGCCATGTCATTTGCTCATGGTCGTGGAAGGAGTTGGCAACAGGGACAAAACATATAATTCTAGTTGCAATGATTGGACCATTAGACTAGACTGTCAGAGATGAGACTGCTTACAATGTCCTTAAAAATGGAAGTTGTAGGGGTGCCTGGGTGGCTCACATGGTTGGTCAGCCGACTTGGGCTCAGGTCATGATCTCATGGTTCATGGGTTCGAGTCCTGCATCGGGCTCTGTGCTGACAGCTAGCTCAGAGCCTGGAGCCTATTTCAGATTCTGTGTCTCCCTCTCTCTCTGACCCTCCGCTTCTCACACTGTCTCTCTTTCTCTCAGAAATAAATAAAAAATGTTAAAAAAAAATTAAAAATGGAAGTTGTAGGGAGCCTGGTGGCTCTGGTCATTAAGTGGTCTGACTCTTGATTTCAGCTCAGGTCTTGATCTCACTGTTGTGAGATCAATGAGACTGAGTCCTGTGTCAGGCTCTGCACTGGGCCCAGAGCATGCTTTGGATTTTCTCTCTCTCTCTCTCTCTCTTTCCATCTACCCCTTCCCAGATCTCTCTTTCTTGAGAGAAGAAAGAATGAGAGAGAGAGAGAGAAAGAAAGAAAGAAGAGAGAAAGAAAGAAAGAAAGAAAGAAAGAAAGAAAGAAAGAAAGAAAGAAAGAAAGAGAAAGAAAGAAAGAGAAAAGAAGGAAGGAAGGAACAAAGGAATGAAGGAAGGAACAAAGGAATGAAGGAAGGAAGGAGTTTAGGTATTATGGAAACTTTCAGCTTATAAAACAGGCATGGATTTTTTAAAAATAATCAATATAGCAACAATCTTGTAAAAAACTACTATATTTATTTTTTTCTATATGAATAACTGAGGCACAAATATGTTAAATAAAATTCCCAAAACCCACCAAGCGATTAATACCAGGATTCCAACCCAGGCTCCTGGCAACCAAGTCTATTCTCTTGACTTCTGCACTGTTCACATGCTTCAGTAAATGATCTTGCCACAGCTGAGGTCATAAACCATTGCAAAGGAATTTTAAATCTGGTGTCAGATTTACGAAGCACAGATACATCCATCAGTGAAAGTACAATAATATAAAAATCAGATTTTAATATGTACCATGTATGAAAAGGCAAGCAAGACCCTGAGGACTTTAGACGTTAGATGCATCCTCAGTGTATGTAGCATAAAACTACCCAGAATGATATTCCAGACTTGTCAATTACTGCTGTGGTGGATTTTTCTTTTTTTTTCTTTTTTTATGAATTTTAATTCTCTCATCTTTAAAATGAACAAGTATGGAGACACCTGGGTGGTTGGCTTAGTCGGTTAAGCATCCAACTTTGACTCAGGACGTGATCTCACAGTTTGTGGGTTTAAGCCCCACATCGGGCTCTGTGCTGACAGCTAAGAGCCTTGGAGCCTATTTCGGATTTTATGTCTCCCTCTCTCTCTCTGCCCCTCCCCTCACTTGCACTCTGTTTCTTTCTCTCTCGCTAAAATATGATAAATACAATGACCAAAGTACTCCGTAACTCACCCTGCAGACTTGTTTTATGGATACAACTTATAAAAAGAAAATTCTGTGATACTATAGATTCTCACTTATGTGTGCAATCTATGAAAACCAACTCCGAGACATGGAGTGGAATGGTAGTTGCCAGGAGTGAGGGTAATTGGGAGACGTTGATCAAAGGGTACAAATTTCCTGCTATCAGGTGAATAAGTTCCCGGAATCTAATGCATACCTTGGGGGTATAATTAACAGTATTGTAATACAGAAATAAAAATTGTTAAGAAAGTAGATCTCCAATATTATCAACTCACACACACACACACACACACACACACACACACACACACAGTAATTTGTAAGAAGATAGATGTGTTCACTAACCTTATTTTGGTAATCATTTTGCAATATATACATGCATAAAATTATCACATAGTACACCTTAAACTTACATATATTATGTATTAATATTTCAGTAGAGCTGGGGGCAAAAAGGGAAAAGGGAAAAATTTGTGACCTACTTTTAAATTACCAAGCATAGAATTTTCATATAATTCTTACATTTTATATATTTTTCAAAGGAATAACATCTTTATAATGGAATCTTAAGCAGACACTTAAAATCATTCTTACAAAGGGTCATGAGAATTATTTACAAAATAAGACTTAGGTATAATCCTTATTTTGTTACGGAAAAAAATGGTTTTGGACACTCACTGCATTATGCTTTTAATGCCCCAGTCAAAGGACACCAGGCTATAAGTGCAAGTTATAGTAACTAGTTGCAACCGGGGGAAACACACAGGAGGAACTCCTCAGTAAGAGGGTGTTGAGATGAGCTTGTATATAGGGTTTAGGCTTATTCTGTTTGGTTTTGGGGAAAACGTAAGGAGGTAAGAGGTTGATTTTGATCTTGGGTGCTCTCCTGAAATAGGGGCACTTGGGGATTGCAGATATTGATTTTTTTAAAGTTTATTTACTTATTTTGAGAGGAGGGGGAAGGGCAGAGAGAGAGAATCCCAAACAGGCTCCATGCTACAGCACAGAGCCGGACACAGAGTTCCACCTCACCAACTCTGAGATCATGACCCGAGTTGAAATCAAGAGTCGGATTTTCAACCGACTGAGCCACTCAGCAGGGGTCTCCCTTGATGGTTTTTATTAGAAGGTTTGAAAGAAATAAAGCAGGGCAGAAGCTACCATTGACGTCCTAGTTACTAACTTTAGCCAACAGAGGAAGATGTTTGGCTATTTTTAAATTTTTTTTTTTTTTAATGTTTATTTTTGAGAGAGAGAGAGCATAAGCAGAGGAGGAGCAGAGAGAGAAGTAGCAGACAATCTATAGCAGGCGCTGTCAGTGCAAAGCCAGACACATGGGGCTAGAGCCCAAGAGCCACAAGATCATGACCTGAGCCGAAGTCAGACGCTTAACCAACCGAGCCACCCAGGCACCCCTGGTTATTTTTGCGGTTGTGTGATGTCCTTGTCTTTGCCTTATATTCAGACATGATTGCTGAGCGGCCTTCCTTTTGTCAGATTTTATCAGTCTCAGAGTGACCTTGTCGAATTATTATTTACTTTCTCTGAAATGTTTACTTTCAGTGGAACACTTTACAGCTTGGCTATTAGCTACTCGTTTCCAGGGTCATTTGATTTGTATGTTACTGAATATATTGTGAAAAGATCAGGTGATTTACCAGTTTTCTTTTTTTTTTTTTTTTTAATGTTTATTTATTTCTAGGAGATAGAGAGAGAGACAGCGTGAGCAGGGGAGGGTCAGAGAGAGAGGGAGTCACAGACTGAAACAGGCTCCAGGCTCTGAGCTGGCAGTCAGCACAGAGCCCGACGCGGGGCTCGAACCCACGAACCGCGAGATCATGACCTAAGCGAAAGTCGGACGCTTAACCGACTAAGCCACCCAGGCGCCCCTTACCAGTTTTCTTTATAGATTTTTTGGTTTTTCAAACCTTCTACTGGAACCAGTATTATTTTAAATATTTACATACACGATTTTATATTTTACATATATAATTATTTTACACATATTATACAATTATGTAGTGTAATATGTGATATAGTAAATTTATAATGATATATCACTTTATATATATATTATTTAATATTAGAGAAGGAGAGAGAAGAATTTCTCTTCTGTTACCTACTGAATACATGCATCTCCCCAATGGCAGGAAAGTATTTAAATCACAAACTTGGGTACTTAGCTTAGTGACCTTTCATGACTTTGATGCCTTTAAGAAGACTAAAGTTTAGGGGCACCTGGATAGCTGAGACGGTTAAGCATCCGACTTTCGCTTAGGTCATGATCTCGCGGTTTGTGGGTTCGAGCCCCGCGTCGGGCTCTGTGCTGACTGCCAGCTCACAGCATGGAGCCTGTTTCACAGTCTGTGTCTCCCACTCTCTCTGACCCTCCCCTGCTCACACTCTCTCTCTCCTAGAAATAAATTTAAAAAAAAAAAAAAAAGAAGACTAAAGTTTGGGGCGCCTGGGATGTCTCAGTTGGTTAAGCGCCTGAGTTCAGCTCAGGTCATGATCTCATGGTTTATGAATTCGAGTCCCCCATGGTGCTCTCTCTTCTGTCAGTGCAGAGCCTGCTTGGGATCCTCTGTCCCCCCCCCCTCTCTGGTCCCTCCCCTGATAATATGCATTCCCTTTCTCTTTCTCAAAAATAAACATTAAAAAATAAATAAATAAACATAAAAAAACGAAGACTGAAGTTTTACTTACTCCATTTTTCCCAATTTTAACCATATTGTGATTTGCCTTGAGAGGACAGTGAGGCATTTTCTAAGAAATAGCCCTACATCCCCTCTTATCTCCAATGACACTAAGTTTTTCTAAATTTTTCTAACTTTGGGTGATATGCTACTCATTGCTTTGGAACCAGAAAAATAACTTGTCTTAAATGAGATTCCTCACTACAAACGAATTCTAAAATCCTGGAGGTCAGAGATGTGTCTTATACAGCTTTGTATGATGCTTATCAATATGTTTGGCCAAAATCATACATGCTCAATAAATAGCTGCTGATGAGTAAATCATACCTGTGTGTATGTGCATGTACGTCTCTCTCTCTCTCTCTCTCTCTCTCTCTCTCTCTCTCTCTCACACACACACACACACACACACACAGTCGTTTTTGGTCGGTATTGACATTTTCATTTATACTGACTTTCTGAAAACTTCTCAAAACTTTCCAACTCTCCGTACATAAAATAGTAATAATGAACTCAGCATCAAGGATTAGAAAAGAGAAGGAAAAAAAACCCCTACTATTTCTCTCCCAACCCTTGCTTCAAATACACATTCCATGAAATATGGATTGATTTGTATTCATAAAATGAACAGGACGGTTCAGTCAGGGGAGCGTCTGACTCATGGTTTCAGCTCAGGTCCTCACAGTTCATGAGTTTGAGCCCCACGTCAGGCTCTGTGCTGACAGCCTAGAACCTGCTTGGGATTCTCTCTGTCCCTCTGTCTTCACCCCTCCCCTGCTCTCTCTCTCTCTTTCTCTCTTTCTCTCTCTCTCTCAACAAATAAACATTAAAAAAATAGATGGTGAAGAAGGCATCCAGTGACATTTTCCATTCAGGTGTTAGAACAGTGTCCTTCTTCTGTCCCAGCTCTGGAAACAGTCGCTGGTGGCCAGGGACACTTGTGGCATAAGAGGCACCACATCCCACTTGTCCCTGGCTCAGAGCTTTACCCCAGGCGAGGATCAGGGAGATTCAGAAATAAAGTGCAAGGACACCTTTGAAGGACCCGACATTTATCAGTTACGAGGAGACTGGCAAAGTTACGCAATGTCTGAAAAACAGAGAAGAGACATAAATACCGCTGTGTTTTTGAAGAAACAACTGAGAAACTCGTTTTCTCTGGAGAATGACTGGCAACACAAAAGTCTTGTGCATTTAATGAAATATGAGAAAACTCAAACCATGGAAAGATGGTCCATTAGCCAGCTAATCAGCCCTGAAAGATGAAGTGAAGGCACTGAGCTCCTTGTTTTGAAATCCAGAAAGAAGAGGCACGTTGAAATGATGAACTCAGAGGTACCCTGAAGGGAGTGCCCGGCCCATTTCTGTTGCAAATGTCAAAGTGTTTCTGAATGTTAATGCCCCTGAACTTACCCTGGGCCCAATTTCATAATTTTAATTGACTCTTGTGTATCAAGAATTCCCACTGCTGTCAATTTAAGTTGTGCTGTGAGGACTCCAGGATTGGGCTCACTGTATGCCAAGACTATATTATTTTAACACTTTAAAAAATGTTATGAATCCATGTTGGTAACTCAAAAGAAGGTGGGTAGAGGCTGGGTAATTCAGCCTGGCCGCTTCGTGAAGTCACTTTGTCCTCCGCGTTTGGAAGTGACAGCTGCTTTGAATGTTGCTTAGTTCTAATGAAAAAGAAGGGAAGGCTACCTACATCCTAGTGTACACATCGATGGATGCAAGTTTCCAGAATCGACAGGAACAGACTGAAATGAACATCCACCACGAAAGAGAAAGGAGACAGCTAAATCCTGATAGATGACTACACTGTTGCCTGTGATCAAGACAAGAACAGATAAGTAAATTAAACTAGAAACGGAAATGTAAGCCTCAAAACCTAGGAAGTAAATGACTCACATCTGAGACAGCTTTCCAACTCAGCTGCCCCCCAAGTTCAAATGAAGCCTGTCTCCCTGTTCTAGAATGACTGAAAACCATTTGTTGATATCATAGTTCCACCAACTGCAGTCATGACAGCCACGTCACGCTAACCTCTACAGGGATTTTTCTTTCAGTGCAGAATCTTGAAAAAATTGGACACACTGATTCCAGTAATTTGTTGCAAGGTAGCGATTCCTTTTTCTTCTCCCTTAACAGGCACTAATTATTGCATTTCAGTAAACCTAAAATATAGCAGCCGTGCTAACTGTCAGGTCGGCATGAGCTGTTGAGGTGTCTAAGTGTGCATATGTGGGAGCATCTGACAGTGGGCGGTTTCAGTGTTTGCTTTATAAATACATCTGAATAAATGGCTTTGGAGTTAAAGTGGTTGAAAGTTAACGATTTAATGGACCTGACATATGAATTCATAGGAAGGGATTGGTTCTTGGAAACACAGTCGGGTTTGACTCAGGCTTTGTCAGAAGTGTTTATCACCATTCAGGGTATCTGGTGGGGCTGGAAATGGAGAGGGGTATGGGGCAGAAAGGGAAGAGAAAACAAGAGAGAAACAGAAATGGAAACAATGAATATTTATTCCCAACTCAACTTTGACATAATCAGGGACCTACATAATATTTAAATACTCAACCAGGGAAATAGCTTTCTTTCTTTCTTCCTATCCATCTATCTACCTATCCATCTATGTACATATAGATATAGAAATATAGAGAAATGTTTAATTGCAAGCAAAGAGTTGTGGCTTTTTTCTTTTGAATGCCATGAAGAAATATTGAATTCATTCATTTGTCAGGTTTGAGTTAGCCTAAAATGGTTTTGGATAGAGATCAGGGTAGAGGTCTGAAATCCTATTTTCTTTTAATCAGCATAAAGTTATTAGACATAAATGCCTTCTTACCAACCCAGAGCCAATAACCTCAGGGGAAAAAAATCACCCCAAAAACTCTGTCCATTGCTTTACAGCTGGGTCAGGTCCTTGATCAGTCGTAAGGTGTTTCTCTTGAAATGGCCATGAAAGCCTTTTTTTCCGAGAAGAGTTCACTGTTCTAGGGTTATGGTGAAGCAAAATATGTAAAGTTTGATGCTCCTTGAGTTCAGGAGCGAGTCTTTTAACTTCCCCTTGTTAAGTTGGAAAGATGTCGTGGTGAATAGAAACATTCTTTTCAATTCAAAAGTTCTTCGCGAAGGGCCGCCGTCTCTTTGCGGGGTTGGTTCTACACACAGAGGCTCCAGGTGACCTTTCCTAGGCTCCCATGATGGCTTTGTCTTGATCAAAATGGTTCTGTTCACAGGAGGTAAGGTCTGTGACATCATCTTGCAGAAGAAAATCCTCTAAAGAACAAGGTGGAAAAAAAGATACCATTCTCTTTTGGAGGAGGTGGGAGAAGAGGAAGAGAAAGAGAAGCAAAGAAGGGAGATGCCATGGAGAAAGACAGACAAAGAGAAAGAAATAACAGGGAAGAGGTAGAGACTGGACAGAGTAGGGAAAGGAATCGGCCATTGTCTCTTTCTGATGCATAGCCAACAGGGGGCGCTGTCAATCCCATTTTGCAGGTTAGGACACCGCGAGGCTGAGTGAACCCTCTTGCCCACGTTCTCACAAGATTTAGTCTCAGGTCGACCTCACTTCAGGTTCTCTCCTCTCCCCAAGAGAAGAAAAAATCCCATGTTTCATTTTGATTAATCCTCAACAATACCTTTTAAAGCGAATAATTAATGTGCCGCCCCCAAGGACCTAAAAGAGATTACCATGTTCTGGAGCCCTTGGATCTTCCGAAGACACAGTACAAGCGTTAGATCCCCGCTGACCGAACCCATTCATCCGTTTTCCCAACAACATCAAGGTTCTTTTCACTTTGAGGGAGCCAGGAAAGGCAAGAGAGAATGATGGTGGAAATAAAACTCGTGTAATTCAATGCTGCCTCTGGGATTTATTTATTGTTGACTGTGTCTGGGGAACTCTTTGTAGAGTACATATGTGCGGGGTTGTGAAGGTCAGAGTGCATATGCGAAAGAGAGGTAAGACGGAGGGAAGCCTGATGAATACGGAAGAGGATTGCAGAGAACAGAATCAATGGGGTGGAGACGAGATGGAGTATCGTCAAAGAAACTGAAAGCTCTCTGGGAGATTTAGAGCTATATGATCTGCACCCAAGGGGGAAGTCTATAGAAGGACACTCCTTACCCATAAAAATGTATTAGGTAGTAAAGGTCCCTAATGGTGCTGTGTTCCCTGACCAAGCATGACATACCATATTTTGAGGGAGGCAGGAGAGACAAGGGGAGGAATGGGTTCTTCACAGTCAGTGCTCCTGTCCAGTTGTGCAAGGAGTTCACTGAATTAGGACCCCCAGCTAAAGGGGCAAGGGGGGGCTGGAATCCAGCCTGAGTTCTGCTCACCAAGCTGTCTATCCCAAAGAGGGCTGGACATTCCTGGCAGAAGGAATTCCTTAGCTATGAGATTGTTTTCTGCCCAGTGGGAAGCATATTTTTTTTTTCTAATTTGCATTAAAACATTGTATGGATGAAGTTCAGCGCAGTGTGACACCAGACAACCCCGAAGTGGTAGGGAATGTCAAGTCTGAAGATAACGTTTCTCTTCTCTATGATGTCTCACTGTGTTAGATCATTCTTCCACTTATCTGGGCTCCCAGAAATTCACCAAGGGTCAGACTGCCAATTTGTAAGACTTTGGAGGTACTAATGTTCTTTGAAGTATGTGTCATAAAAGTAAAACGTTTCTTAATAGTGGCTTAAGCAGTATGTTTGTGTGTGCTCGTCTATATATAGCTTAATCATGTAGATTACAGTATCTTCCATGGACCAATCCATTTGTAAAATTAGCGTTGGTCATTGTTACTGATCAGGTTTCAGATATGCTCTAAAGTCCTTTCTGCTTCAGAAGTTCTCACGTGAAATTACCCACTGGGTATGGACACTGAGGAGAGTTATATTTCTTCACAGAATCTCAATTCCTTTGCAATGTCAGCTTCTTTCTATGACTTCTGTATTCGCAGTTTACAGTATTTTGACCAAAGTGTACAGATGAATGTCTGCTACAGAAAGCAGGAGGTCAGGGGCGCCTGGGTCATTCAGTGGGTTAAGTGTCTGACTCTTGGTTTCGGCTCAGGTCATGATCTCATGGTTTGTGAGATCGAGCCCAGTGTTAGGCTCTACACTGACAACACGGAGCCTGTTTGGGATTCTCTCTCTCCCTTTCTCTCTGCCTATCCCCCACTCTCTCTCAAAATAAATAAACATTTCTTTTAGAAATTAAAAGAAAAAAGAAGACAGTCAGAGTGACATGATGGCATGTGCTTGGAGCTAAGAACCCAGAAGCCCAGATAGTGGACTCACTATTAGGCTGCATGACCTTGGGCAAATCACTTACTTTTCATGATTATTTAAGTTTGGCCAACACTTCACAATAAGTCTGCATCTTGGTGATTGGTGACACTTAGCATATGAAAATCCCTAAGAAGTTCTATAGTAAAAAGCACTGTTTAGTAACTGGGGAGTATAACCTTATTTTGCCTTAGCACAAATAGCAATATACTAAGAATATTCCAGACAGACAGAAGAATGTCAGAGAAGGCTTAGGAAGGAAGGAAGGAAGGAAGGAAGGAAGGAAGGAAGGAAGGAATTAGAGCTTGACACAGTAAGTTTGATCTAGTAGAACAGGATGTGACAAAAAGCCTGGGCAAAGGATGGTGACCTGGCAATGCAAAGTTTGCAACGTGCTGCAAGTTTGGTCCACCTCCCAAAACAGGCTGCTATTGGTCATGGATACATCCCTGAACTAGAAATTACAGGGAATGGGAACTGGTCTATGTTCTCTTTCAACTATGTAGACTCAGGCAAACTCTTTTGCCTCTTTAAGTATCTGTCTCCACCTCTGAAATATCTTCCTTGGTTTTGAACATCAATTAAATAAAAGCTTGGGACACCTGGGTTGCTCAGTTAGTTAAACATCCAACTCTTGGTTTTGGCTCAGGTCATGATTCAGGGTTATGGGATCAATCAAGCCCCGCGACGGGCTCCAAGGTGAGCGTAGAGCCTGCTTACAATTCTTGCTTTCTCCCTCTGCCCCTGTCAACTCCCTCAAAAAAATAAATAACAAATAATAAATAAAACAAGTGAAAGTGTTCTATAATCTACCCTGTACCCTAGCAATACAAGAGCTTACCAAAAAGTAAAAAGAAATTCAAGAACAAAATTCCATGAATGGTATTCTTTTCACATTTTCATTTAAAATTACATTTTTAATGTAATTCCATTGGCAGAAATGAATCCACCATATAATTGAATCTGCACTAATAAAAGCATACTTGGGGGTGACTATGTGGCTCAGTTGGTTGAGTCTGACTTTTGATTTCAGTTCAGGTCATAATGTTGTGGTTTCATGAGTTAGAGCCCCAAATCTGCTTGGGATTCCCCCTCTCTCTCTGCCCCTCCCCCACTCACACACCAGTTCACAGGTACTCTCTCTCAAAACAAATAAATAAATTAGCTTAAAAGAAAGAAGATGGCACACTGAAACCTTGGTTACATCCAAAATCAACTGAAATTTGTAATCTCTGGCTGATGGCTTTCAGAATCTCTTTTCCTGACAGATGGAGAGATTTGAAAATAATCTCAAACACATAAATTTACTTACCACAATCAATTTGAACATATTTATTGGATTGTTTTAGCTTAAGGAAAAAAAGAAGTCAACCCTAAAGACTTTTTACAAGAGTCACTTACTATAACATTTCCATTGTAAGCTTCAGGCCATGGATGAAAACTTGTTTCAGAGCTGAGGGGACACAGGACTTGAACCTGAACAGAGAAAAGTTTTATAAGATCATTTAGAGATCTCTCTCTCTCTCTCTCTTTTTTTTTTTTTTTTTTTTTTTGCTGCGGCTGGAGCATGAAGATACTTTTCTTCCAACGGGAACAAGAAACATCTGAGAAGTGAATGAAATGTTTTAGTGTGTTTTACACATAGTCTGCCCTCTTTAAAAAAAAAAAAAAAAGACCCCCTCACTACCCGTTAGACATGCCAAGGGCATCTCGTTAGAAGTCCTGACTTTAGAAACAGATTTGCAAGCCAGAATGTTCCAACCCTGCAGTTGGATTGTGGATTTTTAACCTTCACAAGTTTGGCCTTTGAGCAGAACTTGAGAAAGGAAGAAAGAAAAGAGGTAAAGAATGAAGAAGAAAAGCAAAATAAATCAAAAGCAGCTTTCTTGGTAACACCGACATCGCCAAGGCCACGTGTGAAAGAACTGAGGCTCTAATGATATCAATTAGGCCCGACCCACTGGGACACTGGAAATATATCGTACCCACAGAGTCAGCTCAAGTCCATATGGAAAAGGTCATTAGCCAGGTACGGAATATTGCAAATTACCGGCCGAGGGTGATTCCCTGCCCCCAATGCTTTCAACGTCCTGAAATAAATTATAACCAGTAATGTTTTCACATTGACAAGCTAATTCCACTTAGATTTTCCTTCCTAAATCAAGGAAACTAATATTTTAAAAAATATCATTGTGCGTTTTAGATGTTGATTTCTCTCTCTCTCTCTCTCCCTCTCTCCCTCTCTCCTTCTTTCTCTCTCTCTCTCTCTCTCATGCACAAGTGCTGAGAGGCTCACACAGAGAAAGGCAACTGCCTGCTTTTTCCAGCTTGACTTCCCAGTTGAGATAATGGCAGCATAGGTGACTTCTTCACTGGAATGAGGGTTCTCCAAAATATTTTTTTTCCTTGGCTCATCTTTCTCTCTCATTAAGACATGGTGGGGATCTTCACAGCAGTGGGATGTGCTTGCTAATACGGACACTATAAGCTGCTTCAGAGAGGCTCAGGTTTCCACATTTGTGGGGGAATGTTGTGGCAGCCATGCCAGAAGGTGGAAGCTATCCCAGGGCTGTGTTTAGGATGGGGTGACCCCCCTGCCGAAGCTGCAGAGATCTGGTCCTCACACAGGAGCTCTGCCAACTCAGGCAAACAAAACAGAATCCTGTTACATGAAGCAATTTGAGTTGGGGTCCAAGTGTGTCTTCAATGGATGGCAAAATGGTGAATTATCCAAGAAGACTTCCTTCAATAAGACTGCATCTCATTACTGTACCTCGAGAAATCAGGCTCAGAAGGCTGGTGTGGGGCAAATCTCTCCTCCTTCCTGGGACTCAGTTTCTTGTCTAGTCAAAGAAGGTGGTAAGGCCAGATGGATTCCAAGTCCTTCTCTACATTTTTAGGTGATGCTTTGAGTTTGTTCTTAGTTCTTATTGCTCTTGTTTATATTACACTTTGGGCTAATAAACCTTTTGCCAGTGCATTTGAAGGGATTAATGAAAAGGTATGTATAGACAAGAGACAGCAAATGTTGGCAAGGATGTGGAAAACAAAGGAGCCCTTATGCACTACCTGGTGCAGTCACTATGGAAAGCAATCTGGAGGATCCTCAAAAAATTTAAAATAGAGGGGTTCCTGGGTGACTCAGGGGGTTAAGTGTCCAACTTTGGTTCAGGTCATGATCTCACAGTTTGTGAGTTCAAGCCCCGTGTCGGGCTCTGTGCTGACAGCTCAGAGCCTGGAGCCTGCTTCAGGTTCTTCATCTCCCTCTCTCTTTGCCCCTCCCTTGTTTGCACTCTGTGTCTCTCTCTCTCAAAAATAAAAACACATTAAGAATTTTTTTAAGTTAAGCTTTCATGTGATTCAAAACCTGTACTTATGAGGGCTACAATTAACAGTATAGAACCACAAATCCCTCTCAAAGACGGTTGCTTCTAAGCCTCTTACACAATAGACAGGCTGCAGAGATGCCTCTTAGCTTCTTGTCTGTACATTTCAGAACTGAGGGCCCCTCTAGTGCCCAGGTGATGCTGAATGACAACATTAATCTAAATTAAAAAGCCCTGGGAGGCACTACAGAATGTTCACTCATATAAACGTTACTCCCAGAGTGAGCTCAGGTCTTTCCTTGAATGACCAACATCCACTTGAGGGACCCATAGAGAAAGGAGGCAGTGGTATCTATGGTATGAAAATGATAAAAGCAAGTGGCTCTTTCATTCTCCAATAAAATCTCTAGTCTGAGTGTTCCTTGTAGTATTAGAATTTATTATCATGTCTTTAGCTGAACTTTAATTTCATTTTCCCTTCTCTTTCTGCTCTGTTGTTCTGACCCAGACTTTCTGGTTAGATGGAAAATGTTACAATCTTGGATTCAGAGGACTTGGCTTGAGCTGGCTGAAGTGTGTCCTCAGTCTTGCCCTTTGTTTTTGTTGTTGTTATCGTTGATGTTGTTGTTTGCTGTTATTCTTTAATTTTTATTTTAGACAAAGAAAGCATGAGCAGGGGACAGGGACAAAGGGAGAGAGAAAAACGGGGAGAGAATCCCAAGCAGGATCGATACTCAGCATGAAGCTTGATGCACGACTCGATCCCACAACCCTAGGATCATGATCTGCACCAAAATCAAGAGTCAAACACTCAACCGACTGAGCTACCCAGTGCCCCTCAGTCTGGCCTTTTGGACAAGACCCGGAGCTCCTTGTGGCTTCTAAAGATTCATTACTAACAGCATCAAGAAGAGTGATTCTATGAGGCCGCTGTGTTTGCTGAAAAGGTACATGTGTCACAGACCACAGCACCTGAGATACAGTAAGTACTCAAAATACCTTCACTGAGACAGTCCCCCCATGAAATTTCTTCCTATCTCTCCACTTATCTCCATGACAACTCCTTTTCCTGACCCTTTATTGGCTTCTTCTATCACTTAACCAAAATTCTAGTGAGGTGACATCGTGTTGGGGTTTTCTGAAATATTGAAGACACAGAGACTTCTGCCAGTGTATGTGATAAAAATATGATGGTTCCAGCCTCTCATACCAGAGTAGGAACAGCCAAACAGAGCTCCCATCTTTGCTGTAGAAGCCATACAAAGAGGTAAAGAAATTGAGCTCTGGTGACAGGCATCTGTATTTGAGTCTTTGCCTTGTGACTTCTCAGCTGAGTGCTTTGGGCTTCATACTTCATGCTTCAGTGTCCTCATCTGCAGGAGGGTGGCGATAACTTAGGCTAACTCTTGGAGTTGTTGATACGATATGCATATATATGTAAATGCATTAATATGTAAAATCTTGCCCCACAGTAAGTGCTCAGAGAGCTCAGTGGGTTCAGGTAGGATGACTCCCTGAGCCTTCCCAGGGCCTCAAGTCATGATTGATTTTCCCATCCCTCCCTGCATGCTAGCCCTGACTTCGGTACGCAGATGCCTTTGGTAGTGCCCTAGAGTAGGCCTTTCTGAATATCTCTGCTCTCTGCTCTCACAGAGAGTCAAAGTGACTTATTTAATTATAACTGGAGCTCATTAAAATATAATATGCTTGGGTTTTGTTGATTAGGTGCTTAACCTGGGCTCTGGAATTTTACTTTTTATCACTGAAAAACCTGGCAAATAGAATAACTAAAGCATTGGCGATTTGTGTACTTAACTCCGGTGATTTATTTTAGTGTTTAAGGTTTTTTTTTTCCCCCTCAATCAATAGGGTAATTATGTTGACTATTCTAAAATGTAAGTTCTTCTGGTTTGCAAACATGTGCATTTGCTACTCTACCTGTAATATTCTTATTGCTACTGGAGTCAACTTGATTAACTTCTACTTTGGTATAGGTGGACTATTTAGAGGTAAGGACATGAAAGAGGGATACCATTTTAGGATTTGGGGGCAACATCCAGGGAAATAGAACACTATAGTTAATGGGCATCTAAACTTTCTTTGCCATATGTATAGATACTTTTAAGTCTCAGACCTTAGTGTAGAAACTTGAGCATGCCCAATATGTGACTTTTTTTCTGCCATAAATTATGTATACTGCTTACGAGCCATTCTTTGTTATAAATCTCTTTATATCCTGTTTCTGTGGAATGACTAACACAACCACCCTATGTTGTCCTCTATTCCTTCTTACTCTGCACTAACTTAATTCCAATATTCTTATTTATGCTCTACACCCATTTAACTGCACTGGGAGTTCCATTTAGAAATCGTGGTGTGGGATCAAATTTAGCATGAGCACAAGTGATTTCTTCATATGCTGCTTCCCTAGCTTCTCCTCCTTGTCTGTGGTCTCCCATGTTGAATGAGTTTTCATCTTCATCCTTGATTCCCTCATTGACTCTTCTTTTCTGGTTCATTAGTCTCTTACCAATTTCTGACCTTTCTTCCTCCAATAAGTCCCCTAATATCTCAGAAAACTTGGCCAAAATATTATTATGGAAATGAGAAAGCATATACTAAACAGTGAGAAGTAGAATAGATTTGCCACCAGCAAAGCCATAGACATGGATGACAGTCCTGAGAAACAAACAAAAAAAATTAGAAAGATGAGATAAAATTGATTACAGAGAAGAAATGATCTAGTGTAGCGATAATCAGTGCACTTATTAAAGTAGGAACACAAACGTTGAGACAAATATACCAAACGACAAAGACGTTAGTTTGATCAATGGATAACGATGGGTAAGCAATGAAATACCAAGAACAAGTAAAAAAAAAAATCAGACAAAATGAGAGACTCAAAGCTAGTCCTCTCTTTTCAACAAGTACATGTTTTTTACTCTTTGGGTTTTAACAGAACATGCATTTTATGGTTATTATTTGTTAATTAGTGGTAAAATTGGAAATGCAGTATCATCAAAGATTGACTTCTTATGAGAGATACTCTGCAGTTAAGGAAAGATTCAGGTGTCCTTATTCCTAAAATTTAGTGCATCTCTTATCATGAAAGACTTAATTGTTATTCATACTGATGGAGTAAAAATCTAAAAACATAAACAAAACTCTCTGGTGTGACATGCAGAACTGTCTGTGATGTGTTCAACAGTGACCTGCCCAGCTTTTGCCTTCACTACACACACATAAGAAACTTACCTCGAGTCTAAACCTCACCTCTCTATTCTATCCTGTACAGATTCTTTAGAGAACAAGTCCCACACTCCATATCTTTACATCAAAGGTTCCCAATTGAGGGCTGGAGTGGAAGACATTTTGCAATTTCATGTGGGGGATGGTTGCTTAATATCCTGCAATGTACTAGGAAACCTCCAGGAAAGATTTATCCAACGCAAAATATCAATAGTCCCAAGGTTGGGGGACCCTGCTCTGCACCCTGAGCACTCAGTGTAATGATTTTCTATGCAATTTACTTTTAATTGATTGACAGAGGCTGAATCAGACTACCTCTCTTCTCTCTCTCTCCCTCCCTCCATCTCTGAGAATTAATACTACTAGTCATGGTCTGGCTACAAGGTTAGTTCTTCAAACCACTTTCATCACTCTTGTGTCCTTTGACCATCAAACTTGACTGTACCAAGAGGAGAGGCAAAGAATATTAACAGAAATAACCCTGGATTTAGGATCCAGGTTGAATCTGACTTCTGACTTACTAGATGTTTAAGGATGGGAAAAGCAGAAAAGTACCCTGGATCTTAGTAAGTTTCCATTGTTAAAATGGTGATATAAAATGAGGTATATACTTATATATACTTTACTTCTAAGACAAGAACCTGGGCTCAACCATTGTTGAGCATCCCCATGTTATTGGGAAACAGAGATTCAAATGCTAATTCAACCTCTCACTGTGATGTGCTCTATAAACTCTATAGAAGAGGACTTCATCGTCTCAACTGCACATAATAATCTGAAACTCCAATTCATTGAAAGTTTTTTTTTTTTGTCTTGTTATCATTGTCATTCATTTGCATGGACATCTTAATGTGACTACTAGTATCAGCCACAGATACACTCAAATGGATCCCTCGCTTCTCCCCCTTTTTAAATTGACAGATGACCTTACCCAGGTGTAGAGGTGAGCCCATATGCACAGCATGACCCTAATCTGAAATATAGTTCTTTCATTTTCTTGGCTGCAAAATATGATTTTTCCTACCTTACACCTTCACTTTCTAAACTGCTTCAGAAACACATCTGTTTTCTATCTGTTGAGGGAGAAAAACATGAATGCTTTATTATGCCCTATATAATCAAATACAGTACACTGCTTGCAGGCTGTGTATTTTGTGTAAAAAAAAATTGCTCTATAGTCTCTAGAGGTACAGAAACATAGAAAGATCTAGAAACGAAGGCTTCTATGGATAAGGATATGCCAAGGGCATCTCTCAGATCTTTGAACGCTGAGACTCAGGGGTCCAATCTACTCCTTTCAAGACTGACAAGTGATCACTTAATCCTCTAATAAATTTTATTTATCGAGGAGCACTTAAGATTGCAGGGCACCTGCACACATCTGCTTGGACGAGCCAGGAGGATCTGGGCAGTGCTCTTATTCTACAGTCAGTGAGATAAATCCAAGTAAGTAAAGGTGGGACTCAAGCCCTTTGCAGTATATTCTCCTGGACAAGTCCAAGGCACTCTCCATTATTATATCAGATTCCTCTCCAGGCCAGAAGGCCACCGTGATCAAGGCAACCCCTCTGGTACAATGCTTCCAGGAAAGAAAGGCTTCTCAGTGCTCCACTTGTAACTTACTGACATTCCAAGTATTATTATGGGCCACCAATAAACTTTACCTTAGTCTTCTTGTTTTTAACTTTTCAGAAAATAAAAACATATCTAATGACCAAGTCCACATCCACATGTATTCTTTTTTATTCAAGAAAGAGGCATCTTTACAACTATTTTCTTCTGGAAGGATCTTTGAGAAAAAATAGTGGTCAAAGGAAGAAAATAAAAACATTGGATAAAATTGAACAGGAAAGTTGAACTAGTAATTTACAGAGGAGGAAATATGAATAGGCAATAAATATATCGAATATTCTCAATCATGTTACTAAAATAAAATAATTTTAATTAATTAATTTATTTATTTATTTATTATTATTTTTAGAGAGAGAGCATGTAAGAAAGAGAGAGCAGAGGAGGTGCAAAACAAGCAGGGAGAGAGAGAATCTTAAGCAGGTTCCGTGTCCAGCACGGAGCCCAAAACCACCATGAGATCATGATAACCTGAGCTGAAATCAAAAGTGGGACATTTTACTGACAGAGCCACCCAGCCACCACAAAATAAAAATTTAATGAGATACATTTTTACTCCCATTGGATTGGGGAACATTATACATTTGACAATTCCAAGTGTTGGCAGGATATAAACAAAGGAACTCTGACCAATTATTAGAGACAGAGCTGACCGAAACTAGTTGGAAAAAGATTTAACGATATCCAGTTAAGTTAAAGATGCCTATATTTTATCACTTAGCAATTTCATTCCTCGGTATATATCATAAAGAAACTCTTTTACATATATACTAGAATACATGAAAAAGAATATTCTGAGAAGCATTGCTTATAAAATCACAAACTTAAAAATAGTACCACACCCATCAGGGGAAGAATGGAAAAGTGCTGTGGTGTGAACTAGAAATGAGCTAGAGTCACAGGTAGTTAAATGATTGCATTTCAGCTATATAATAGTGAAAAAGAAAAAAAATGCAAATACCCAAGAGTGTATATAATATCATTTATAAACCCTTTTACACCATGTAAAAATATTTCTGCATTATTAATTAATCTGTTAATTTGTAATAAAAGTTCAGAGGAATGCACAGGAATGATAAAAAACAAATTAAGTATGGGATTAATCCTCACGGGGAAAGAAGACTATAAGGAGCACACTCTTTTATTATTTGATTTATTATGCTGCATGGCTAGTATATAGGCAATCATAATTTTCTTTTCACTTATTGCTGTGTGGTTTATATAACTTAAAACTTTTAAATAATGTTGAATATTGTTCCACACTATTTTTGTGAATATCACATTTCCTTTCTTTTTTCCTTTTTTATAGCAAAATCTGCTTTAGCTTTCCTTTGCCAATGTAGATAATAAACCAATCTAAGTTTGTCTGGGGTCTGATGCTTTTTAAAAATGTGGCTTTGAGAGAAATCAAGATCACAATGACCCTAAGTATTTGACTGAGTGAAAGCTCTACAAATAAAGATGGGGAAGCCAGAGAGAGTATAAAAATTAAAAAAACAAACAAACAAGTATTTGGTTCCATTAAGTTTTGGATGTCTATCAGGCACCCAAGCTCAACTATCAAGTCAAATGTTTGATATGAATCTAGAGCCTAGAGATGCAGTAGAAGATTAAATCAGAGAGATCATCACCTTATCAGTGTTGTTTAGAGCCATGGTAAGCATCAAAGGATAAAGAGCAGATCACAGGAACATTTCCAGAAAAGGTTCCTGAGGAGACAGGAGAGGACAGTAAGTGGAGCTCTCTTGGGGAGAGTGGCTCTTGGTTGAAGAAGACACACCTCTCCCACCACAGTAGGAAGACTTCGGAGTTTTGAGGAAGGTCTCATCCAAAGGGCTTCTATTTCGTCTATCAGTCACAGAATGAGTTGAGGAGAGGACGAGTTGAGGGCTTGACAAGAATGGGGAACATCTGATATCACCTAGTCCTATTTACAAGTAGGAAAGTCTGTTTACTAGAAAAACAATGTAGTAAAACTGTGAGGCAGTGCTGTGGGCACACAGCAGATGGGTTTGTAAATTGATGGACTGACACTCACACTCAGCTGTGTCAGATTCTTTTTTTTTTTTTTTTTAAATGTTTTATTTATTTCTAGAGAGAGAGAGAGAGAGACAGCGTGAGCAGGGGAGGGTCAGAGAGAGAGGGAGTCACAGACTGAAACAGGCTCCAGGCTCTGAGCTGGCAGTCAGCACAGAGCCCGACGCGGGGCTCGAACCCACGAACCGCGAGATCATGACCTAAGCGAAAGTCGGACGCTTAACCGACTAAGCCACCCAGGCGCCCCCAGCTGTGTCAGATTCTAAAGCTGACGCCTATGTACCTCCTCCCTTCCTCTCCTACCTGATTGTTACCATTATGGCATCTACATGGGCACTTGATAGCTCCTGCTGCTGCTTGCTTTCAGTCCCCTGTTCTCCCCTTCACTGCTCTTAACTCACCACTCTGTCCCATCCACACCGCAGCACGCAATCTAGCATCCTGGATAAATGACTTGGGACCTACCAGAGCCAAGTCACAATTGTGTAAGCTGGAGCAATGACTTTCAGTTGTGCAGAACTATATCTTCAAGTGTGATGGGCTTCGAGCACTCTGTTTTTGTTATTGGTGCACATATTTACAAAAACACATGCTAGTGTTTTATTTCAAACTGTGGAGCTTCATCAGAAGGAATGGAATACACTGTGGAAAGGAGGTAAGACCATATTTTTGTGCATGAACTCAATATGCTTTTTCTATATTTTATAGGGAGGTGATATATAATATGGATATGGAAGTATACATGCACATGTTATATGTATGTGCATATGCTCTACAAAATACACACACATAACATATATATGAACACATACCTCCCTATAAATTGTAGAAGAAACATATTGTTGGCATGCAAAAATATATGGCCCTACTTCTCTTCTGCAGTGTTTTTCTCTCCCTCTAAGGACTATCAGCACTCTAAAATAAAACACCTTTGTAAGAAAGAAAGAGACAGAATATTATGAACATATTTAACAGTCGACATGGTATGGCCAATGACAGAACAGATAATAGCGAAACCATGATTTTGACCAAACTGGAGCACAGTGCTGAATGTCAGCCCTGCCTGTGTGTGCCCAGGACTGCACAATGTACAATGATGGACCTGAAATAAGATACAGACTTTCCATCAAGAAACTCCGAATTGTGACAGCACACATGATGGAGGTCACCATTTCTGCATGAAAATGAAAACCTATGAGGGTCTTATGCTTTGGGTTTTTCGGGGCAGTTCTGATTCCAGTTATTACTCGGCTCTGTTAGTCACCATATTATTCTGAAATTCTGGCATTTCATTATGTAACCTACACTTCACATACATCCCTTTACACTCAGCAGTGGTGCGGAAACCTTTGTCAGCATTTTGATTTGTGGTTCAAGAGATAGATTCCCATAGGATGGATAACAGTGATCTAGCTTTTATCTGGACATGCACATATGTGTTTCCTTTTTTTTTTTTCTTAAGAGAAAAGTACTAATGCATATGCAATAAATTCTAAGGAAAGACTTATGGTTTCAAGTATCAAAAACTTTTCTCCGGACCTCTGTTGGACTTGAACCAGTCTATTTGACATGAATAGCTCCCATTGCACCAGCCACTGCTGAGGCTGCTCTTGGCTAACAGATGGGAGGAAAGATAAATTGATGAATGCAAAGAAGCAAAATAAAGAGAATTTGATTCTATGACCTTCAGATTCTCTTGACATACTCCTGGGTTGCAAGAACATAAAAGTTACTGCAAAAGCATTTGAAACATTATCATGACATCAAGAAGCAAACAACTTAATTAACAGTGAAACATAAACATGGAATTCTGATTGCTCCATCCTTAATATGCTGATGATACACGTTAGTATGAAAAGTACTCAGGCAAATTATTTCCAACGTATGAGAACATCGAAATGCCTTGAAAATGATCAAATCTACTTTTCATTTTCCGATTAAAAAAACATATGACCTTTAACATAATTCTTTCCTTCATTCGCAGCAAACCTATATGTTCAATATTGTGATGAATTACAAATCAATTACTGAAGAAGTGAATGTCATTAATTCACCTACTAAGCATTTCCATATGCCAACAGTGGACTGCAACACAAAGAAAGTGCATTGAATTGCTGACAGTATTTCCTTAGTTCACTCAAGAAGAGGAAAAAAAAAAAAAGAAATCACTAGAGTTAATAGAGAGTGTGATGAAACAGAATTTGGGGATGGATCGTGTTCGATGTGTAAAGGGAATATCTGAGGGAACTAAAATACAAAGGAAATATCCAACCATCCGCAAAGACTCCAAGCAGTAATGACCACGCACGTTTGCAAAACCTCTCTGCTGCCCGCTTCAAATGGCCAGAGCAATATTGGGTTTGCCCCCATATGCCTGATACATGGCAAGTGCTCAAAGTCTCTCGCTTAATGAATGGATGAGATGCCATGTGTAGTGGGGCGAGGGAGGGGGATAATCTACATGAAGGTGAAATGGATGACGAAGGTTAAAGCTGAAGCATGGGCCAGATTGTGGAGTCTTGAATGCAAGACGAAGCAATGCAACCATTATCTTCTATGCAAGCAATGGAGTTGGGTAGTTGGGAATTGCTTCTAGTAACAGAAAATAGATCCTGTTGGACAAAACTTCTAAGAGAGAACAACCATAGACTCGGGGCAAAACATAAAACGAAACTTCCTGAAAGTACTGGGATGTGAATATAAAAGACAGATAATGGGCAAGAGCTGACACTTGGAAAAAGGGAATCATTCTTGGGATGCTTAATTGTATGTGTCATCACCACTGCACTGCAAGCCCCCAGGCCAAAGATTCTTTCTGGGTGTATTTTGTGCAGGTGTTTCCAGATGAGATCAGCATTTGAATTGGTGGAGTCAGAAGGCAGGTTGTCCTCTCCAGTGTGGGTAGTGTGGGTAGCACATCATCAGTTGAGGGCTTGAACAGAAAAAAAAAAAAAAAAAAGAGGAAAGAAAAATTCACAAAGGACACTTTGCCTTCTCTTGCCTTTAGACTGGAATATAGACATCATTGGCTCCTCTGATTCTCAGACCTTTAGACTGGAACTGGAATTAAATCATCTTCGGTGAGTCTCCAGGTTCAGAAGGCAGATCGTGGGACTTCTTAGCCTCCATAACAATTATGTGAGCCAATTTTTCAATCTGCCCCCTCCAGTATATATTTTATATATGTACTATATATTCCATATATACTATGTATTCCATATATATGTCCATATATACTATGTATTCCATATATATGTCCATATATACTATATATTCCATATATATATATGTGTGTGTGTGTGTGTATATATATATATATATATATATATATATATATATATGTTTGTTTCCTCTTTGAGTTCATCACTGACACTTTTGTTGTTTAGTAACATGTTGCTCAGTCTCCACATTTGTGTTTTCTTCCAGTTTTTTTCTCATAATTGACTTCTAGTTTCATATTGTTGTGGTCAGAAAAGATACTTCATATGATTTCAGTCTTCTTAAAATTACTGAGACTTGTTGTGTGGTTTGCCATGTAATATATCCTGAAGAATGTTCCAGGTACCCTTGAGAAGAATGTGCATTCTGCTTTTTGGATAAAATGTTCTGTATATATCTATTCAGTAAATTTGGATTAATGTGCTGCTCAAGGTTAATGTTTTCCTATTAATTCTCTTTCTGAATGAACTATCCATTGATGTAAGCGAGGTGTTAAAGTTCCCTATTATTGTAGTACTGCCAACTTCCCCCTTTGTGCCTGCTAATATTTGCTTTATATATTTAGGTGCTTCTGTGTTGGGTATATACATATTTATAAGTGTTATATCGCCTTGCTGGATTATCTCTTTATCATTATGTAATGCCCTTCTTTGTCTTTTGTTACAGGCTTTATTTTAAAGTCCATTTGCCTGATATAAATATTGCTACTCCAGCTTTCTTTCCACTTACATTTGAATGGGGTATTTTTTTTCCATCTCTTCATTTTCAGCCTGTGGATGTCTAGATCTAAAGTGAGTCTCTTGAAGGCAGTATACAAATGGGTCTTTTGTTTTTTAATTCATTCAGCCACCCTATGATTTTTGATTGGAGCATTTAGTCCATTTATATTTAAAGTAATTTTTTATATTTTTAATGTTTATTCATTTTTGAGAGACAGAGCACAAGCGGAGGAGGGGCAGAGAGAGGGAGACACAGAATCTGAAGCAGGTTCCAGGCTCTGAGCTGACAGTGCAGAGTCCAGTGTGGGGCTCGAACTCACAAACCATGAGATCATGACCTGAGACAAAGTCAGACGCTTAACTGACTGAGCCACCCAGGTGCCTCTAAAGTAATTATTGATAGCTAAGTATTTATTGCCATTTTGTTCATCATTTCCTGGTGGTCTTTTTTGTTCTTCTGTGTTCCTTTCTTATTCTGCTCTTTTTCCTTGTGATTTGATGGGCCTCTTTAGGGTTATATTAGATTCCTCTCTCTTAGTTTTTTGTGTGTCTATTATCATCTTTTATAGGGTTTTTGTCTGTGGTTACTGTGAAGTTCATATATAACATCCTACGTATATAGCAGTGTATTTTAAGTTGTTGGTTAAGAGTTAACACATTCTCAAAGCACTACAGATTCACCCCTGCCAGATTTTATCTTTTTGATGACATATTTTGCATATTTTTATTTTGTGTATCCCTTACCTAATTATAGAAGATGTAGTTCATTTTACTACTTTTGTTTATTAACCCTTGTATTGGCTTTATAAGTTGTCGATTGACTACCTTCGCTGTTGGTCTTTACCAGTGAGAATTTTTATTTATTATATTTTTTCATTTCTAGTTATAACCTTTCCTTTCTACTTAAAGATGTCCCTTTGGGGTGTCTGGGTGGCTCAGTCAGTTAAGCCTCTGACTTTGGCACAGGTCATGATCTATGGTTCATGGGTTCAAACCCCGCATCAAGCTCTGTGCTGAGAGCTAGCTCAGAGCCTGGAGCCTGCTTTGGATTCTGTGTCTCCCTCTCTCTCTGACCCTCCTCTGCTCATGCTGTTTCACTCTTTCAGAAATAAATAAATCATTTTTAAAAAAGAATTCACTTTAACATTTCTTGTAAACTCATTTTGTGGTGATGAGAGCCTTTGGCTTTTGCTTGTCTGGGAAACTTTTTACCTTCCCTTCAATTCTGAGTGACAACTTTGCTGGATAGAGTATTCTTGGTTGTAAGTTTCCTTTCCTTTCAGCATTTTGGATATATCATACCATGGTTGGTACTTTCTTAATGGTTTGGTGTTGGGTGGCAAAAATATATATTACAGCTTTGGAAGCTAATGTCAAATATTTTAGTTATAACCTGCAGGGAAGACCATGAGATTTTTGAGACTGCTCCAAAAAAACTAGTTGGACAAAATTCAGAATCATTTTGTGTTTTGAGTGTTCCTTGCTGCTTCTAAGAGAATCTTATAAGAGAGAAAACTTGGGCAAGAATGAGCCTCTGCACAGGCAAAACAGAATACAATTGAACTCTGGGGATTAAAGAATGCCTTAAATGTAAGCCAAATGGAAATACAAATTTAGGGAGCCTTTGGGATGGAAGAACTTCACTACTTCTATAGACAAAAGAGCTAGTAATGAGGTTCCAGACTTTTCTCAAGTATATTTCATTAAGTTTTGTCAGCCAGCAAATATAACTTAAAGGTTAGTACAAATCAAGACCAAATGATGGGATCCAAGCTTGCTGCTTCTGAGAACCTCAAAGAATCACAATTAAAATAAAGGAGAGAAAAATAATCCAAACACAGAGGCAAGAAGCCAAAATTGAATGCAGAATCTTCAGACTTACATCTGGAAGAAAGTGTTTTCTTGCACATGGAACTGACTAGAAGCATGGGGACTGAAGGTCTCCTAAGTCTGAGGTAACTGTATTGCCAAAGAGACTACAAACCAAATTTACAAATGCCTGTGACTTTTCAATCCCTGAAACAATGCTCAGCTTGTACCTCTCACAGTTACAAAACTCTCCAGGAATTGAAAACTTGTTCTCCTCTTCTGCCATGTGGTCCCAAAATGGAGAGGAAAAGAAGAAACTCTCTAATGGTGAAGCCAGGACTCTTGGACCATAATGGACAGGTGAGCTTCTCACAGAGCATGAGTCAGGGCCTAATCAACAAACTTTGCTGCCAGGTCAGGAGGATTTATAATGCCTGCCTAGCAGGATATGACAATTACAGTGAATCACTGACTTCTTTGTGTTTCCCATTCTCCCCTTTTCCCAATGGGCATATTGGTTGAGGTTGTCATATTCCTGCTTCACCACGATATGCTGGATTGGAGTGAAGGACAGATAACTTATCTATTAGTTTATAGATTGCTGAACTGCAAGGATCCTTAGCTAGCCTTGATTAAGGGAAATCCACATTATCCACAGGCCTGGGGCTTTGAACTGGTTACAGCTGGTGAATGAGACACTGAGGTTTTCGCTTTGAATGGACGTATCTGTACTCAAGAAGGGAATACACGGTTTGATTGGCTATGAACAGCTGACCAGAGTAAAAGCCTGGGTTTTGCTCAAAATTCATTTCCTGAGCTTTCTCTGTAATTTGTCCACTTTGTTCTTAGGGTGCCCATGGCCAGTCAGCTTGAGGTTATAGTTCCCTCGTCCGCCGCAGTTCGATGTGGCCATGACTCCGATTTCTCATCAGTGACATGTAAGTAGAGGTGATAGGACCAAATCACATATAGCTTCTTAAAAGAGAAATTGATTTTCTTCCACGTTTTCTCAGCTTGCCTTGATCACAGACAGGAACTACGAGAGGAAAAGAACCTGGGTGCCTGAGTGATCTCTTACAGCAGAGCGGCCGGGCTATACTGTCCCACCTGCCCCCTTTGCCTGGACTATCGCTTGAGATTATCATTGTTTTTCACAGTTTTCATCTTTATAATATCTTAGTCTGCACTCTAAGCCATACGAGTACAGACTAGTTTTTGAGTACACATAGCTTGCACCGTAGACGCTTAATTTAGGAACTAACCATAGACAAAGTGCAATGTTTCTGTATCGTGAGCCTTCAGCAAGAGTTTGTTGGCTGAATGATGCTTGTAGTTCAACCCTTTCTACTGCGCTGGCCTCCTTCCTCAGATAGAACTACTGAGGGTTATCCAAATTTGAGATCCTGGGCCATGTTGCTAATGAGCCCAGGGAAAACAGATAATTCCAGGTATTTAATTTCTACATTTCTTACTAGATCTCCCTTTCACAAAATAAAATGGATGAGAGGGTTGTAATGGGACAAAGTCTGTTCTGCACTCTCCCTCTGCTCTCTCCCAGCAGACTTGAGGGGGGCCCATTACCCCTAAGAGTTGGCACAGGCAAGTATTAGAGTCTCATTTGCTCTCCATTCTACCTCTTTTCCTCCCACTTATGTAAACTGGTTTGGTTGGCCAGCTTTCTCTCTCTTCTCTTTCTGAGTATTAGATCGAATTCTATACCTGTTTTCTCTCTCTTGTGCTTTCTACAGCAGGATATAAATAAGTTTCCTATCTAGAATCTTCAATGTAATATTTGTACATTGTTGTACATATGTATGTAATCTCCAGAGAACTTCCTGTTATATATCACCATAGGAAAACCTTATGTACATTTTATCTCATGGTTTCTTCTAGTAGCTAGCCATTTTGTCCAGAATTTTCTTTACAAAGTACGTAGGTAAATTTCGAGGCCTTAGGCACCCCCAGTCTGTCCAGTGCTACTGCTGGGTTATGCATTATGCAGGAGAAGATGCTGTAATCGATTTGGCTTTTGCTTTGCAGATTATAACATAGAACATAAACCTCTTTTCACATTGTCAAATATCTCCCTTAAGATGCTTTCTCCAGACCCCACACATACTGTAGACAGCCCAGCCGTTTCCTTGTCCCTGAATACTGAAGACCATGTGGCTCTGGAAACGTTTACTGTCTATCATGTCTTTTCTTTCTCACCAACTGCCCAAATTCAGATCACCTTTTATTTTATTTTAATTTTACTTTTTGAGGTTTTGATTTTGATTTTTTGATTTAAAAAATTTTTAATATTTATTTATTTTGAGAGAAAGAGAGACAGAGTGTGGCAGAGGGAGGCAGGCAGAGAGAGAGAGGGAGACACAGAATCTGAAGCAGGTTCCAGGCTCTGAGCTGTCAGCACAGAGCCTCACGTGGGGCTAGAACACAGGAAGTGCTGGATCATGACCTAAGTTGAAGTTGGACACTTAACCAACTGAGCCATCCAGGCCCCCCTTGATTTTTATTTTTATCATCAATACTGAATCATACCAGATGTATTTATCTACAATTCTCTTTTTCTTACTCAATGGTTTATCATTCTTTTAAGTCACTGCAGAATATCATATATAGTATTGATGTACCATAATTGCAACTCATCCTTCCTGATCCAACTGAAAGATGATCAGGACTTTCTTTCAAACCCTTTAGCTCACATGGACTTTCACATTTGACACCTTTTACACACATGGTATGGAGCACTGTTCTATATTGGTCTCTACTTTGTGCATACATATTAAATCGTAGTCCCTTAAAAGTAGTGACTTCGTTTTCCTTTTATTCTGTGTCACCTAGGACAACAAGATGAGGCAGTAAATACCATAATCCCCTCGGTTGCAGGCACTGTTTTAAACATCTTTATCTTCTCAGTATTGGATACAGTGCCTGCATTAGAAAGTGTCCCATAAATATTCAGTCACATACCTTTATATGAATAAAGGTAGGCATGAATGATTCAATTAAACTCGATAACACTTATTTGGGGAATATTTTAATCTTCCCTAGTTCCAAAATTTGAATTAAAATGTAACATCCTGTAATCACCTTTCCTTCTATCCTTACTAGGGCTGTTCTTACAGAAGAGAAGATTGCATGCATGTGATGTTCTGACAATACTTTCTATTTATAGAACATCCAGGAAAAAAAAAAAAAAGCAAAGTGAAAAATCCTATAAATGATTTTTTGGGGGGTAAATTTGGGAAACTACTTTCAAGCTAAACACAATCTT
>JAESUZ010004647.1:0-500627 GCA_017311185.1 Proteles cristata cristata | reverse complement strand
TTTCTAGGAGAGAGAGAGAGAGAGCGTGAGCAGGGGAGGGTCAGAGAGAGAGGGAGATACAGACTCTAATAGGCTCCAGGCTCTGAGCTGGCAGTCAGCACAGAGCCCGACGCGGGGCTCGAACCCACGAACCGAGAGATCATGACCTGAGCGAAAGTCGGACTCTTAACCGACTAAGCCACCCAGGCGCCCCTTAAAATCCCTATTTTTAAATTAAATTTGTATAATAAATGAATTAGTGTAGCTGTACATTTTGTTGATCTTGTTACTAATTAGAATCATAGAATTCTTGACTTCACAGAATGTAGGGAATACTGTTTCTTTATCTGATTGCTGTTTACTTCCAGAAAAGATTAAATCAAGAATAATATATTTAATATTTCATTATAATTATTATTTAATGGCCTAAGACTTTAGGAATTAAAATTTTTGATAGATTAGATGAAACTTTAGAATAAAATGTGGTTAGTCTTGCTTGAGTCATCAAGTTAGTAGTATAGAATACCATGTGTTAGCAAGATGTCAAACAACTGGGATTATCATAAATTGCTGGTGGGGCTATACATTGGTTCAAACACTTTGGAAGACCATTTAGCATTATTTACTAAAGCTATATATATATATATATGTATATATACATATACATACCACAAGTGTGATCCAGCAGTTTACTGCTTCATCATTCCATATTTAGTCCATAGGAAATCATAAAATCTCTTTAAAATTCTTGAAAACCAAATATTTGTGATCTTTTACTCCTTAAGAAGAATCATGTTCTTTATTGAATATCATAGTTCAAAGTTGTCAATTAACTACCTTTTTTTTTTTTTTTTTTATTTCTGAGAGAGAGAGAGAGTGTGAGGAGGGGAGGGTCAGAGAGAGAGGGAGACACAGAGTCCGAAACAGGCTCCCGGCTCTGAGCTGGCTGTCAGCACTGATCCCGATGTGGGGCTTGAACCCACAAACTGTGAGATCATGACCTGAGCTGAAGTTGGATGCTTAACCGACTGAGCCACCCAGGCGCCCCTACATTTTTGTTTGCCTTTTATTTCTGCCTCTGTGTACTTTTCCAGCAAGTTTGCTTATTTTTCATCCCTTATGCGTGACTTGTCTCCTTCTCAATTTATCCATCTTGGGCACCAGTGCCATCCAATAGGACTTTCAACAGTAATAGTGTAGTATTCTCTAACAGTGCTGTTACATTTGACAATCACAAGCCACATGTAGCTTTTGAGTACTTGAAATGTGGCTAGTGTAATTGAAAAAACTGACTTTTAAATTGTTTACTTAATTTTAATTTAGCTACTGGGGCTACCAGTTAATGTGCACAGGTCTGTATCAGTATTGTCTTCCTTAACCTCTGTAGATTGTTTTGATTATATTCTGTCTGCATACCTAATAATTCATTTTTTCCTACTTTTATTTTTTTATTAAAATGTTTTAATGTTTATTTTTGAGAGAGAGCATGAGCAGAGAAGGAATGGGGGCGGGGCGGGGGGAAGGGGACAAAAAATCCAAAGCAGACTCCAGGCTCTGAGCTGTCAACACAGAGCACAACACAGGGCTCAAACCCACAAACTAGGATATCATGACCTGAGCTGAAGTCAGATGTTCAACAAACTGAGCCACCTAGGCGCCCCTATTGTATTTTTAAACCTTAACCATCCATATGTTCATTTTTATTAAGTTTTTGGCATATATCTTTGCTTCCTGATTATCTTGGAAGCTTTTGGGTAGTGAAGGTATTTTACTTCTTTTAAATCTCTTACCACCTATATTTTGGTCATAATACATAATCTGAAAGTATTTGTTGATAGAGGTAGTCATATGGGAATTGGAAAACTTCAAAATAACATTGAACATTTTTTAGGGTATTGTGAAATTAGGGAGACTCAGGAATACAAAGTGAATTTTTAAAATAGTAGCAGACTAAGTGTAGAACAGTAGATTAAAAATCTGGAAACCTAGGGACACCTGGATGGCTCAGTTGATTAAGAGTCCAACTCTTGATTTTGGCTCAGGTCATAGTTTCACATTTATAAGTTCAAGCCCTGAGCCAGGCTCCACACTCACAGTGCAGAGCCTGCTTGGGATTCCTTCTCCCTCTCTCTCTGCCCCTACCCTGCTCACTTGCATATTCTCTCACTCTCTCTCTCAAAATAAATAAATAAACTTTAAAGAAATCTGGAAATCTAAAATCTAATCATAGCTCTGCTGTTAATTTTGTTAATAACACAAGTTTCTTAACTTTTTCAGGTAAATTTGCTCATCTATAAAATGAAAGATGAATTAGTTGGCTTTTAGTATCTTTTCCAGCTTAAGATTCTTAACGTAGGTTTTTCTGAATTGAAAATTATTAACAGTGGAGATTTATGTTGTTACTAGTTTTTTTTAAAGTGTATTTTTGATGAAGTGTATTCTTTTAAAAATAAATTTATTAAATTTGAGAGAGAGAGCATGGGAAGGACAGAATTAGAGGGAGAGAATCCCAATCAAGATCCTCACTGTCAGTGCAGAGCCTGATGTGGAGCTCAAACTCACAAACTGTGGGATCATGACCTGAGCCAAAACCACTAGTACAACACTTAACTAACTGAGCCACCTATGCACCCTGTTAGTAGTTTTATTTTATATTTTAAAAAATGTTCAGGAAGAGAAAGTACATGCTGAAATGCCCAGGTTTGAAATGCCAGATAAAAAATTATGTGAAGACTAAGAGTGGGCAGGAAAATAGCAAATCAGCTTCTTTTTTTTTTAATTTTTTATAGTTTTTTTATTTTTGACAGAGCATGAGTGGGGGAGGGGCAGAGAGAGAGGGAGACACAGAATCTGAAACAGGGTCCAGCCTCTGAGCTGTTAGCACAGAACCTGATGCAGGGCTCGAACCCACTAACCGTGAGATCTGACCTGAGCCGAAGTCGGACGCTAACAGACTGAGCCACCCAGGCACCCCACAAATCAGCTTCTTTATAGCAAACAGTAAATACAACTAAAGAAAAATAAAACTATATTCAAATGACTATTTATTCCAGGTAATTAGCTACAAATCCAGGAATAAAATTTAGGAGAGAATGTCAACATGTTATAGTGGACAGGAAAGAAGGACAGTTAAAGAAGAAAACAACTGAACTGGAAGTCAGAGCTGACATTATTAGGTCTCCAATGCAAATAATTAGCTGTAGGACAATATGTGGTAAAGTTTGAACAGGCATTTACTTCTGCATGCCATAGCATCATCTCTTGACACCTTTAAGACCATAGCATAAACCAAAGAGAATTCCCATATTCTTTTCAAAAACCTAGAAATAATTCCATTATGTTTCATGTCACTGTTTTTCTAAGTCAGCTAGTAGAAGTACAAGCTGCCTTTGTTTTCTGTTATCTTCTGAATTCACATCTTTATACTACTTTGAATAGCTCCTCATTTGACCTATTTGTCCATCTTTCCCAAATCCTTCCACTGTGTTCCAGAGAGCTTCTGCCTCTGTGACTTTGCGGATTCCCCTATGTATAGTTATTTTCATCCTCTTTTCCAGACTTCAACCTTCCATCTCCTTGCCCTAACTGATAACTGACTAGTCCCTAGTTGAAGGGAGGGAAGTGCTACCTATATTCATACATCCTACCTATATAAACTTGGAAAAGATGTGAGGTCAGTATCTTCTTTGCCACTCTGAAGAGAGAGCAATGCTTCCATATAATTTTTCCCACTTTAAATGAATCAAAGAGTACTATCAATTCTGTCTCTTAATAGTTAATGTTGGTGAGAAATTATAATGGCAGTAATATTTATTGTGTACTTACTGTATGACAGGGACTAACTCCCCCCTCCAAAAAACAGTAACAAAAATTACTGTTTTTTTGTTGTTGCGAACACATTTAAGATCCACTTTCTTAGTAATTTTTAAGTATATAGTACAGTGTTATTAATGATAGTCACCATGCTGTACGTTACATTCCCAGGACTTATTTATCTTATAACTGGAAACTTGTACCCTTTGACCAACATTTCCCCATTTTTCCAACTCCCAGCTCCTAGCAGCTACCAATCTGCTCTGTTTCTATGAGTTCAGTGTTTTTATATTTCACATATAAGTGAGATTATACAGTATTTGCCTTTTTCTGTCTGACTTATTTTACATAGCAATACCCCTCAAGATTCATCCATGTTGTCATAAATACCAAGATGTAAAACCTCATTGTATATATTTACTGTAGCTTCTTTTTTTTTTCTTTTTCTTTTTAAATTTATTTCTAGGAGAGAGAGAGAGAGAGAGAGAGAGAGAGAGACCGTGAGCAGGGGAGGGTCAGAGAAAGAGGGAGACACAGACTCCGAAACAGGCTCTAGGCTCCAAGCTGGCAGTCAGCACAGAGCCCGACGCGGGGCTCGAACCCGCGAACCACAAGATCATGACCTAAGCGAAAGTCTGACGCTTCACCGACTAAGCCACCCAGGCGCCCCTTACTGTAGCTTCTTTATCCATTCACAGACCCCCACCCCCCGCCATGGGCACTTAGGTTGTATCTGTGGCTTGGCTGTTGTGAAATAAATGCTGCAGTGAACATAGGGGTGCAGATATCTTTTCAAAATAGTGATTACATTTTGGGGGATATATACCTAGAAGTGAGATTGCTGGATTATATGGTAATTCTATTTTTAATTTTTTTGAGGAACTTCCATACAGTTCTCATAGTGGCTGTGCCAGTTTACGATCACACCAATAGTGCACAAGGTTTCTTTTTTCTCCTCATCCTCACCAGCACTTGCTATCTCTTGTATTTTGATAATAGCCATTCTAACAAGTGTGAGCTGATATTCCATTATGGTTTTCATTTGCCTTTCCCTGAAGATTAGCTATGTTGAGCATCTTTTCATGTACTCATTGGTCATTTGTACATTGTCTTTAGAAAAATGTCTATTCATTCCTCTGCGTATTTCTTAATTGGATTTTTAGGGGTTTTTGCTATTGGCTTGCTATTTCAGTTCCTGCAGAGTTGTGTGAGTTCCTTATATATTTTGGATAGTAAGCCATTATCAGATAAATGTTTGCACATAATTTTTTTCTATTCCATAAGTTGTCTCTTCATTTTGTTGAGTTTTTTCCTATGCAGGAGTGTTGTAGTTTGATGTTTTTATTGCTTGTGCCCATGGTATCTTATCCATAAAATCATTGCCGAGACCAATGTTGAGATTTTTTTCCCCTCTGTTTTCTTAAGTTTTTTTTTCTTGTTGTTTTCTTGTTTTTTGTTTTTTTGGGTTCTTTTAGAGAGAGGGTGCAAGTGAGCGGGGGTAGAGAGAGGGAGAGAGAGAATCCCATGAATGGCATAGAGACAGAAAGAGAGAGGGAGGGAGGGGGAGAGAGAGAGAGAGAGAGAGTGAAGTGGGGCTCACTCAAAGTGGGACTTGTGTTCACTGGAAGCGTGGCTCCTGCACACCCGTAGGGGGACTTGAACTCATGATCCGTGAAATCAAGACCTGAGCCAAAGTCAGATGCTTAACCAGCTGAGCCACCAAGGTGCCACTATGGTTTTAGTTTTTAAATTTAAGTGTTTAATACATTTTAAAGATTTTTGTGCGTGCTATAATATAGGGATCCAGCTTTATTCTTTTGCATGTGAATATCCACTTTTCCCAGCACTCTTTATTGAAAAGACTATCTTTTCCCCATTGAGGATTCTTGGCCCCCTTGTCAAATATTAATTGACCATATATGCATTGGTTTGTTTCTTGGCTCTCACTTGTTCCATTGACCTATGTGTTTATTTTTATGCCAGTATTATACATGTGTTAATTATTATTGCTTTGTGGTGTTTAAAATCAGGAAGTGTGATACTTCCACCATTGTTCTTCCTCAAGATTGGTTTGGCTGTTGGGGTCTTTTGTGGCTTCATACAAATTTTAGGGTTGTTTTTTCTATCTCTGTGAAAAATGCCATTAGAATTTTGATAGGGATTGCATTGAATCTATAGTTCCACTTATTTGTGAAACTTCAGTTTTTCTCATCAGTGTCTTAACGGTTTTCATTCTATAGATCTTTCTCCTCCTTGGCTAAATTTATTCCTACATATTTTTTGACTTTGATGCTATTAGAAAGAGGATTGTTTTCTTTATTTCTTTTTCAGGTGGTTTGTTGTTTCTGTATATAGAAATATAACTGATTTTTTGTATGTTGATTTTGTGGTTTGCAGCTTTACTGAATTTCTAAGTTCTAACGGTGTGTTTGGATAGTCTTTAGGGTTTTCTAGTTATAATATGTCATCTTCACATAGACACAGTTTTACTTCTTTCCTTTCTTTCTTCTTAATTGCTCTGGCTAGGACTTCCCATACTGTGTTTAATATAAATCATAAGAGTGGGCAACCTTGTGTTGTTTATAATCTTAGAGTAAAGCTTTTAGCTTTTTCCTCTTCAGTATTGATAATAATTGTGGGGTTTATGTAAATAAAGCTAAAAATATATGGCCTTTAATATGTTGAGATATGTTTCTTCTATATCCAGTTTTTGAAAGCTTTATCATGAAAGCATGTTGAATTTTTGTCACATGCTTTTTCTGCATGTTAAGATGGTAATAGTATCTACCCTTCATTTTGTCAGTGTGGTGTATCGCGTTTATTGATTTGGGTATGTTCAAACCATCTGTGCATCTCAGGGTTAAATCGTACTTGATCATAGTATATGATCCTTTTAAAGTACTTGTTGAATTTGATTTGCTAGTATTCTGAGAATTTGCATCTGTATTTATTGGAGATTGGCCTGTAGTTTGCTTGTAGTCTCTTTATTTGGCTTTGGTATCAGAGTAATTCTGGGCTCATAAAATGACTTTGAGAGTTTTCTTTACTCTTCAGTATTTTGAAGAGTTTTTAAAGCCAGAAGGACTGGCTTTAATTCTTCTTTAAATGCTTGATAGAAATCACCAGTAAAACCATCTGGTTTTGGGCTTTTCTTTGTTGGGAGGTGTTTGATTACTGATTTGATCTTCTTACTCATTTTTTGGTTTGTTCATATTTTCTGTTTATTAGTAATAATGCCATGGTAGGTTGTATATTTCTATGAATTTATCCATTTTTTAATAGATTCTCTAGTTGGTGTATAATTGTTCACAGTAGCTGCTTATGAACCTTCGCATTTTTTATGTCAATTGTGATGCTTCCTCTTTTAGTTATGATTTTGTTTATTTGATAAATTTTTTTAATGTTTATTTTTGAGAGAGAGTGGCACGTGCACTGGCACACTGGAGAGGGACAGAGAAAGAGGGAGACACAGAATCCGAAGCAGGATCCAGGCTCCGAGCTGTCAGCACAAAGCCTGACACGAGGCTTGAACTCATGAGCCATCAGATCATGACCTGAGCTAAAGTAGGACGCTAAACTGACTGAGCTACCAAGGCACCCCATGATTTTGTTTATTTGAGTCTTCTTTTTTTTTCTCAGTTATTCCATCTACAGATTTGTTAATTTTCTTTATCTTTTCAAAAACCAGCTCTTAATTTCATGGACTTTTTTCTTTTGTCTTCAAGTCTCTATTTCATTTATTTCTCCTCTAAACTTTATTATTTCCTTCCTTCTGCTAACTTTGGGCTTAGTTTGTTCTTTCTTTAGTTCTTTGAAGTGTATATTAAGGTTGTTTATGTGGAATCTTTCTTTTTTCTTAATGTAGGCATTTATCACTGAATAAGGCTCCCTATAAGAGCTGCTTTTGCTGTATTCCATAAGTTTTGGTACGTTGTGTTTGTATTTTGTTTGTCTTCAGATATTTTCTGATTTCAGTTTTAATTTCTTCTTTGACCCATTGGTTGTCCAGGAGTGCCAAGGACTTTTCTAAAAACTCTGCATTTAACAACCTTTTTAACCTTCATAAGAAACCCTTGAGTTAGGTGCTGTTATTTTCCTTATAAGTAAGGAAATTGAAATATAAGAGGTCTCATAGATAGTAAGTAATGGAGCTGAGAAAGCATTAAAATATCCTTATGTGTGGTAAAAATGAAAATGGAATAATTTTACTGGAAGCAGTTTAGAAATAAATATTTCAAGGATCTTGAATTTTTCATACTCCAAGAAAATAAGCAGGAACTTGTATAAAAATTTATATAATGTAAGTTTATCCAGTATTATTATAATAAAAATTTGGAAGTAGCCAAAATGTCTAGCATTAGGGGAGTGTCAAATTATGGACTATCTTATAGAGTATATAATATGGGCTTTGAAAAGCCCAAATGTTTGTGAGGATGTGGAAATACAAATTTATGCAAAATTTTGGAAGATTATCAATATTTTCAAAAATTTTAAGGAAAATACCAGCAGTTTGATACCAATAAGTCTTCTGCTAGGAATTGAATAGATATTCTTATAGAGATGAGTATGTTAAGATTGAAAAGAGGCAAAGAAGATTCTAATAGGCTGTACTTTGATGGAGCTATTAGCTAATATAAGAAATACAGAGCTAAGTTTTACTGGATGTTATATGGAAACCAACTTGACAATAAACTATTAAAAAAAGAAGTATAGAGCTAAGCTTTTGCTCGGGAAAAATAATGACTTTAGTTCAGGGCTTATTGACTTATTGATTTTATTCATGGGGACATCCAGAAAGAGATAGTCAGTATTTGGAAATACATATGTAGAGATAAGAGAAGAAAGAACATGTAAGAAAGATTGGGGGGGGGGGTAAAACTTTCCATATTTTGCATAAATCAGGTACAGAAGGAGACCGTTGGTAGGCTTGTTATCATCTATGATACATAAACTGACACACTTTTCTACTTTTTAAAAATGTGTGTTCATCTGTTTTAGTTTGTGAAAGAATCCTTTTTGATTCTCCTCCTAAGTGAAGCTTTGCTCAGTCCCTGAGTAGTGAATTGTTACATATTTTTTTTTAAAGTTCACATTATATAAATACATCTTAATATGAAAGAAGCAATAGAATTTGATAAAACACACATGTACACAAATAGTTTCTGTTGCTAATCTTGTCTTTTGAACAACTCATTCCACCACTTCTTCAGTGATCTCTTTGGTTTGGCTTGGAATGGTTCTCAGTCTGGACATAATTTTAGATGTTTGTGAGTTTTCTGTGTGAATTTAAAAATTTTTTTAATTCTTTATTTTGTTAAATTTTTAAAAATTTGAGTACAGTTGACACAGGGCTACATTACTTTCAGGTGTACAATATTGTGATTCAGTATCCCTTAATGTAATGCTGTGCTCACAAGTGTAGTTACCATCTGTCAATATACAGTGTTATTACAGTATCATTGACTATATTCACTATCTGTGTCTTTTATTCTCATGACATATTCATTCCATAACTGGAAGCCTGTATCTCCTATTCCCTTCACCCATTCTTCCCATCTGTCCACATCTCGCCCCTCTGGAAACCATCAGTTTGTTCTATGTATTTATAGGTCTGATTCTGCTGTTTGTTTTATTTTTTATTTGTTTTATCTTAAAAATTCTTTATTTTTAAAAGGACTTAATGAAAGCATATTCTGAATCATTTAGATGTCCTGGGAAATAGTTTTGGTATCTCTGTTTATGATTGTGTTTAGCATAATTTTGGTGCCACGTAGTACACCTTTAGTTGTACCTTAATATTGTACCTTGATATTACAGGAACACACTTGCATCTAAATGTTGTATTTGAACATAGTAAAGCCTAAATAGTTTAATTAGGTAACATGGATAAAATTTCACAGTAGTTCAAATAAAGGAAAGGGAAGAAATCACAAGATTTCTCCACTGGGGCTTAAATAGGTAAAGTAGGCATATGTCATATAGGAGAATAATGAAATATAAGGAAAAAATAAAGAGAAAGAAGAAAGCCACTAAACACTCTTTCATCTCCTTGATAATCAGTTTTAGCTAATGCCCTGCTCTGAATATCATTAAATTATTCTCTCTATGATCCCAGTTATACCTGGTTGTACTTATTACTAGTGTTGGTCATAAATCTCTTCCTAATCCCATAGATTCTATAAATAGGAATAATACATTGATATAATAGATCTGCTTCAGAAATAGCTTTTAGTTTTTGTCTGACCATGGAAAGTTTCTTAAGCCACAAATTTGGACCTCACCCCATATCTAATTCATCACCAGTCTTATTGATTCTGCCTTCAGGATATATATTGAATGGACATGCTTCTAGATTTCCATCACCTAGTCCAAATGACTACCATCTCTGTCACCTAGACTATTTCAGTCAGTGTCCTTTTTTTTTTTTAATGTTTATTTTTGAGGAAGAGAGAGAGAGACAGAATGTGAATGGGGGTGGAGCAGAGAGAGAGGGAGACACAGAATCCAAAGCAGGCTTCAGGCTCCGAGCAGTCAGCACAGAGCTTGACGTGGGACTTCATCTCACGGACCACGAGATCATGACCTGAGTGGAAGTAGGATGCTCAACCGACTTAGCCACCCAGGCTCCCCTATTTCAGTCATCTTCTAACTCGATCTTCTAATTGGTCTACCTGCATTTATTCTGCCATTGCTCCCCTCCTCGCCAAGTCTTCGTAGAGCAGTTAGAATGAATGGCGATTCCTGATCTTGGTACTCTTTTCCTTAAAATCCTTGAATGCTCTCCCATTAGAATAGTCTTGACAATCTTCAATATAACCATCAAGGTCATACTTGATCTGATCCTCTGCTGACTCTTAACCTCTGCTTATTATACTCCTCTCTACCAGACTGCTATATTGTGTAGGTGCATCAAGCCCCTCCCAGTTCAGAGGCTTTGCGAATGATGCACCTTCTAATTTAGAATGAAAACACACACAAACTATACACATATGCTCCAATTCTCCCAGCCTAGCTAGCTAACTCCTAATAATCCCTTTGGTCTCAATTTATATATCATTTCATTAAGGAATTAGATGTATTTATAGTGCCCAATACTTTTACTTCATTGCACTTACCATAAGTATAATTAGATACTTGATTCTAGCTAATCCATGGGAGACTGGTTTTGCTCATGCCTTTTTCCTCAGCGCTTAGCACAGTGCTTGAGTCACTGGTGTTCCATAAATGAACAGCTATCTGAATAGATGGATGGCAGTGTATCAGTAGTGTAATTTCTCATATAAAGTACAACATATTTGATAGGTAATTAATGTTTTTAGAAGTATTAACTTTTTGATAGTGTAAAGAACACTTGATCTTGTTTTTCATATGGTTTAATCAGGATTTGTGGTTTACATACCTCAAATTTCAAATTAACATGTCTTAAATCACTAAAAATAACCTTAGAGCAGTATTATATTTGTATAATGATTTGTCGAGTGTCTGTGGTGGTTGTATTAATTTAAAAATATATATATATTTTCTTTGAAAATGGCAAGGAATCATGTAATTACTACTATCTAGTAAATCTTATTTGCTTAACTATCCTTAATTTCATTTCTGCTCTATAGGTGTTTAATACTATTTGTTATTTCATTAGCCTCCAGTTTTCTTCTTGAGTCTAACAGTAGTGTCCATAATGAATTGCAGAATATGTAGCTCATTTCTTTTCAATATTAACCTATCAAAATTTAATACTTTGTTATTGTAATTTAAGATGAAATGTATAAATTATCTTATATCATGACCTGAGCCGAAGTCAGATGCTTAACCAACTGAGCCACCCAGGTGCCCTAGTTATTTTTATTGTTTTTAAGCAGAAAATGGATCATTTTCATTATTTAAAAATACTGAAATGAATTCAATTTTAGTTTTGCTTGCTAATTAAATTTAGATCTTAGATTTAGATGAAATTGTTAGATTTTATTTTACTTTTTGTCACCAAGATGTTGAGTTACTTAAGTGACCGTTAGAATCACCAAGGAATAAGAAAAATAAGAAAAAGAATCTAATACTGGAACTAAAGTAGAAGGATGAGGAAGAGAGTTTTTCTCTCCAAAACACTTCTGAATTTTACCTAAAAGCACTATTTTAATCAAAGCAAAAGCCATCCACCCTTTTTTGAGATGAGGATATTTTGAAACAACTTTCTTCATAACCATTGTTCAGCAGTAAGTACGGGTAGTCCTCACTTGCATGGTAGTATGGGACTGAAAAAATGACCATACAGACTAAAACCACACATAGTGATATTAACATTCAATGGGAAAAATTACAATTGTTCCGTGATCTTTAAAAAATTTTGTCAAGACCTTAAAAGCTGTCCTATATTGGTTATAAATGAATAGAGAGAAATGAAAAAAAATAGTAAAACTAATACTAGTTTATTACAATGCAATATAAAATATTAAAAACAATTAAAATTAAACTGTTTTATTTCTGTAAAAAACTTACCAAGAGTAGCTTGAACAGTGCTTTGCCATCTCCTTGTATAATAAGTTAGAATAGCAGATCTAGCAGAGTGAGCATCTTTTCTGTGCCTTGGCAGATTGTCCAATTGGATCAGCTTCCAACATTTTACTTCTACATTTTCAATGTCGGGAAATACCTCCAAGAGTTTCTTTAATGTGAGGTTTTTTTCTGGCATCACTTCCTCAGGGATATCTTCCTTTAGTCACAACCACTTTCCTCACTTATGTCAGTAAGTTTGCCTTCATTAATTCTTCTGTGTATCTAGAATCTCTCAGACAGTGATAATGGCAGCATTCCCACAATTAGCTGTTTCTTCTCTTACTCCATTTCCATTTGAATCCAGTTTCACCTCCATCTTTATCGTTTTTCATTTCTTTGCTGTACTTTTATCCTTACTGGCCAATTCATTCTTTTAGTTACCCATTTTGTAAAATTTCAGGTGGGTTTAGGAGGCAAGAAGGTAACGCAGCCACCTTAGGCAGGTGAATTGAATGACTAGGCACCAACCAACTTTGGAAAGAAGTGATCAGTCATTGATCATGATATATATCTCTTACGAACATAGTACTTTGTAGACTGAAGTGCTAGCAAAGAAGTTTGTATTTATGCAGTTGCAGTTAACATAGTTTGGAAAGTGATATTGGAACTGTGTTGTTGGAGACTGGAATATATTATTGAACTAAACCTCTCGTAGCTGAAATTTGTGCAGATGGGAGGTGTGGGAAGTCAGGGCTGCCTATAACTAGAAGAGGGCTGAAATGTTTGGATCAATTAAAGATCTGATCAGTGTTGATGAAATTGAAAATGTAGGACTAGTTCAACTATTTGATTTCTGAGCCATTGAACGCCTGATACATTTTATGTGGAAGTGTAAGTTTGATACTGTTCCTCCAGCTTCTTTAATCCTCATAGGCACTTCCTTAGAGAAGACCTTTCACACCATTTCTCTAAAACAAAATCCCTAGTTGTAGTAAAAACAGTGGTTTTAAACCAGAGAATAATAGTAATGGTGATTATGAATTCATTATGAAGCCACAGACTTTGAAAGGTTTTTTTTTTCAATTTTTATGTAATGTTGACATTCTAATAATTAAATAAGTTTTGATTCATTTATACGGTAATTCCATTTTCATTGTTTTCATACTAGGAAATATTTTGCTATTTAATGTGAAATGGGAAACCTTATTCTGTGTTGGGTGCAGTTGAATAATGTTAATTTATTGTTTGGTTTCCTGCAGGTGACCTGGCACAGAAGTTGATCTCAAGATGCCATTAGTGAAAAGAAACATCGATCCTAGGCACTTGTGCCACACAGCACTACCTAGAGGCATTAAGAATGAACTAGAATGTGTAACCAACATTTCCTTGGCAAATATAATTAGACAACTAAGTAGCCTAAGTAAGTATTTTTATATCAGTGAAAAATACTTCTTGCAAACCAAAATGTGAAGCTTTAAAGTATTAAGAAGATGTTCTTGTGATTAATTTGGGGGGGATATTTTGTGAGAAGAGTACAAAGTTATCTTGGAAAATGTAGTCATTTTAAATAAAATAATGAATTTTAGAATAACAACTTCTCTGCATGTTTCCTCTGGGAAAGAGAAGTAAGGACAGAATTTTAGGAACAGCATCACGTGATGGATAAGAATTATTGAAATTGTTTTTAAAATATGATTTGATCTATGAAAGGTTGGGCCGAGTTTGTACTTTTGCTTGCTTATTATCACTATCACTTTTTTAGCAGCTTCAATTTGTGTTTTAGGATACTAGTATCTCTTTCTTTATGTATAGCTTAGGGAAATATTTCTAAATTATTAAATATCTAGAAGTAAAAGGTTTGGGGTTCTAGTTAGAGGAGTAGGCTAGTCAAGTGAGTTGTCTAAAGGACATTAGGATATCAGTCAAGGGTCTGATATGCAGCATGAAAAAATAGATGTGAAAGATGCAGATGTGAAAATAGCAAGTGAACCTGGCTTCTGACAGACGAAAGGTAAGCAGATTGGCCAGAGAGTAAAGGCCAATGGAAGGGACAGGAAAGAGAGGAGGAGACAGGCAATGTGTTTCTAGAACAAAGCTACTAAATTAAGGACTTAAATAATTTCCTATTATTCTAAATTTAATGTTAGAAAATTTAAACCCTGTCTTGTGAATTGATGGCTTAGCTTTTTAATAAGACATTTATATTTCATTTGTTTAATATTTCATTTTAAAGATAAAACAAGATGTTCTTGGCCTAGATGTATTCTCTGAGTGGCCTTAGATATATCTTAGGCATACCTACCTATGTAGATTGTACTTATAGGCAGGATTGACTCTTCCTTTTAACTTTTGTTCCTTCTTTTCATAATTGAGTACAAGGTAAAGAGAAGTTGTTAATCTGTTTTGTTTCAGGTGAGAGCATTTGGACATACACATATGTAGCTAGAGAAACATAAAAATTGCATTTAAATGCTCTTGGTAATAGCACTAAATTTCAACATTGCCTATCAAATGGTTTTAAAAATGAAAGGATGTTTGTTTGAATTTAAATACATTCTTTGCCCCTTTCTGGTAGTCATTTTTTTCAGGTTAGTTATTGACAGTGAATCACTAACATTGTTTACCTGTTTCTTTCTTGGGAAGGTCAGTATAGAATATACTTTTGAGACAAGTCAAAAGAAAAGTCCTAAATATTAATATATGATTAACCATATTTTTAAAAGACATTTGCTGACCTTTTTTTGACCTATCACTAATTGAATGTAACATAACATGATTTCGTATAAAATTTGTATTACTACGTGTACGTGAGTACATCAGTTAATATTAAAATACATATTAAGAGCATAGAAATGATAAATTCAGTTAAAATATTTCTTAAACTGAATTTTGGATCTAATACAGGCATATTGTTTTAGGTATATTCCCAATTAGAACTAAGAACTAATATAATGATTAAGAGTGTTCATTTCTGTACAAACCCATTTTTTATACAACCCAAAAGTGAAAATTTAAGGAATATTCAAGGCTGGTACAGTTCATATAAGCAGCATCTATCAGCAAGCACATGGTCATGGTGTAGCCAAACTCTGAAAATAGAAATACTTTGTAAAAGTATAACTAAATTAGGTTTTCAGTGCTTCAGATTTGGAATCAGAGACCATTGTAGACATTTTCTAAGCAGTTTGTAGAGATTCAAAAACACGAAAATCCATAAAATAACTGTAGCAAGGTGTCTCAATAGTTTACTGCCCTGGAATTAAGCTTTCTGTCAGCTTTCCCACTTGACATATTTGGGAATCTAGGATTAAATTTAGAAGGCCCCTAGGTACCCAGAATAAATAAGCACATGCACTAAAGACTATGCACATAAAATAACCAATTGATCCTTCTCTCAGAGCCTGTTTACTTTTACTTGGATAGTTCAGACAGGTTTGATGATCTGGTTCCCAAACATTTAGGCTTCAGAGCATTAAAAGCAGAGGTATTGGGGAGATAAAAATAGAAGCAGGTATTACCTAAGCCAGCCAAAAGAAGTAGTTTACAGCAAAGCAAGAAGTGACATAAGGGGAGAAGCAATATAAAAACCAGAAAGAGGCCTTTTCATGTAAAAGCAGATATTCTTACACATTTCAAGGCTGCTTTCTAGCTTAGAACATTTTGATTTCATAATCAAGTCATCACTGAGTTCTCAAGAAAAGGTTAAATTATGTTTAATTTTGTGTTTCTACTTAAGACAGGGAAGCTTAGAATAGATTTTACATCAGCATTCATTCAAAATAGTTAAAATAATTAGTGCATTAAATAATCTCTGAATTACCTAGTAAACTTGGCTATCCAAAATGGTTCTAGGTAACTGAGATGTTCATTAGCACTAAAAGTGTTAAAAGAACACAGTAAGAAAGGGAAGCTGCAAGGCTTGTTGGCCATAGCTTAGGGGACATCTCCTGACTTCTTCCTCACAAAAATGTTTTTTCCTAGTAGAACACAATTCTGTTTTTAGAAAAGATAATAGATAATTACTGGAAACATAGAATTCATTTTTCTATAAATTTCTTCTGTTACACTAAAATTCTTCCCCATTTTACTATTGTTTTACTCAATGACCATTGAGACTCTAATTACCTGAGGGATCTTTTACCATTCTCTTTTCCCAAAGCCATTCTTCTGTTGAGTACAGTCAGTTCATGCTGCGAAGATGAGTTGATAGAACCTATATTTGACAGATAGATAGCAAGGTAGGAGGGAGGATAAATAGATTGGCTTGATAAGACTAATGAGAACCACAGACAGTGGACAGATAACACTGAACACTTTGCTGTGTGATAAAGCTACAAAGTTCTTGTCTGAAAAGAGTGTACCCCATTTGAATTTAAGTGTTGAGTAAGATAAATACTGAGGTTATTCTAAACAGTGTGATCATGTGTTTAATTAAAATCGTGAGTTTTAGATTACAGAGACTGAGAAGAGAGATAAGCATAAGGTGAAGTCCTTGTTAGAGGAGGCTTGCTCAGTGAAAGGTGAATTGAATTGAGCCTTTAAGGAACAAAAGAATTTGGAAAATGGAGAAGAATGAGGAAGGAAGGCATTTTTAGCTTGCACGAAGAATTAGGCAAATGAATAGAGGCAAAAATAAAAATGTAAGGGAAGGGACAGATGATGTGGGATATATATGGTAGACCCACATTTGGAAGACAGAATTTTAATTGAGAAGATTCAGATTTTTAACATAATAGATGATAGGAGGCAAGGAAACCAAGTAGGTTCTTGAATAGGGAAGTAGTATAATACTTCTAAGATTAGTTCAAATTCAGATACATGCCCAATCAGTTTTACATTGCAAACTTTATTCCTTTCACCTTGAAGAAAAAGAGGAGGTATATTTGGAAAGTAAGAAGAGATAAAAAGGAGAACAGATGGGATGTTTATTTTATCTACTGAAGTACATTAGCTCTTAAGCCTATAGTGGGGGAAGCATAGACTGTTTTTAAAAAATCTGTTGAAAAACTATGGGTCTTCTCTCTAGAAAAATGCAAATACATTAAAAATATGTATATGATTTCCATTGGCTTAAATTAAGGAATCTTGTATTTAAATTAAGCTCTTTTAGGGATGAAATGGTCTCTTCTCTCTCTTTATTGCCAGCATTTGTATCCCTAATGTTTGTTGAAAAAATGAATGGCTTACACTTGGCACTTGGGATACTGTTCCTTATCTGCCAGAGAAACTGTCTCTGGAAACGTCTCAGACACTGTCCCACATTCAAAGTTGGGTGCTTCTCTGTGTGCGTTCTGTGGCTCTTACCTTGTATAGAATAAGAGGTGCTTATTGTTGACCTCCTACCCTGTACATGGAACTCTGCCAGGTCCTTTGCTCACTGTGTCTCCTTTTCTTATAAATCCTTTTTGAAGCAGATATTTTTATCCCTATTTTACAGGTGTGAGGAAATTGATACCAAGGTCTCAAAGTGAATGGAACAAAGATTTGGACTTATTTATTAAATTGCTTTTCATATTTGTTTAGATGTCTGTTTCTCCCTCTGTTCAAAACTCATCAATGGCAGAGACCTTCTTCCATCATTTTTATATCTCCAGGGTCTGGTACAAGGTCTGGCACATAAGACATTTTCAGTCAATTTGGTTTAAAGATATATGTGAGTAAATGAATATATATGAAACTATTCTTTCTTACTGTATTTTTCTAGAAACATTAAGGTTATTAATTTATTATTGAGACGTTAAAGTTCTGATTTTTTTTCATAAAGATAATAGAATCCTCTAGGCCAGGAATTTAATGTTTTACTTTTTGGTGCCTTCAGTAGGTCATAAACCTGCCTGGCACAGGGTGAGCTCTCATTAAATGTTTGTTGATTTAACAGATATTATATTGAAATACTTTGAAAAAACGCAATATTATTCAAATATAAACTAGTGAGATTAATGAATTCTTTTAATAAATATTTATCACCTCTGTCTCAGGAACTGGCTCTATAATAGAGTTTACTATTGAGCTAGACTTAATCTATACAGTATGCTTGGGTCTGAAATGTTTTAATTTAGGAAGACCGTCAATTTTTTTTATTCAAAGGTATACATAATAATTGACTCATCTTTACATTGTAAGTATGCATTACTTTATATGTTCTTAACACTTGAATATTTTTCATTATAAATTGTCTAAACTTTTCCCTGGCTTACTTACTAGATAGAAATTTGTATTTTTTCTCCTTTTATAATAGGATTATTTTTTCTTATTCTTTTCAGTAATAGGAATTTATATGACTAGAGAAAATACAGTAACTTTAGATTTATGATGATTTTTCAAAGAAACTAGAGCAAGAAAATATAAAATATCTCATAAATTTTCAGAATGTACATTTTGAGCATATCTGAGACTGGTTTTCTCCTGGGCTTATGAAAACTCTTAGATTCTGCCAGTTGGCCTGAAATTCAGTTCTAGTGTAGGGTTTATTTATGAACGCTAATTTAAAAAATGTATTTTTGTATGTACTTTTTCATCATAACGTTCTCTAACCCTCACCATATGGGCAGGTATGGATAAAGTAGGTAGAGTACTTGCATTTTAGGCACAATCACCTAGCAGGATGTGGTAGAACTAATATTTAAAACCAGATTTCCCATTGTTTATGTTTTACCACTCTGTCTCAATTCGGTTACTTTTAGGCTAGAGTTGTATAAACTAGTTCCAAATAATAAATGCCAAATTCATTAGGATAGCACTTTTAAGTGTTAAATTGTTTGATATTTCTCTCTCATCACCTTAAGTTTATGGTATATGTTTCATTTTTGCCTAGGTAAATATGCTGAAGACATATTTGGGGAATTGTTCAATGAAGCACATAGTTTTTCCTTCAGAGTTAACTCATTACAAGAACGTGTAGATCGTCTATCTGTTAGTGTTACACAGCTTGACCCTAAGGAAGAAGAATGTAAGTTTATTCATATTATATTTTCTTTTACATACGTATTTTGGGTTTGGTGAGATGAGCAGTATATTTAAGAACAGTATTAAACACAGATTTATCATAAGTCTTTTTTATCCATGACCTTTGATGTACGTGTTGTAATTATCTATAAATACCATTACAGTGACTCTTCTGGCTTTTCTATTCTCTCTTTTTTTTTGCCTCTTTTCTTTATATATTAAATAGCTTTTCATTTTTTAGACATAAAATTTTTAGCCAGACTTTTTCTCAATTCTTTTTCCTTTGTAATTTATTTGTATACTTCTGTCCTAGAAATAAGTTATTTGAAATTTCAGGTTTGATTCTGTAAGAATGTAATTCCTTTTAATATTCTTTTGTGTGTTCATATTAAATTTCTGAACTCTGATCTAATTATTTGAATGTTACTCCCCACCTTAAATGAATATTTCCCAAAAAACCCAAATTGCGAGTATGTAGGATAAAAGTAGGCTATGCTGAGTATTAAATCAGGGATATCATGGAAAAAAACAACACATTATAGGCTGAAATAATGGTAGAAACTTTAGTGGTAAAATGACATTTTATACTTTGATAGAATACATTGAATGCTGTTGTGTCTCAAATTCCTCTTTTTGATTTTTTTGGGGTTTTTTTCTTCCACAAAAAGGAATGAAACTATTTAGAACATAATTTATAGTTATTTTCCCTAAAGAATCATTATTAAATAATATATATGGTATATCTCTTAAATCCCTTTGTTCAAAATATTTTTTGTTGAATATTTTTAGTACAAGTTATATATAGTACCTAAACTTGAATACAAATAATAGAAGATATCACTGGAAAAAGCAAAAAGTAGAATGTAATGGTAGATATCTTCATGACTGAACCAACTTCTTTATATATATTTATATACATATATACATATATATAACTTGACAATAAATTATATTTAAAAAATTCTTTATATGCTCTTAGCTTTAGGAGTAGATTCCCATGATTCATCACTTACATAAAACAGCCAGTGGTCATCCCAACTTTTTTTTTTTTAATGTTTTTATTTATTTCTGAGAGAGAGAGAGAGAGTACGTGAGCAGGGAAGAGTCAGAGAGAGAGGGAGACACAGAATCTGAAGCAGGCTTCAGGCTCTGAGCTAGGTGTCAGCACAGAGCCCGACATGGGGCTTGAACCCACGAACCATGAGATCATGACCTGAGCCGAGGTCAGATGCTCAACTGACTAAGCCACCCAGGTGCCCCATCATCCCAACTTCTTTTAATGTAACCTAATAAAGCCTTTATAAATAAGTAGAGGTAAATATTTGCCATGTTAAGTTTCTACTCCTTGCAAATATATAAACCCATAGGTCTGGATGTGAAGAAAATCAAAATAGTACTCTTTTTTTCTTAAACAGCTTTATTGAGATATATTCATACACTGTACAATTAACCTGTCTAACATTAAAGTGTAAAATTCAGTGATTTTTAGTATATTCACAGAGTTAACACAACTATCACCATAATCAATTGTAGAACATTTTCATCACTCAACAAAGAAACCATATACCCATTTGCAGTTGCTCCTTATTTCCTCTTTCCCCCAGCTTCTAGCAGTCACTACTTTCAAATAGAAAATCTGTTTTCAAGTTCCATGGATTTGCCTATCCTGGACATTTCTTATGAATGGAATCATACAGCATATGACCTTTAGTGACTGACTTCTTTCCCTTAGCGTAACGTTTTCAATATTGGTTCATGTTGTAGAATGTATTTGAATTTCCCTGATGACTAATGATATAGAGCATTTTCTCAAGGCTTGTAACCATGTAGAGACAAGTTATCCAGCAGGAAGTAATAGAGCTAGGATTTAAAACTAGGGTTTAAATGACTTATCAGACATGTGTGTGTCTTCTTTGGAGATCCTTTTCCCATTTTTAAATTAGAATATTTTTCTTTGTGTTGTTGAGTTATAAGAATTCTGTATATGTTCTTGATTTAAGTCCCGTATCAGATACATGATTTGCAAATATTTTCTCTCATTCTGTGGGAGATTTTTCTTAGTGATATCCTTTGAAGCATGTATATGTATATTAATTATACTTCATGAAATTCTTGAAATAATTGCTAGTAGTGAAAAGATATTTTATGACCATACATTCAGATGTATCATTTACATCCAAATGTTTAAAAGTTAAACATTAAAGTTATACGCCACCTAATAATACATATAGGAGATAGTTCCTATATGTAACCAAAATAAAAATTAATAGTTTCAAAATACTATTAAATGTTTACAAATATCTTAGCACTCAGTTAAAATTGAAAACAAACATACACATAATAGTTAAATAACTTAAAAGTTATGTTTAAGTATTTTAAAAAATCTTAATGTGCCAGTAGCTGTCAGAATTGTTTATAATTTCCTTTAAAGTTATGGGGAACATTGGAGAAGGATTCAGAATCTAAAAGCTGAATTTCTTAATTTGATATTGTTTAGAGGATATTGTATAGAAATGTTCTAAGTTATGTAACCTAGATTTCTTTTATAAAGCTTTTAACATTTTAATTTTATTTTTTTATGTTATTTATTTTATTTTTTTACAAATAGTTTACTGTCAAATTAGTTTCCACATAACACTCAGTGCTCATCCCCACAAGTGCCCTCCTCCATGCCCATCCCTCCTCTCCCCCACATCCATCAGTCCTCAGTTTTTGTCAGCATTCAAGAGTCTCTCATGGTTTGCCTCTCTCCCTTTTCCCCACCATTTCCCCCCTTCTCTCCCCCTTGTTCCTCCATCAAGTTCCTCCTAATCCTCCTATACGTGCAAACATACGATATTTGTCCTTCTCTGCCTGACTTATTTCGCTCAGCATAACACCCTCAAGGTCCATCCATGTTGCTACCCGTGGCCAGATTTCATTGTTTCTCATTGCCATGTAGTATTCCATGGTATAGATAAACCACATCTTCTTGATCCATTCATCTGTTGATGGACACTTAGGCTCTTTCCATGTTTTAGCTATTGTGGAGAGTGCTGCTATGAACATTGGGGTCCATGTGCTCCTATGCATCAGCATTTCTGTATCCCTTGTGTAACCTAGATTTTTAAACTCAGTGGGAGTTCACGTAAAGTAATATTATGAATGTAACACTTAAATTACGGAGTATAATATCAGTATTTTTGTTTTTAAGTTACTATTAAATTAATTAAGTAGTGGTGAGAACTACCAATATAATTTAGAAAGTGTGTAAAAAAATGAGTTTTTAAACAAAGACATATACAATACTATTATGTTTACAAATATTGTGTTGACTTATTGTGTTACATAGTACTATTTAAAAATCGGATATTGTTTTGGTAACTGGAAGACTTGTCATAGTGGGCTGTTAATAAGACAAGTGGTAAATGAGAGCAGTTGAAGTTGGAAGAGTGCTTATTACTTTATATGTTCTTTACATACTTGAGTAAGAAGGTTTTGAGAGACTAAACACTAGGTTCCATCTTGGTTATATACTTATGATAAATAAGTGGGGTGGGAGAATGACAAGAGTTGATCCATTTTGATTGTAGAAAACAGAGGCCACATCTGATGGCAGCAAGAGAACAGCATGTGTTCTCTGGGCAAAAGGGTCAGTCTCAAAGGCAGACGCTACTGCTTTTATTCTGACTTTTCTATTTTGGGTTTTCTATTCTAACTCTACTGCTTATTAGCCATTTTGCCTTTGGCCAGTTATGTAATGTTTCCTAGTCTTCGTTTTCTTATATTTAAAATGGAATAATAATTTCTATTCTCACTGAATAAATTAAGTAAAAATTAGTTAAAGCATCTAGCACATACAGTGTACTCATTACATATCTTTCATATCACTCTTTAGTGAAAATGAGAAAAGATTTTTTCCTTCTCTGAATTTCATTTTGATGTTTTGTTTTGTTTTGTTTTGTTTTTTAATTTTTTTTAATGTTTTATTTATTTCTAGGAGAGAGAGAGAGAGACAGCATGAGCAGGGGAGGGTCAGAGAGACAGGGAGTCACAGATTGAAATAGGCTCCAGGCTCTGAGCCGGCAGTCAGCACAGAGCCCGATGCGGGGCTCGAACCCACGAACCATGAGATCATGACCCAAGCGAAAGTCGGACGCTTAACCGACTAAGCCACCCAGGCGCCCCATCATTTTGGTGTTTTTAAGTATATTACAAATCATACAGCAGAGAAATTGCTGGGAATGTAATCATGGTGTGGCCATTGTAGAGCCATACTGCTCCAGCTATTCCATAGATCTGAACATTCATGCTGAGTGAATACTTGTGAGGATGACAGAGATGCTATTTTAGGGAGAAGAATAGTTTAAGGATTGTTTAAAGAAAAGTTTAAGAACTTAGTATATTATAAAGCATTTATCTGTGTACTTAAAACCGTATTTATTAAATACGTAGGAAATCACCTACTTTTTTAATATCAGAAAGTCATTCCAAGAGTTAAGAATGTACTACTTTGGTACATTTTGTGGGCACCTGGGTGGCTCAGTCAGTTGAGTGTCTGACTTCAGCTCAGGTCATCATCTTGCAGTTCTTGAGTTCAAGCCCCGTGTCAGGCTCTGTGCTGACAGCTCAGAGCCTGGAACCTACTTCAGATTCTTTGTCTCCCTCTCTCTCTGCCCCTCCCCTGCCAGCGCTGTGTCTCACTCTCAAAAATAAATAAGCATTTTTTAAAATGGAAAAAAATATTGGTACAGTTCTTATTTTAACATGCTTCATGCTTCAAAAGAAAATGAGTAAATGAAATTATTTTAGATCATCATATATGTGGTGGAGCTCCGCTAGCTACTGGAGATACTAATAATGTACAAGACAGTCGTAGTCTTAGCTTATAGCTAAGTCAAGATCCTTATAGTCTAAGATAAAAGATAAGTGAAATAGATGTTGATATAGATTGCCCAATACTTGGAAATAATTTCTTTATGGTAAAGTATGTTTTAAGTTTATAGCTTATGTATAATATTTATAGTCTAGCTAGCATAGAGGTCAACAGTATGTTTAGCCTAGAATGCCACTAAGGACTAAGTAATTCCTTCAGTGCAATTGGTATAAGCTAAATAAAAGTAATAAAGAGAAATGGGAGAAAAAGATTCTTTAAAAAGGGAAGAAGAGAATGTAGGTTAGTAGGGGCTGGTGATGGCAAACAGAAAAAAGAAAACATATTTTTTGCGGGAAACGTCGATATATTTCAGACATCATTACAGCCTTTGAGCCTTAGAAATCAAAGGTGCATTAAAACGTATCTGACTGGGAAGATCAGACAAAAAATGATTATTGAGACATAATGATAGAGCATTTAAAATGTGGTTCCTGATTCTCAAGCCACTACAGGCACAACTGCCTGAGCCATGCTGACTCTTAAACAAGTACAGTATGTGAATTTGTCCTTATGTTAAATCCACTTAGTAAAATAAATAAAATACATTTTTGATTTTTGTTTTAGTGTCTTTGCAAGACATAACAATGAGAAAAGCTTTCCGAAGTTCTACAATTCAAGATCAGCAGCTTTTCGACCGCAAGACTTTGCCTATTCCGTTACAGGAGACATATGATGTTTGTGAACAGCCTCCACCTCTCAATATACTCACTCCATATAGGTCAGTGGGCTAATAAATATGAAGTCTGGCTATTTAATTTCATACTGCATGTTCAGATAAGTAGCAGTCTACCTTTGTATTCTCAGTCCCCAAGCATTCTTTATGTCACTGGACTTCTGACCAACACAGAGAATCCTCTTTATCCACCACCTTAGAAAACTTATGCTTTTTTCACTAGGTGTGTTCCCAAGGTTCTGGCATACAAGAGACAAGACTTATTCAAGGGAGTTGTTTTGAGAAGTATTATTAGCAAAGCGAATGGCAAACTTACTAATATGAAAGGACAAGGACTTATTATTGTCTTTTTAATGCAATATCTGGTCAGATGAAAATTTTTAAAGGGCTCAAAATTTCACCATACTAACAAAATTAATATCATTTTTGCTTGCTCATGCCTGCTCTTGATCTATATGCATTAAGCTTTTACATAATGAATACATAGAATCTATCTTAAAAATGTGTTTTGCCATTTAAAATGATATCTGGAATTATTCAGACTTGCTATGGGGGTAGTTTCACATGACTTGTTAAATGGGTGATTTAAGATACACCACACATATCCTAAATAAAATGGTCTTCAGATACTTATTTGAAGCTGTTTTGTTAGTGTGCAAGTCATTGGATAAAAATAACTGTTACTACTAGAATGACTATTAAAAGAAATGTGGGAGGTTTCAAGATAATAAGTAAACCAGAGTATTAGAAGATACTCTTTGTAATGTCTCTATTGTAAATGATATTATTGCCTTTTCAGGGTTTTATCTTTGGCAGAACCTTTTGTGATTATTGGAGTTTCCCAGAAGACTTTTAGAAAAGTTGGTATTCAGCACTAGAGATGAAAATTGTCCATTTGTTCTTCAGATTAGTAACACCAACTCTGAAAAACACCTGGTTTTCCATTTTCCTTAGTTTTTTGTCTGATTTGTGAAAAGTATCTCCTTGATGCAGTATTCTAATTTATTTTGTCAGTATTTTCACACATTCTGTATTTCACTGGTAGAAAAAACATTTTAGTAAAATTATTCTGATTGCCTCTCTAAGTCTTGGTGATAAATGTTTTAATTGATATTTTTTATTTCAGAGATGATGGTAAAGAAGGTTTGAAATTTTATACCAATCCCTCATATTTCTTTGATCTATGGAAAGAAAAAATGTTGCAAGATACAGAGGATAAGAGAAAGGAAAAGAGGAAACAGAAGGTATTACAAGAGATTCAAAAAATTGAAGTTAGTTTTCATGTATTTGTGTTTTGTTGCATACATGGAACTTTATTAATCTTGTACTTTGTCAGTTTTATACTGAAGTCTTTATAACCACACAGGAAGATCACAGACTCATTGGGGAACAAATTAGCAATCAGACTCTTATATTGTGGCATGATAAGTGCCATAACAGAGGTGTGCACGGAGGTTTTAGGTAGCCCAGAACAGCACCTGCTTTAGCCAGAGGAGAGGGTTGGTAAACACTTTCAACAAAGCTTATAATAAATACCAAAGAACAAATAGGAATTAAGTGGACCAGGGAAGAGAAGGGCATTCTGGTAAGAAGGGATGAAGGAATTATTTTACAGATATTGGCAAAGTAGATTAGGCTAATATTTTCTTAACATAGATCACATCCTAAATGTTTTGGAAAGACTGTTATAGTCCATCTAAATTCCCGTTATCTGTCTGCTGTGTTACCAAATCCAACTTTATAATAAAATTCATTTGGATCTGTTTTATTCCGTGTTGATGAGAATTAGAAATAAAGAAAGAAGCAAAATTGGATTTAAGCAGAATTATGAAAGAGGCAAAATCTGTCCTCATCATCCCTGTTTCTTCTGTAGCTATCTCTCCTTTCCTCCCTTTTCCCCATAATGCCTTCATGTTATTATTTTCTGTACTAGACAGTATCCCAGTGTTCTAGCCAGAGTTTACAAACCGGTAACTGGCAGCTCAGAATATGCCTGCAATCAGTGTTTTGTTGGACAAACACAATGGTTTTAAAATTTTTGAACTGGAAAGCCTTAGATGGATGTGCTTATTTAGTCAGTGTAGTCCTCATCTTATGCCTGACTTTTTTGATTATGTATGTGATCTGCTTAGCCCCTTTGGGCATTTGACTTTGTTATACCTACTCTAGACCCCTCTGTGCTTTTTCCCACAATTTCATTTATTTTGTGTTCTTTTTTTTTTTTTTTTTTTTGATATCCCATTTTCTGTTGAGTGATACAGTTAATAATGAGTTAATTAGATGGTTGGATTTTTTCTAATGTATTGGCTGGCTAATTGGTCACTTTCCAGATTACATAGCCTTAATAAAATTTCAAGTTTTGGTTAAAAGTAGGCAGTGTCATTAATGGTAGAAATTTCACTCATTATAGCAGCAAAAACTAATAGATGTGGGAGCAGAATTGGTGAATCTGTTTTCCATCTGGAAGGACTTTCTGACCTCAAATTTTACTATTTAGGCATACTATTTTTATCTGGTGCATCAATTCAAATCAGAAGTTAAAGAAACATGACAAGAAACTGGGATTGCAAGCAAACTAAGATTTAATTCCGAATGTACAAATGAACTGTCTCTATCTTTATATTATGATGGCATTGTCTTTTTCAGTATTAATGTTAGAATTTATTTTGATTGTTATAACTTCTTTTTAAAAACTTAGCACCTCAGCATTTGGCTTTGTTTCAATACATCTGTTATAGCAGAAAAATCTAGATCGTCCTCATGAACCAGAAAAAGTGCCAAGAGCACCTCATGACAGGCGGAGAGAATGGCAGAAGCTGGCCCAAGGTCCAGAGCTGGCTGAAGATGATGCTAATCTCTTACATAAGCATATTGAAGTTGCTAATGGCCCAGCCTCTCATTTTGAAACAAGGTTTCTTTTCTTTTGTTTGTTTTTAACAAAATTGATGATAAAACACTGGCTTTATTTCTAATATCTGTGCCTCTTAAGTCCTACTTAGGTAGGTTCAACTGTTCAACCAACTACTTTAACTATAGAAATAATTTTGAAATTCTGACCACTGTGAGCCTATTAAAGTCTGATCATGGGCAGGTCATTTTCATACCTGGATTTTGCTTTTGTCATCTATAGAAAGAGGTGGTTGGAGGAGATGATCTTCTGGGTTTCATATGAAATCTTAGCACTCTCAGTATGTCAGGCAGAGTCTGCTATAACTTGGCAATAGAGCAATGGGGTCTGGAATTTTTTTTTTTTAAATATTACAGATTCACTAAATATAAAAGAGGAACTGAGAAAGGGTAATACTTTGTTTCTTTTTCTTTCTCCTGACTTCCTTTCTATGCCACATCTCCCACCTCAGTTATACCAGGACTTTTTAAACAAAATCACTCACATCCCCTTTTGGCAGAACTATAGAATAGGTCTTTTTCCTTTCTCAGTAGCCAGGGGCCCCATCTAAGTAACATGCTACGCTAATAAACATTATACTAGCATCTCTCTGTGAAGAAATTTGTGTGTAGTTGGCTGATTATAGTTATTATTATATAATAAGTATTGATTTTTGAATGGAAAAGAGCTTAAAGGTTTTTTTGAAATAATACATGTAAAATATTAGGCCAATATCTTAGCCAGTTAGGAGTAATATATGTGTAAGATACTTATATGCATTACTGAAAGAAAAAGACTGAAAGAATTGAGATTTATTTTTTTAATAATCTATAGATAAACATCTATTTCTACTACTGTTAAGTAATTACAATATTGCCTGATCCAGTAGTATAAGTACAATACAGTTGATCCTTGAACAGCAAGGGAGTTAAGGGCACCAATCCCTTTTGCAGTTGAAAATTCACAAGTAACTTTTGACTCACCCAAAATTTAACTACTAAGAGCCTACTGTTGACTGGGAAGACTTAATTGAGAACATAAATAATCCATAACATATATTTTGTGTGCTATATGTATTGTATACTGTACTCTTACAATAAAGCTACAGAAATAAATGTTAAGAAAATCATAAGGAAAATACATTTACAGTGCTTTACTGTAAAAAAAATCCTCATATAAGTGGACCTGCTCAGTTTAAACCTCTGTTCAAGTCAGCTGTAATTTCTAACTTGCTTTGTGTACATGTGTCTATGTACTACAATCAGTAAATATCTATAAACCTTAACATGCTCAGGGTATCTAAAATTTTGCTTAAATCTGATCTTACGTCGTTTGTTGCTTTGTTACTCAGTTATTTTCTGAGTACCGTAACACCTTTGAAAACATCATAAAGACAAAACGATGTCGTTAGTCATCCTTGTGGTGCTAGTATCATGGAGGCCTTTCTTGCTGAAACAAGACATTTGGAAGTCATTTAGATTTGAGATTCCAGTGTTCATATTCTAGCTTTTTGTCATTGGTAGCTTGTTTAAAAAAACAAAAGAGGGGTACATAGCTTTGAACACAATTTGCTAAAAGTTAATTCTTGTTTATGAGATTCTGTAATACTTTTTATCCTTGTGAATCGAATTAGTATTATGTTAGAAAATAATAAAGTAACTGCAAGGAAAAGTTGCACTATGAGCACCATTCTTTCTTTTAAAAGCAAAATAAGTGTAATAAATTTCTAAAGTTTCTTAATAGTGATTAAAACATTGTCATTCAAAAGATAAATCCTAAATGTCTCCTGTACAACACTTTATGCCACCAGTAATTCAAGAAAAATAACACTGATACTGAATTTTTTTTTTTTTAGACCTCAGACATATGTGGATCATATGGATGGATCTTACTCACTTTCTGCCTTGCCATTTAGTCAGATGAGTGAGCTTCTGACTAGAGCTGAGGAAAGGGTCTTAGTCAGACCACATGAACCTCCTCCACCCCCACCAATGCACGGAGTGGGAGATGCGAAACCCATACCTACCTGTATCAGGTATGTTGGGACAAACACTTGATATTTCTTCTCAGGGGTTGGTAACCTTTTTCTCGAAAGGATCAGTTAGCAAAAGTTTTCGGCTTTGTGGACATACGGTTTCTGTCATAACTACTCGATTCTGCCATTGTTCCTTAAAAACAGCCATAGACAGGCTATACATAAATGACTGGGTTCCAACAAAACCTTATTTACAAAAACAGGGAGCAATTCAGATTTGACCTGTGGGATGTAATTTGCCAGCCTCTGATAAGAGCTGACCCGTTCTCTCGGGAAAACTGTAGTTAATGAGAATTTAAAGATTAGGGTATGTTTCATTTTATCATACCTTTATTATCAAGCACATGATATGTTGTATATTAAATAAAAATTATGAATATCTACAATGTGGTAAGGAACTAGGAAATGGGAATCAAAGATGTGATTCTAAGTGTTAATTTGTTATTAGGGGGAGTACTCTGAGAATTTGAGAAAGAATAGGCAATTACTCATAATTTTGAGTAAAGCACTTTTGACATTTAATTTTGTCCATTGCTCTCCAGATTATAAAATTTTTAATAGGTAAATAGAGATCAGCTTTATAATTTTCAGTTAAAAAGATCAACCTCCTGTCCCTGAGTCACTCAATGTTCCATCCTCAGGAAGGGAGTCATAATTTTCCTCTTGTGGTTTGTAATTAGATGTTATTGATTTAGCTAAAATGACATATGATGAGTCTTACTAGCCTCAGTGTAAATGCAGCATTGTAATGACCACAGGTATTGCTACAAGTATTGTAATACGATATATATTGAGTCATTATAAAGACTCCTATCACAGCATAAAATTGAGCATTTTATTTATCAAAGTAAGCTTAAAATGCTTGAGAGTATTCTGACAGGTGCATGAATGGATGAGATGAATGTTACAGATGAAAGTACCACCTATTGATTTTCTGGGTGTATTTATTTCTTCCTAAATACTGAGGAATTTTTATTGTCTATAGGAACATGTTAATTCATCTACCTTGATATAATTACTGATAGTCATATATGTCATGTGGTTAGGTTTTTCCCTTTGAATAACTTGCTAGGATTTCTTTATCTTTTCAGTTCTGCTACAGGTTTGATAGAAAATCGCCCTCAGTCACCAGCTACAGGCAGGACACCTGTGTTTGTGAGCCCTACCCCCCCACCTCCTCCACCTCCTCTTCCATCTGCTTTGTCAACTTCTTCATTAAGAGCTTCAATGACTTCAACTCCTCCCCCACCAGTACCTCCCCCACCTCCACCTCCAGCCACTGCTTTGCAAGCTCCAGCAGTACCACCACCTCCAGCTCCTCTTCAGATCGCCCCTGGAGTTCTTCACCCAGCTCCTCCTCCAATTGCACCTCCTCTAGTACAGCCCTCTCCACCAGTAGCTAGAGCTGCCCCAGTTTGTGAGACTGTACCAGTTCATCCACTCCCACAGGGTGAAGTCCAAGGGCTGCCTCCACCCCCACCTCCGCCTCCTCTGCCACCACCAGGCATTCGACCATCATCACCTGTCACAGTTGCAGCTCTTACTCATCCTCCCTCTGGGCTACATCCAACTCCATCTACTGCCCCAGGTCCCCATGTTCCATTAATGCCTCCATCTCCTCCATCACAAGTTATACCTGCTTCTGAGCCAAAGCGTCATCCATCAACTCTACCTGTAATCAGTGACGCCAGGAGTGTACTTCTGGAAGCAATACGAAAAGGTAACCTTTCTCAAGGCTGTTAAAAGCATTGCTGTGGTAGCATTAGAAACTTTCTCAATATTTTACACAATAACATTTTCCTTGCTTGCAAAATTGTGATGATAGTGTTTTGGTACAAATGGTTTTTAGAAAGGAAAGCTATGTTCAACTTATATTTTTTTAAGTTTTATTTATTTTTAGAGTGCATGGGAGTAGGGATGAACCAGCAGGCTCCACGCTGTCAGTGACGAGCCTGACATGGGGCTCTATCTCCCAAACTGTAGATCATGATCTGAGCCAAAATAAAGAGTCAGATGCTCCAGTGACTGAGCCACCCAGGCACCCTTAACTTTTATTTTAAAGCATTTGCCAGAAAATATATCACATTTAATTATTTTCCTACTGTAGGGATTCTTAAAATGTTTATTGAATGAATGAGAGTATCAAACTTATAAGTTATAGAAAATTTAGTTAAAATCCTTTATTTGTATTTAGTATGTATGGCAGCTCTTTTAAAAATGGTATTTTCTTCAGAGTAAGGCTGTCTATTTGGTGTATCAGTGATACTTGCTCTATCAGATGTGTTTACAGGATTAAAGTTCCTCCCTTTGGGGCGCCTGGGTGGCTTAGTCGGTTAAGCGTCCGACTTTCGCTTAGGTCATGATCTCGCGGCTCGTGGGTTCGGGCCCCGCGTCGGGCTCTGTGCTGACTGCCAGCTCAGAGCCTGGAGCCTGTTTCAGTCTGTGACTCCCTCTCTCTCTGACCCTGCCCTGCTCACGCTGTCTGTCTCTCTTTCTCCTAGAAATAAATAAAACATTAAAAAAAAAAAAATTTAAAGTTCCTCCCTTAGTAACAAAGGAAAGACTTCTCATATTCATTCATTTATTCAGCCAACATTTTCTAAGCATCTACTATAAACCAGACACTAACAATATAGAGTGAATAATAATGCCTTTCCCTCAAGTACTGGGGAGAGTAAAGCCACAGAAAACATATTCAACAATGTTTATTTGACCACTGGTTAACTTTTCAGGGGGGGTTGGTGAGTAGGGAGGCACAGTAGACCATCGTGGCTAAATAAACTGTAGATATTCACTGGGCTGCCTGGTAAGTTTGACCAACTAATATCGCAGAGAATGAAAGAAATAATTAACCAAATTAATATGATTCTAAGCATGATCCCTTCAAATTATTTTTAATCGATCTTGCTTTTTATTTTCCTCTTAGTATTTCTCACATGTGTTTGATTTTATTCCAGAAAGATGAATAATATGTTGTATTTAGTATCTTGGCTTACAATGAATGCTTTGGATTTTCTCTATCAGGTATTCAGCTACGCAAAGTAGAAGAGCAGCGTGAACAGGAAGCTAAACATGAACGCATTGAAAATGATGTTGCCACCATCCTGTCTCGCCGCATTGCTGTGGAATATAGTGATTCAGAAGATGATTCAGAATTTGATGAAGTAGATTGGTTGGAGTAAGAAAAATACATTGATAAATATTACAAAACTGAATGCAAATGTCCTTTGTGGTGCTTGTTCTTTGAAAATGTTTGGTCATTCCAGTGTTTTGCTTTTTTTTCCTTATGATAAATAACACTTTTCCTTCATAATTTTTGATTTCTAAGAAAAATATTAGCATACACTTCAAACTAAATGTTTTACAGTGGCTTATCTTTTTTATTTTTCCCTGAAAAGATAATTTGGTCAAATAAACCACTAAGTATTAAGCATGGACAGCTGTTGCTAGAGTAGCAGATTCAGTTTTTTGATATATCTTAATTGTGCACTTTGTGAATTTTAATTTAAAGAAAGCAACTGAGATTGAAATCTTGAGGGCAGCTGTATCTATTAATGAGCCTTATTTCATTTCCTGACGTTTTAAAAGAAGAAACACTGCCTTGATTATATGAATACACTCAGAAAGTACATTTAGCTAGTAGTATTGAATTCTCTTAAAGGAATGCTTGAATTTTTTTTTTTTTAATTATTGTTTTACTGTTTTAAATACTTGCCTTATTTGAATGTTTAGCAGTACCCCTTCCCACTTATATATTGTGTGGTACGATTTTGCTTGCCTATAAGAGTTTAAAAAATTTCCATGTGAAATACTCGGACATAAACATACATGTAACTTACATTAACTGTTAAGATTAACAGTCTGATTTAATAAATGGTTCATTTTAAAGGTTCATGGGTGTTGTTCTTTGAATAAAACTATTTCTGATAACTTGTCAAATATATATAAAGTAGGTTTTAAATACATAGATAGTAAGTAAAAAAATTTAAAAGCCACTTAAGCTTGCAATTTCCTCTTAGTTTTACAGATTCATGTTGTCTTGTGTATAAAGATAGCTTTTAATATCATTTTTTTTTCCTAAGGTCATAAAGGTAACATTTTTATAATTCCTTATGCTCTTAAATTAAAATCTCAATTTGCTGTCTAATTTCAGTACACCTTGACTTCAGTTTAACAGCATTCTTGAAATCATATTTTACAATGATAAAGTGATTTGTTAATGTTTACACAATCCATATTCAAGGATGGAGGGAATCTAGCAGCATTTATACTAGATTGTTTCATGTGAAGGTTTGGTAGCCGGACTGTTAAAGTGACTGCAGCCTTCATCCTTGTTTCTACCCCTTTCACAGTGCAGTTTCTAGCCCCTCCCATCAAGAAATCGTTTCTTTTCCCTCCCACCCTTTGAATCTGAGTGTTTTGAGACTGTTTAAGCCAGTAGCATTGTCCCAGGTTAATCTCTTGGTAGCCTGCTGGAAGATCAGAAACCTCATGCAGAGAGCTTTGCTGGGTGAGACCATCTTAGAGTAGCCAAGCAAAGCTCACCTGCTGGAATTGTTCAATTGATCTATACATTTATGAGCGAATAAAATAATACGTATTGTCTTACAAAATCTGAGTTTTGAGATGGATAACTTCACACAGCATTATTACGGCACGAATAGATAGCTGATAGATGAGGTCATTGGTAACTTGATAATTTGAAGGTTATTTAGGTAGGTAACTAATGATCCAGTACCCTTTGTGGTATAGGAATGAGGAACTAAGTTCTATTGTGGCAGTAGTTTGAACATAAAAATTTTTTTCCTAATAGGTCTAATTAACAAAAGATTTGCTTCCCTCTTTTGGGTAGCTTTGCCTAGAACAAGAAATTCGATGGCCATTTGAGATTTCTTTCAAACTTTACAAAACTAAAGCTTACTTGTGGCCAGTAACCAAAATGTAATGGTACTGGCATTAGAATACTTAAGAGTAATAAAAAAGGAAATGGTTGAAGACCTCTTAATAGAAGTGGATCTGTTCCACTTTAGGATAGGCAGTACATATCCTAAATCATTTGATAGATTATTCTGTTGTTTTTCAGAACATTCCTGAGAGATAAGAAAGTGCCCACAGACAGAAGAGGCCATATATGTTGTGTCTATTTTGAAATCAAAATAACCTTTTGGTCTAGATATTCAGCTTAACTTGGTGAGAGAATTTTGGAACAAATCATTCAGTGGTCAATTTTAATACCATAAGAATAAAAGTTACTAGATAATTAGTTTCTTCTTATTGAATTATATTACTGTTCCATTAGGTCATGAATTATAGAGGTAGAAAAATGAATTGTATATCATGGGGAAATAATTGGCTTCACTTGTTTTGGTCAAAATTGTCACCTGTTTACCTTCATATTACTAAATTCACTTTGAATCTTTAAGTTATTTGACCTTTAGTCTGTATGTATCAAACACATACAGAATATATTTGTGTATTGTATTTTGTGTATATTTTTCAAAAGCTGTCTTTGGCTTTTGTGTGTCTGTGACACTGTTCCTTCTCCTTCACAATAATGTGAGGGCAGAGGAGGAAGAGGGAAATACCTAGCAGCAGTGCAGTTGGGGATAACATTCAGTCATTATAGAGAGAAAGAGTGTGTCTATAACTTTTTCTAACGAATATTTGCAAGCTGCCTATTTATAAGTAATTTCAAGCTATAACTATCACTTTTCATAACTTTATTTGGGCAGACAAGATGACTTCTGAAGCATTTTCATGTTATAATAGCTATTAAAAGACAGTTAAGAACTATGTTCATTTGGATTGGGCTCTATATACTGTGGAACACCTCCCTTTGTTTCCAGAAAGCCCTACCCTTTCTTCATCAACAATCTTCCATCCATATTTTTATGAAGTCTTCTCAGATCGCCACAACTAGAGTTCATATATATTTCTTTTCAGTTTCTCTAGTTCTTTTATTATAAGCTTCCTTCAAGTATACTGAAATGCCATTTTGCATTGCAGTTATTACCTATTTGAACTTGCCAAATAGATTACTCACAAGACTGCAGGGGCCTTGTCTTAAATAAGCAACTTATAATTATCTCTTCTTATAAACAACTTCAGAACTACCTTTTTTTTCTTCTGTCCTCTAGGGCTCTTAAAATCTTATCTTCCTAGGCACTGTTTCTGCTTAGAAAAATTTCCTCCACTCATCTCAGTAACACAGCTGAGCTGAAACTAGTCCTAACTTTATCAGAACTGTGTGTGTGTGTGTCTGTGTGTGTGTGTGAGAGAGAGGTATCTAAAACATGGAAAGCATAGGATTGACTCTGGCCAAAAGGTAAGAGTCATTAGTATCTCTGAAGTCTTGTCTTAAGGCAGAGAGCAAAATTGATAAAATATTTTTATTTAGTAAGAATTTCAAAATACGTCTTTAACTTTGTCCTTAGTAAACATTTGACTGCTGTTTTTTTTTTATTTTCACTCCACTGCATTTACCTTGACCTCAGCTTTTTTAAAAACTACCTCCCTAAACTGGAGCAAGTACAAAATAAATTATTTAAAGCTCCTAAACAATTTAAGAAATTCCTTCTGGAGTTCATGATCTCTGTCTACTTAATAAAAAAGTACAAATAAACCAATGCAAGATACTAATCATGTAGTATCAGAATTTGACAATGGCTTTGCTCCATTGAACTAATGAAAATGAAATATCAAAATATGATTCTTTCTAAGTTGTATCATTTAAGTGTGATTAATAAATCTTACTGAAGCCAAACAATGCATAGGAGACCCTTGTAATCCAAAGAATAAGCCTTTTCCTGCCTTTATTCATTGCTGTACGAAGAACAAATTTATTTATGTTCTCCATGACTTGGCTGTAGAATGCATCAGTAATCTCTGTTGCTTTTCAAGCCTGACAGCCGGGCTCTGAATAAAGAATGAATACCAGCCTTGAATGAACATTTCAGGCAGTTTTTTTTTTTTTTTTTACAGACTAGTTATCAATACCTTTTTCTCATTATTGTAAGGCCAGCTGCTCTGACTTTTCTCCTTTAGAAAAAAAATTTAAACCATTGACCATGTATTGAAATCATCTTTCTCATAAGATTTATAGTTTCTCCTCTTTCTTAGAGTAGATAAAATTTGTTTAGTGATAATGATTTTTAATATTTTATACTGTCTATATAAATATGTTCCTGGTGTATATGTGTGTGTGCTATACTCAAAGACTTCTGGATAAATTTCTACTTACCCATTCTGCCTGTAGTCTAGCTTTTTCAATACTGCTGTTTTGATACAGGACATTGATGTCTCCAGGGTTAATATCTGGAGACATCACCTTTTTGGCTTGGAAACCATATAAGAGACCTAGGAACCATGGAATCACAATAGTCTTCTATTGTAACAGCTTGTAATATTACTTAAAAGTATCTATTTCATTCTTACCTTTGAAAACTATGAAATGTGCACTTGTAACTTTAAAGAAAATCTACAGGAAATCTCTGTCTAGACCATTCCAGATAAAAGATTTCATCTCTTATTATTATGCTTTATTTTTATTTTTTTAATTTTAATTTTATTTATGACCTTTCTTCTGACTTATTTGATGATTTTTTTTAATGCCTGCGCAATTCTTTTGCTGGATATTGGGGCCACAGCAGTGAATAGACAGAGCCCTACTCTTTGAGCATACAGATAAATTAACAAAGAACAATGAGTGTTATGTTAGGGAAGCACATAGCACTGAGACCAAACCTAGTCTAGGAAATCAGGAAAGGCCTCCAAAAGGAAATGGCATTTAAAGTTTGAGGTGGACCTAGACAAATAAATACTGAAGTGAGGGTGGACAGTCAACCAGGCAAAGGAAATAGATGTGTGAATGTCTGGAAATGCTTGATGCAAAGAGTGGTAAAACTAGAAATAAAGTATGGGGTGCCTGGGTGGCACAGTCAGTTGAGCATCCAGCTTCTGCTCAGGTCATGATCTTCCTGCACATGGGTTTGAGCCCTGTGTTGGGCTCTGTGCTGACAGCTCAGAGCCTGGGTCCTACTTCAGATTCTCTGTCTCCCTCTCTACCTCTCTCCTACTCACACTCTATTCTCTCTCTCAAAAATAATAAATGTTAAAAAGATTAAACAAAAATAACTAGAAATAAAATAGAAAGGTAAGCAAGAGCAAATCATGAGAAGGTTAGGAACCATAATAAGGAGTTTGCATTTTATTTTGTGGACTAAAATTGAGGAAGTGATCTAGCAGAATAGCACATTGGAAAGATAATTGGCAGCTACAAAGTGGTAAATGAATTAGAGAGTAGTAACCTTGGAGGTCAAGAGACCAGTCAGGCTGTTGTAATAGATGACAGATAATTAGAGATTGGTGGTGACAAAGGAGGTAGATGATTAGATAGATTCGAGAGAAATTTAGGATGTGGATTACACTGGACTTGGTTAATTAGAGAAGGAGTCAAGGATCACTTCTAGAGTCCTGGCTTACTGATAGACCAGTGGAAGAGGAGCAGGTAGGGCAGGATGGGCAATGCAGTTTGGGACATTAGACAGGGAAAGGATAACCTACATGGTTGGAGGGAAGAATTAATCTTGGGTTTGTAAAAGGCAACCTCTTTGCAGGAAGGAGAGAAGGATAGATGGGTAAGCAGTTAGATTTAAAACTCTGGTGCCAAAAAGTTGAGAAAGTTTCCTTCTGATAGCAAACGTTTTCTCTTTGAGGTAGATGACAATACCGCTGAGGGTGATTGGGGAGACAGGGAGAATGTCAACAGTTTTAAGAAAAGTCAGGTCATTAAAAATGACTGTTTTAATGAAATAGTCATTGTGAAAAAAGGAAGAACTTTACAGGGAAAAGGAAATTGTCAGTGTTGCAAACATAGTTGAGATTGGTGACTGTGAATTTATAGTGACTCCTGGCTACACTGATTTTTTTTTCCCCCAGGAGTTTGAAAATCGTCAGAAGGAAACTGTTGGATTCTTTCAGAGTTGCGTTTTGACTGTATTGTAGGATGGAAAGAATATTTCTAGGAAAGATTGATTAATCTCCTTAATATCTTAACCCCATGATTAAAATCTCATGTTGCAGCTCTTCTCTTCGGATTTGCCGTAATGCTTGTTTGATCTTCTTTTCTCATTAAGTACACTCAGAGGCTAGATTGTCAAATCATACAGATGAGTCTTCTCTCGTTTTGAGACTATATTCCACCTCTAGACTCAACATCTTCTTGGTTTTCTTTCTGTATATTATGCAGCTCATCCTTTCTGTCCTGTTAATACCTGCACCTGCTCTACTCCCATTTTAACGTGTTCAACTACCCTTTATTCTGTTGTCTTTCAGATCTAGAAATCTTCTTCTAAGGATTCTGTCAAAGATAATTCTGCCATGAAGGTTATGTAATTCAAAACAATCTGAAGCAGCAAGGGACTTGACTTTTTCTCTCTTCCTTTCATGTCTGAGTTACCTCGTCTGCCTCATTTACTCAGTTGGCAGGAATCCATTTTCTTTTGATGACACTTCTCTCAGCCTAAAAAATAAATACTATGCTTGATTCTATTGATTTTCTTTTTTAGAGCATATAAAATGAGTCCAAATTTTTAGATTTGATTCTTGGTTTAGTTAATAGCAAACGATCTTCTAAATGTCAGGCATAGAATCTATGTAAAACAATCTGGAGAATTCAAGTGAACTGCTTACCATTAACAAAAAAATAACTCAAAGAGTTATTGTTTAGTGTTAACCAAGCACTAAGCCTTTCATTTTGGTATCAAAGACTGGCTTATTCCTTTGGTTTGCTTGTTTAATCTCTTTTATTGTGAAATATGCATAACAGAAAAGTACATAAAATATTCAGCTTAGTAATTTACTGCAATGTAAAGTATCAATATAACCACCATCTAGGTCAAGATATTGTTACCACACTAAAAAGCTTCTTTCATGCCCCCTCCTAACTACTGGCCCTTTCTTCATCTCCAACCCCGAGGGTAACCACTATCCTAATTTATGGTAGTCACTTCCTTGCTTCTCTCTAGACTTTTACCATCTAAGCATGTATTTTCAAATATAATTTGTTTACTTTGGGCACTATTTTGAACTTTACGTCAGTGGTTTCTTTTAGTATGTGCTTTATTTGTGTCTGAGCTAAAATTTTGTTTGTGATATTCAACCGTGTTGCATGTGAACTGCTTTGTTCATTTTCATTGTTGTCTAGTAGTCCATGGTATAAATAGGTCACAATTTATCTGTTCTACAGTTGATGGATATTTTAGTTTGCAGTTTGGGGCATTTACAAGTAATACTGGTATGAAATTTTTGCCTGTGTTTCTTGTTCATATGTAGGCATTTCTGTTAGGTATATACCTAGAAGTGGGGATGCCTGGGTGGCTCAGTCAGTTAAGCATCTGACTTTGGCTCAGGTCATGATCTCACCGCTTGCGGGTTCAAGTCCCTCATCGGGCTCTGTGCTGACAGCTCAGAGCTTAGAGCCTGCTTTGGGTTCTCTGTCTCCCTCTCTCTCTGCCCTTTGCCCACTTGTACACCGTCTCTCTCTCTCTTTCAAAAATAAATAAACATTAAAAAATTGAAAAAAAAAAGTATATACCTAAAGGTGAAATTGCAAAATCATAGGATATGAATATCTTCAGCTTTAGTAGATCATGCCAAACGGTTTTGCAAAGAAGTGGTACCAATTTATACTCTTACCAGCCACCCAAGAATTCCTGTTGTTCCATATCCTTGCCATGGTTTCTGGCATTATTCTGTGTAATTTTAGCTATTCTAGTGTGTTTATGACAGTGTCTGATTGTGATTTGTTTTCTTTTCCCTGTTTCAAGGTTGTGTCTCTCCATATGTTTACTAGCTGTATCTTCTCCTCCTCTGTGGCTTTTCTTCTCACTTTATTGTGCTCTTTGAAAATAAGTTATTAACTTATTTTATGTAGTCGATTTCATCAATTTTCTTTCTGGTTAGTGCTTTTTCAAGAAACTGGCATTTCCCTATGCCAGGTTTATAAATGATTATTCTCTATTGTCATCTAGAGACTTAACTGTTTTATCTTCCACAGCTGGATCTATAATCCATCTGAAGTTGATTTTTGTGTGCCATGTGAGGTCAGAGTTAAGTATCATTTTCTTTTCCTATGGATATCCAATCAAGCCAACCACTTATTTTTGTTTGTTTGTTTTATTTATTTCTAGGAGAGAGAGAGAGAGAGACAGCATGAGCAGGGGAGGGTCAGAGAGAGAGGGAGTCACAGACTCTGAAACAGGCTCCAGGCTCTGAGCTGGCAGTCAGCACAGAGCCCGACGTGGGGCTCAAACCCACAAACCGCGAGATCATGACCTAAGCGAAAGTCGGACGCTTAACCGACTAAGCCACCCAGGTGCCCCTCAAGCCAACCACTTATTGAAAAGACTGTTCTTTCTCCCCTGTTCTGCCTGGCCATTTTATAAAAAACACACATGTATTTGTGTTGACATATGGTTATATAATATGACTGTATAATGATAGTACAGATGCACACAGATATATGAATCTATTTATAGACCCTACTCTCCTCTACTGGTCTATCATTCCACCTGTATCACAGGCTTTTTTTAATGTTTATAGCCTTGTAGGAAGTATTGATATCCAAGAAAGAAAACCTGTCGTTATTGTTCCTGAAGATTATCTTTACTATTCTTGGCCCTTTGCATTTCTATATAAATTTTAGAATCAGATTGGCTGCTAACAGATTGGACATTTAAAGGCAGCAAGGACATTACCTGGCCTTGGTAAGTGGGAGCCCATTATGTAGTTTTCATTTCCACCACAGCGGCTAACTCTGTTCATGTGCCTTCATGAAAATTTGCCTGGCCCTTGCATAGTAGATCTCCATCAAGTGAGCATTTAAATGTCTCTGAATTCTGCGACTTTAATGAAAAATCTTCAGTCAGCTGTTCAGTTATATCTGCTCTAACATAGCCAGAAATAAGGATCTTTATGTAAGCAACAAACTAAGCTCTCACCCATAGTCTTTAATGACTTGTTAACAGCCCTCACATTCTCATTATCCCCCTGAAGAACATCATAGCAACTTGGCAATAACCGGCCAACTCTGCTGTTCTTTTAGGCATTGTTCTCCTCGTTTCATTCAGATATCTGAATCATTACACACGCGAGGACAATCACTCCTCCAGGATGTTTTCCCAAGTCACCCTTGGTGAAATCTGTAGCAGTTTGGCCGCTCCCCTGTGCTAGGGACTATCCATGCCCCATATACCACTCAGGGTAACATTCCTCTTTGCCTTCCAGGTAATGAATTAACCAGTTCAAAACTCCATCCCACTACTTGTGTTCTTCAACCATTCTAGCCTCCATATGAAAGACAGTATTAGATGTGTAGGATATGTATTGGGTGGTGGGAAAGGGAAGGGAGTCAGAGAAGGCATGTGGAGAGCCCTTGGATTGTGAAAGGAGAGGAGGGAAAAAGGAAGATTGGTTGAAAAGTATCTTAGACAGCAGTGCTATTCTAAGTAAGTTTTGGCTAGTTCTATGGGGAGTCTTTCATTCCAATGTTGCCTGTTAGAGGGAGGGACCACTAATACTAACCCTGCTGTGCTTAATCATTGGCTAAGAGCAGCATAAGGTAGCATAAGGCCTTGGCATGAATATAATAGTAGATCCAGAAGGCTAGCAGCTGGGGCCTCAGTTAATTATACTTCCCCCGGCAGGAGATCTCAGTGCATTTTTACGGCCACCATAGATTGCTTTGGTGACTTTGTTAAATTCAAAAGAATGTATGAATATGGGTTTATTTCAAGGCTCTCTGTTATTCCATTGGTTTATTTGTCCTCTGCCGCTACCCCCCACAAATCTGATTTCTGGTACCTTTTATGAGTCTTGGGGTCAGGTACTAAAAACCCTTCAATTTCTTCTTTTCAAAATTGCTTTTAGGTATTCTAGGCCCTTTGTATTCACTTGTGAATTTTAGAATAAGCTTGTCAGTTGTACAAAAACTTTTATGAAAATTTTTACTAGAATTACATTGAATCTGTAGCTCAATTTGGAGGAAAATGACAACAACCTTGAGTTTTAATTTCACTTCCCAGTTGTTTGCTCTTAGTATAGAGAAGTACAATTAATTGTTGTATATTGACTTCAAACCTGCTAAACTCACCTATTAGTTCTGATGGTTGTTTTGTAGAATCCAGAGAAAATTTTATGTAAGCAATCATACCATCTATGAATAGAAACAATTTCTGATCTATATGCCATTTATTGTTTTATTGTTTTTATTATTTTATTACTCTGGTTAGGACTTCGTTGAAATGTTGAATAGGAGTGGTAAGAGCAGACAGATTGCTTTGATCCCATCTTTAGTGAGAAAGCATTTATTAAGTATGATGTTACCATTAAGAATGATGTTAGCTGCAGGGTTTTTGTCAGATTTAGGAAGCACTCTTCCAGTCCAAATTTGAGTTGCATTTTGTCAGATGTTTTTTTCTGTTATCTGTTGAACTAATGATAAGAATTTTTCCTTTCTTCTGTAATAGGATGGATTACATTGATTTTCAAACATTAAATCAACCTTGCTAGAATAAGCCTTTGCTTGTTCATGATCCTTTTTATGTTAGATTTGATTTGCTAATGTTTTATTAGAGATTGTTGTATTACTGTTTAGGAAGGGTAGTAGTTTTCTTCTTTTGGAATGTCTTTGTCAGATTTTCACATAAGAGTTATCCTGGTTTTATAAAAGTGTTTCCTTTATTTTCTGAAAGAGTTTGTGTAAGGTTGACATTCTCTTTTTTTAAATGTTTGATAAAATTTACCAACGAAACCATCTGGGCTTAGAGTTTTCTTTGCAGGATGGTTTATTATGAGATTTAATTTCTTTAGTTGTTGGCTTATTCAGGTTTTTCAATTGTGTCCATTTCATCTAAATTATTGAATCTGTTGGCATAGAGTTGTTTATAATATGTCTTTATTATCCTTTTAATGTCCTTAAAGTCTATGGTGATACGAAGTTATCTATCTTCCTTGGAATCCAAAGGGCTTTTTGAATCTGTGGCTTGATACCTGTCATCAATTTTGGAACATCTTCAGTCATTATTTCTTTAAAAAGTCCTTCTGGCCTGTTTTCTTCCTTTCCTCCTAGAACTCCACAATTACCTACATGTTAGACCTTCTGAGTATCACCTCTTTGTCTCTTAATCTTTGTTTCCTATTTTCTATTTTTTTTGTCTCTCTATGTTAAATTTAAATATTTTCTTATGGCCTCTTTTGTAATTAATCTGTGTCTAATCTGCTTTTATGCCTATTGAATGAGGTCTCCTAATTTCTATGTATTTATCATTTCTAGAATTTACAATTTATTTTTAAGTTTCCAGTTCTCTGTCAGAATTTTTAATCTTTCATCTCCTTGAAAATAGTAAGAATGGTTATATATCTGATAATTCCAGTATCTGGAATAAATCTGGATAAATCAAATATCCCCTGTTTCTCATGTCTGTTAGAAATGTGTTTGTTTTCCTTATATTGTCTTTTCTCCTTATGTACCTAGTTATTTGTGATTATAGAAGTATAGAAGTGAAGGCTTTTTTTTTTTTTTTTTTAATATTCCAGAGAGGGGTTACTTTTGCTACTTCCAGACCCAGCAGTCAATATAGGATTACTTAGGTCCAGTGTTAGGAATGGAGATATTTCAAAGTTGAGTTGCACCCCTTGTAGGGCCTGTCTACTTCTGATTCAACCTTACTCCTAGGGTGCAGCCCTTTTAGGGTCCTGGCCTAAAATGAGGAGGCTCACCTGCCCTCCCACTACAGTCCTAGGCTCCAGGTGCACCATGAAGGTGTTAGAAGTACTGCTTATTTTCTCAAGAGCCCCTTCTGGAATCGTTAATTTCACCCAAGAGAAAGTGGCTGAACCATCAAATTCCTCCAGATCTTGGCTTGCCAATTCTTTACTATTTTGTTACCTCTCAGGTAGTTTCAAGCACATAATCTTCAGTATTTTGTCCAGCTTTCCAATTATCCTTAGCAAAAAGGTAGGTCCAAATTACCTAGTGCCCTATTACCAGAAGAGATTGGTCAGTCCAACCTCTTTTTTGTTCCTTTATCAACAAAAGGAAAATCAATGTGAAGTCCATTTTTGGTACTTATGAAAAGTTAAAATTAATAACCAATCATTTTTCCATCTTGAGCATGAGTTACATAAAATGTACATTTCCAGATTTTAACTGAGTTCTTTAAGCTCACAATTAAACTGTTGGCTATGAAACTGCATGCAGCTGCATTTAAAGACACATCAGAACAAAAAAAGAGAACTGTGAACAATCCAGGTTATTTTTAACTAACAAAGGGAAGTGTTCAAAAGCATAGATACAGAAGCTTATGTAAGTGGAGTCCGTGCATCCCTGGAGTTTTCTAAAGAATGAGAAAAAGCAAGTGACAGACCTGTCAAATGGCTCCCAATTTACTGCTTCGGGACTTTTAGGATGCTATTTGAAGTTGCACATACTGTAAAAAATTTCTTCATAAATTAAAATTCCCCAGTGGCACTTTACTTTGAAGCAGTCTCGTTTGAGGGAAGAAGGTGTGTATTTCAAGCATTTATTTGTACTACCAATTCTATTTTAGCTTTTTGGTGACGGTAGAGCCTTTGTCGATCACAAGTGGTGCCCTAAGAGACCTCACTGACAGACCTCCGTGAGAGGATACAGATGGTGCCTTATTCATCTTTCTACTTCCAGCTCTTGGTATAATACATGTTTATTAAAATACTAGCTATTTAGAATTCTTAAAAAATAAATCAGTCTGGATAAATCTCCTTTCCAAGAAATTAAGGACTAAAACTTTACATATTATAAAGGAAGTTGATTACTATTACTATCGTTACCATCCTCCACCCCCACCAACCGTCTGTGTAGGCACTGCCCTAAGTAGTTTACATTTTCTCCCCTCTGTTGAAGTGCATTTTTATTTTTTATTTTTATTATTGAAGTATTTTTGTTATTAAAGTATAGTTGAATACAGTGTTCTATTTCAGGTGTACAACCTGGTGATTTGATAGTTCTATACCTTACTCAGTGCTCACCATGGTAAGTATAGTCACCATCCGTCACCATACAGTGTTATTAGGGTATTATTCACTACACTCTTTGTGCTGTACTTTTCATCCCTGAAAGTTTGTACTTCCTAATCCCCTTCACCCGTTTCACCTATTCCCCTCCCCCTTCCTCCTGTCTGGCAACCACCAGTTCTCTGTATTTATGAGTCTATTTCTGGGGGGTTTTTTTGTTCATTTGTTTTGCTTTTTAGATTCAGTATATAAGTGAAATCATATGGAATTTACCTTTCTCTGTCTGACTTAGCTTCATTTAGCATATTACCCTCTAGGTCCATCCATGGTGTTGCAAATAGTAAAATCTCACTCGTTTTTATGGCTAATATTCCAGTGTGTGTGTGTATGCACATCTTTATCCAACTGTCCCTGGACACTTGGGTTGCTTTAGTATCTTAGCTATTGTAAATAGTGCTGCAATAAACATAGTGGAACATAGATCTTTTTGAATTAGTGTTTTCATTTTCTTTGGGGAAATACCCAGTAGTGGAATTATTAGATCATATGGCATTTCTATTTTTTTGTTTTTTGAGGAGCCTCCATCTGTTTCCACAGTGACTACACCAATCTACATACCTACCAACAGTGCATGAGGGTCCCTTTTTCTCTATATCCTTGCCAACGCTTGTTCCTTGTGTTTTTGATTTTAGCCATTCTGATAGGTGCCAGGTGATATTTCATTATGGTTTTGATTCACATTTACCTGATAATGAGTGATGTTGAGCATCTTTTCATGTGTCTGTTGGTCATCTATATGTCTTTGGAAAAGATGTGTATTCTGGTCCTCTGCACATTTTAATTGGATTATTTGTGGGGGGTTTTGACATTGAGTTGTAGAGTTCTTTATTAACTCCCAATTGGATATATCACTGTAAATACCTTCTCCCATTCTGCAGGCTGCCTTTCCATTTTGTTGATGTAGTTTACATTCTTTATCTCATTTAATCCTCCTAACCCCAACAGGATGAGGTAGGAACTAGTATTATCTCCGTTTTGCAGAGGAAGGAGCTGAAGTTCAGAGAAGTGATTTGACCCATGTGTCACAGCTCATAAGGAGTAAATTCAAATTCACAGTCTGAATTTGAATGCAGGTTTGAATTTGAATCTGACTCCAAAACCCATGTCCATAGTTACTATTTTTGCTAAAAGCTATGATGAATTTTCTGTCTTTTAAAAGAGAATATTTTGGGGGAGCCTGGGTGGCTCAGTCAGTTAAGCATCTGACTCTTGATTTCAGCTCAGGTCATGATCTTGTGGTCTGTGAATTTGAGTCCTGCATCAGGCTTTGCACAAACAGTGCAGAGCCTTCTTGGGATTGGGATATATTCTCTCTCTCTCTCTCTCTCTCTCTCTCTCTCTCCCTCTCTCTCTCTCTCTCTCTCTCTCTCCCCCACCCCCCTCCTCCTCATCTTCCCGCTCTCAAAATAAACAAGTAAATAAATAGACATTAAAAAATAAAAAAGGGTGTTGTGAACATCATTTCCATTTTAAAAAGTAATACTAACATGACACCTGAATGCATTGTAATTATTTGTTTATATTACTATCTCCTTACATTCGACTGAGTATCTTAAGAACTCTATCTTGTTAATTTTTGTGTCTTTAGCCCTAGCCTCATTGGAATATGTTAAAATAATGAAAGAATGAGTGTCACTATTACCAATATTAATTATTGTGAGGTGCTAAAAAGCAGATCTAGAGGAAGTTTGTAGTGCATGAAGCTAAAAGGGTCATGTGTCCATCCTTGCACTTGAACATTTTCTTTTGAGAAGAGTTCCAGGTGTCACTTTTTCTTTTTTGCTCATTTCTTTCAATCATTCAACAAATAGTTACTAATAGTGCCTGTGATAATTATGTGCTTGTAAAGAAAATAAAGACCCTGATCTAAAGTAGTTACAGTCTTTTTCTCATAAAGGAGTGAAGCCAGTACAGCTGCACCTCTTTTTTTTTTTTTTTTTTTTTCTACAAATAGTTTATTGTCAAATTAGTTTCCACATAACACCCAGTGCTCATCCCCACAAGTGCCCTCCTCCATGCCCACCCCTCCTCCCCCCCACATCCACCAGTCCTCAGTTTTTGTCAGCATTCTAGAGTCTCTCATGGTTTGCCTCTCCCCCTTTCCCCCACCATTTCTGCCCTTCTTCTAAGCTGCACCTCTTTTAAGAAGGGTAAGATGGGGTTTTTTTCCCCCAGAAAAAAGCATTATTAGAAATTAGAGACTGAAACATTCTGATCATAGAGAATTTTCTGGCTCCCAACAAAATCCTCTACTGTTCTATTATGTTGACTGGTCAGCATGATTGATGTCTCAGTAACACAGCGAATAAGCTGATACCTCTCATAAAGCTTCTGTCTGCTCTTCCAGTTCACTTGCACGATTAGCTCATGGGGTGAAGAGGAGTTGCTTACCATTTTCCCAATGGTTTTTAAACTTGGCTGATCATCAGGTTCATCTATGGAACTTTTAGAAACTTCTCAACCATTATCTCAGCGAATTCTTTTTCTGCCTTGTTGTCTTTCTTGTCTTCTGGAATTTTAATTACACATGCTTAATTATTTGATGTCCCATGGCCGCTGGATGCTCTTTTCTAGTACCCACCCTCCCACATACTCCTTTTTTCCTTTTGTGTTTCAGTTTGGGTAATTTCCATTGCCTTGTTTTTGAAGTTCATTGATTTTGATTTTGGCTGTGTCAGGTTTACTAATGTCAGAAGCATTCTACAGCTCCCCACTGGACTCCTAATTTCTAGCATTTCGATTTCATCTTTCTTAACATTTCTCTCCCTGCTGAAATGCCTTTTCAGCTTATGTGTGTTGTCTACCTTTCCCATTAAAGTCTTTAATAGTAATCACTGTTGTTTTAAAATTCCCTGTCTTACATTCCAGCAGGAATGGGTGCTGACCATCTTTGCAATTCTGATGAATGTGAAACTATATCTCTTTAGATGGTTGCTGTTTTTTTCATATCGTTTCTTCATCTATTATCTTTTTTATCCTTTGCCCATTTTTCTAATTAAGTATTTGTCTTTTTCTTACTGATTTGTATTATACAATAATATGAACTGTAAATATCTTCTCCCAATCTGTAGCTTGCCTTTAACTTTGAGTGTGAAGAGTTTTATGAGAAGTTTTAAGTTTTATACAGAAGTTTTAAGTTTTAATGTGCAGTCACACTTCTTACTATTTTTCTTTATGGCTATATTTTTTGTGGCTGATTAAAGACATCTTTTTGTACCCTGAGGTTATAAAGATATTTTCATATAACTTCTTCTGAAAGCTTTAGAAATTAACTTTTTTACAGTAGGTCTTTAACTATCTAGAATTTATTTTTGTTTAGGGTATGAATCATTTTTATCTATTATACAGTCCTTCCTATCTCCACTGAATTGTAAAGTCACACTCTCCCACGTCACATTCCAATGTGTGAATGAGATTTATTAGTCTTTCTCTACAACAATACACTTTCCTAATTACTCTAGATTTCTAAGTCTTGATTTCTGATAAGTCAAGTTTCTTTAGATTTTTCTTAAGAACATCGGCTATTTCTGGCTCTTTATTCTTTCCAGTGAGTTTTAGGAACAACTTAGCAAGTACCGTGAATACTTGTTTGGAGATTTTGATTGAAATTGCATGGATTGCTATCTATGCATAGATTGTATGGATAGAATATGATCCTACTGTCTAGGGAACACATGTTAAGCCACTCCCCAAACCTCCCTTTCCACACTTAGATGACAGTCTGGGTTGGCCTACAAGTTTTGCAGCTCAGCCAGCAACTGACTAGCTAGAGAACCCATTGTCCAGCATCTCCAATCTCTATTAGCCTCTCTTGAACCAACTGCCCTCTCTTCCCTTCACTCAGCTAGTCATGAATCACACACTTAAGGTCACTGCTGACCACTCCTTTGTCCTTGTAGTGCTCTACCTAAACCTTGGGCAGGAGTAGAGGTGGATGGTGGTAATTCTGTATCCTCTGTATCCAGCAAAGAGTCTGGTCCCAAATGTGGTTGGTTCATAGTCGTATCCCTGTAGGTGGTGGACTTGATACCTCTTGACCTCACTTGTGGTCTTGATAGTTCTGAGATAACACAGCAAAAAGTTGCGCTCAACTTCATGTTTACAGTTAGATTACCATTTACCTCATCATCTTTTTTTTTTTTTAATAAGGCAGAGATTGTAAAATCTTTGGGAATAGGCACCTGTCTTGAACGTGGTGTCTCTAAGTATTAACACAGTATCAGGACAAAGGAAGTGACTGATAAATGTTTTGTGGGATGCCTAGAAGCCATACGTGATTTTCTAATTCTTGATAAAAATAAAAAAAACATTGAGCATCTCTGAACCTTTGAGATCTTGAGACTGAGAGAGAAGTTTTTCGGTATTTGAGACATTTAATTCTATTAGTTTCATTGTGAAACTAGCACCTTCGGTGATGTTTAAGATATAAAGGAGGGATAAGATACAAATGACTGTAGCTAGTATCTAGGACTGAACATCTCAGAGGAAAGCAGTTCAAAGCAGGGCCAGCCACGAAGGTGCCATCGCATAGAGGACAAAAGTAGAGGCTCTGGCAGGAAGAAACAGCTGCTCAGGGCAAGAAGCAGTATGAGTAACAGAGACCTTCCCCACCCTCCTTGGGAAATCCCAGCCTCCTTAACTGGTAGGTGCCTGCTCTCTCCTTCTACCCTTTCCACTTCATTAAAGATAAAACCTTGGGTGGGCCGTCCTCCCCTGCCCACCCACCTCCACCTATTATTTTCCTACACAATCCACTTGCCATTAGCTCCATTGTGAAAATGTTTTGCTTGTGACCAAAACTAGTACTGAGCTACTGACCAGCCATCTATTCCTGAGCAGGGACTCTGCTGAGAGACAGTCCTCCATGACTCTTGCACTCCAACAAGGCCCAGAGTGAGCCTTGCTCTGGGCCCTTTCTCAGGGTTGTTTTTCAGTGAGCAACCTTGAGGGATGAGGTAATCTCTCTCTCCCCAGCAAAGAGCTGAGTCGCTGCCTGCTTTTAAGAACAGGTACCCAAGCTCAGTTTTATTCCCCTGTAATGCAGCCCACTGGGTATGCAGGCCCATATACATCTCGGCCCATTCACATCATCCCAGTGGGGCCTGGAGCTTGGGGAACCATTAAAAACATCTGATACTCTGGCTTTTGCTGTAAGTAATGAAGTATTTCATTTCTTACTCAGCTGTCTCATGTCTTCTGTCAGCATCCAGAAAAACAGCTTCCAAATGGGATGAAATCTCAGACTCATTGCAGTTCTTGACAGACTGAATTGTAACCATGCAGCCAATGAGGTTGTCTGGGACTTGCTGGGAACTGGAACCATCAGAAATGATTTAATTTTGTCTTTGCGCTATCAGCCTGCCTACGTCATTGCAGGAACACTCTTGAAAACTGGGCATGTCTTAGAGGAGGATCTTTCAGAACCAGTGCTTGGGACTGTGAACCAGTGCCAAAAAGGAACACTTTTTTTTTTTTTTTTTTTTTGCTAGAAAATTGGCTATATAAAATCTGTCTTCCCGTAATTAATGAAAGATGACAGCCAACATCAGACCTGGAACTTATTATAGCATCTAGGCCTCAGGGGACTCCTGTATGCTTGCCTGGAAACTTAACATCTGTCCCTTTTCTTCATCTTCCTCTTCCCACTCTCTCTCTCCCCTAAACCCACAAATTGGCCAGTTACCTTTTAAAAAATGCTTTATTTGGAAATATTTTCAAACTTACAGAAAACTTGCAAGAAGAAGTACAAGAACACCCAGATACTTCTTGTATATAAGTTTACACCTGACAGCCACCCTTTCCTAAATTCCATTCTATATACTCAGAACATCTTTGTTATCTTGAGAATTTAATAAAGAACTTAGTGGTTGAACATTTGGGCACCTAGTATTTCTCCAATAAAATGATTATTTTCACCTCACAGGAATAGTATATTTTATATCATTGTTCCACATGTATATACTATAATTTGTTATTGTCTTCAAAGCATGATTCCTAGAGGTACCATTAATTTTTTTATTTCATTCCTACCATAGGATTGATAAAATTTAAAGTTCATGGTGTCTGCATTTACTTGGAATGTATAATTTTAAAATACATAATTTTCTCAGATTTTATATATGGTAATGACAAATGGTTTATATTGGGAAACTACAGCAAAGAAATTCTGACTGATTATCTAGACTGAAAACCCTTTACAAATGCCAACACTACACAGATGTTAGTGTAGTTTGCAGTGACTGTGCACGGTCTTCCGTGTAGACCAGTCTTCCAGGTAGAAAAAAGAAAAGTAGGGGCACCTCGGTGGCTCAGCTGATTAAATGTCCACTCAGTGCGTCAGTGCCATTGTCGTGGCACCGTTCTGATGCCAGGAAAATATTGCAGAAGATATTCTCTGAATATTTTAATGAAAAATTCAGAAATTCAGAAATATTAATGGTGGTTATACTTCATTAAAACATGATTTTATTATTAGCCAGTGGTGATGTATAACACTGAAACCTGAATGGAAATGAGCAGAAATCATAGCCAGTTTGCTTATACCAGTTTAGAAACTTAGTGCTGGATCCACAGTAATTCTACAGTTAGTTTCAAGAAAGAAAGGAGTTGTTTTTTTTTTAGGATTGAAGTTTCCTACTGTGACATGTGCTTGGAGAGAATCACATTAAATGACTTGGAAGCTATCTTCCTAAGAAAGTAAAGCCGGCACCTTCTTACCAGAATTTTACATTTTGGAAAGGCAAATAATAAATGAACCTGTGAAAATTTCAGGTAACTTTAATAAAATATGTGAGCTAGCTTGTAACAAAAGCAGGAAGGCATTCTCATTTCATATATTTTGCAATATATACGATTTATGAAATACAGAGGCTAAGCCATAAGAAATCCTTGTCTTCCCAGGAAACTTTCTAACATGCTACTGTGTACGTGTGCTATGTGATTTGTGAAGAATGACCTTTCTGGATATGGCTTAGATATTCCAGGGACAAACAGGGTATGCAGTGATAGAAGTCTTTTTGGAGAAGATGTGGATGTAGACATATACTCCTGGGAATCAGAGTAAAGTAATTCTGAACAGAGAGGCTGGAGACATGAATCCTAATAAACTTGAAGGTAGAATTGGCTAATGGACATGGTTGGCTCTGATTGGTACATTGGAAGAAGAGCTGGGGGCCCAGGGCCAGGAGGCAAAGGCATATTTATGATGTCTTAGCAGAGCCCAGAAGACAGCAGGCAGGTTGGTCTAGAAAGCTTGGAAAGCACTTTGGATGTCAGAGGATGGACTTAGGTCCAGACAGGGAAATACATGCTGCTCCAGAAACAAGGACAGCCTGTCTGAAAGAACTCAACCTAGCATGGGGTTAATAAGCCCTCAGGCAACCAATGTCCTCCTTGCCCACTTCTCATCCCCAGGACTAAAAACTAGGAAAAGCATTCACAGCATGGTCTGAACAAGACAGTTTAATCTGAGTCAATCTGACTTACTTAAGATTTGCCTTGAACTACAGTTAAAGATTACAGCCAACAGCTGCGCTGTGTTACAGGGAAAGGGGAGTGGGGATGGGGCTTCAGCTATGAAAGAAGAGAGTGAAGTAAAATCATGAATACAAGGGCACAGACTGTTTAGGTGCGATTTACCTTGTGTAGTTTTGGGAGGTGGGGGTTTAGGGTGAGGGAGGGAGGTTTTCTGGATAGCAGCTAAAAGTAAACCAAAGCATAGAAGTAAATAATGACAAAGGGCAAGAGTTTGGAGGAAGAAGAGGGAGGTAGACACAGGACTTGGGTTTTATTCCCAGGGAGGAAACAACATTGTTAAACAGCACCAAGAAGGTAATTCCTTTCCTTAGGAAGGGAACATTTAATGCTTTCTTTGTTGTTGTTGATCCAATTTGGATATATTTGTTGTATATCCAAATTCTTAAAAATCTTATAAGCATAATCCCAATTATGCAAAAATAATAAAACATAGAGCTCTTGAATGAACTACATCAGATTTATCTCTAGGCCATAAGATTGTCACCTTTTTCAACAGATAATATGCATTTTCCACATAAAGAATTTTATTTTATAAATAAGATTTATTTTTAAAAAAACATGCTTGGACGCATAGGTGGCTCAGTCAGTTAAGCATCCAATGTTAGCTCAGGTTATGATCCCATGGTTTGTGGGTTCAAGCCCTGTGTTGGGCTCTGTGCTGATAGCTCAGCCTGGAGCCTGCTTTGGATTCTGGGTCTCCCTCTTTCTCTCTGCTCCTCCCCTTCTCACTCTCTCTCTCTCTCTCAAAAAAAAAAAAAAAAAAAAAAACATTAAAAAATTTTTTAAAAAGCAAAATATGCTTGAGAGCTTTAAAAATCTGCAGAACACCACACTGATGCTGGGTTAGAATCACCAGCCAGGACCAGCCTGGGGTAGGAGAGAGGGAAAGATACACACACACACACACACACGTGCACTAGTCCTCTTCTGTATCACCAGGACACTTATTGTCCACTAGCAGTAAGTCAGTAAGCTAATCACCAAAAAGGTTTATCGTTAATGGTCTATTACCTATCGCATCTTTAACAGGAGATATTAAAGACTGGAAAAGCTTAAACCAAAATGGTGATAAATTTAATTAAACAGGTGATTTTTGACATTTCACAAGAGTTTGGGGCCAAGGTGTCCTGGATGCCTCTCAACTCACCCCCAAGACTTGAGATGTCTTGGTTGTCTTGTGATTTTAATACTGACAGAGAGCCTGTAAGTGATGTCCAATAAACACAGCTGTAGAGGAAGGAATATCATTCCGAATCGAGCTGTGTCAGCTGAGATCATTCAGCCTTGCTGTTGCCTGTTATGTGACCCTGAAGACCCCAATTATTCTTTGGTAAAACTCCCCTTATTCTAGATGTAGCCTTTTGGGATCTTTGGATAAATTAAATTGCACTAGGTGTCCCATTATCCAGTATGAGATCTAGTCTTCCTAGAAATAGGATAAAACAGAACTGTATCTAGTCTTTCTAGAATTAAGTAACATAGAGTATCAAATGAAGCCATCTCTGGGCTGGTTGAAACTTAAAAATACTACATTCAGTTTCTGGAAAAGTTGATTGAAGGAAGAAAATATATATTATGCATGTAAATTTGTTTGATATATTCTGGAATGAGCTACATTTTGGATATATTTACGTACCTTTGTAATTCATCAACAAGATTTATTGGACCTCTAACATCAGTATTGATTCAGCCTTACATTTTCAGCAGGAAATGATTTGTCTTCTCAAAGAAAACGTGTAATCTCTGGAATTCTTTCAAATATGTTCCATTTTCATGCCTAAAAATAGTCCTATCAAAGTGAGTTTTTTATCAATAGCAGCACAAGCTGTCTTGAATTCTATGTGGCTTTAATTTGATGTTCGTTAGCTAAGCTAAAAGGTAAAATACTAAACTCACTGTGTTTCTTTCCTGGAATCCTGCTGAATGCCACAAAAATAGAAACTGTTTAAAATAATATGGAATAGAATTTTTTCCTACTTTGACATTTTAGAAAGAGCTACTCTAGTTAAACACCAGAACACAGAGGATGTAGTATCTAAATGATAATGCTCCTAACTAATTTTCAGCCACCCAATTTAAATGCTTAAGATGACCATTACTTTGCAACAGATAAACAAACATTAATTAACATTTATGGGAGAGGCATTTCATATGCAGGGAAAACATCAAGCATAAATATTCAATAAATATTTGTATAGCTCTATCACACAGTAATAGTAAAACATCACGATGAGAAAGACCCATTCATTCAGTGTGTCTTCAGAGGTTCCTAAATCCTCAATGGTACAAATGTTCTCCAAATCACGTGGGATCACAGACCTGCCTTTCACTGAGATTTGTTCAAATGGACCCTCTATCTCCTTTAGCTGAGGAAACTAATGTCAGCATGTCACTTTTTTAAAGTCTCACCTTGGGATAAACATTTTTTTTTTAAGATATGGATGTGGAATATATGTCTATGTGGTGTCTCTTAACTGCCTTGTCTCCGTTGTCAGCGGTTCTTACTTAAAGCAGAAGAGACAAGTGTTGACTGAGCTCGGTCAAAACTGGATGTTCTGCCAAAGGACCATGTTTGACAGGGAAGGGATGTAGAAAGGGTTTATGCTGTCCTGATGGGCCATGAGAATTTAACGACTCTGGAGGGTCCCCTGACAACTCTGCCACTTAATGTGTCACCTGTCACATGTGGACATCATTATTAGACCGTGAGACATCAGAGTGAAACTGGAAATTGTTAAAGAAAGGAGCGAGATACTGCTTTATTTTCTATTGTTTCATTTAACAAACTAAAATCAATTGCAAAATTGAATGCCTGCAAAATCTGAAATAAGAAATGTTTCAATTAGTAAGTAAAATCATTAAAAGCTAATCCTAACAGCTACAGCACTTTACATGCATTATGTTAATTCTTCTTCACAGCAACCCTGTAGGGTAGGTATCAGTATGATCCTTATTTTACAGAATCCAAGGCAGAGCAGGTTAAATAAATATCTTGAGGTCACCCAAGCTAAGCTAGAATTTGAACCCAAATAGCCTGGGCTTTCCACTACACCATTCTACTTATGCAGCAGGAATATTTTCGGTGTTGGACGCCTGGAAGAGGTAAGGCAGTCAGTTAAGTGTGTCCTTTAGCTGGACCTCTGATAAACGCAGCTGAATTGAAATTGGTGACTGCTGTATGCGTGCATTATTGAGTGCCTGACTCTGGTCTCAGTGTACTTGCTCATGATAACAGATCAGCCTTTTCTGTTGCGTTCTACTTAACTCAGAATGTGGAGAATTGTCTCTTTAGAAAAGCCATGTGTCTCTACTAAACCTTTGGATGTGGTGATGGAGTTTCCCTTCTTCTTCAGTGTGACATTAAATATGACATTTTCCCAGTAAGAGAGGACCTATTATGGACCACAAAAAACAAACAAGCAAACAAACAAACAAAAACCCCCACCAGAACAGATTACCAGGAAATATGGAAGAAGCTTATTCAAACTCTACTGTTATCTTTGAAAATCAATAAATAGATGGTTAGAAAGCAATTTTGAACCTCCCACAATATTAGGACTATAGTTCCAAGGATAGGCAATAGTCTGTTGAGCAAGAAAAGTTTTGAAATTAAGTGGTCTCAATAAAACAGAATTAACCTTATGATTAACCTGTGCAGAGAAGGTCCAGAGAAAACTCCATTGCCTCACAGAGTTTCCCATGCCGGTCTGCCTCCGAAATTTGATAAGTACAGTATTCAACCTAGAAAAAATAAGTTTTTCTCTGTTGTTCCCCATGAGTGAGGGTACTTATTTTAAACCTGGTGCAGACCATATACAGTATGGTCCTTAATTTTATCACTTTCAAAGACTAACCACTGTATGTGGCCCTGATGGACTCTTGGTAGCTAAATGGCATTACCAGGACCTGCCCTGGTCCTAATGCCTAAGCACACAAAGTGAAATATGTGACCTTGAGCAAGTCAGTCCCTTTGGGCGACAGTTTCATTATCTCTAACAGAAGGGGATAGGCCAGAAACTTTCTCGTGCTCTGTGGTGCCTTCCGATTCCAGACATAAGAACAGTAGTCATTTATTTATTATTACCAGGCACCGTGCTAAGTGTTTTGTATGCATTTCTCACTAAATCCTCACAGCATCTCTATGAAATAGGTACCATCATTATCCCTGTTGTACAGATGACGACACTAAAGCTTAAACAGGTTAACAAACTTGCCCAAGGTCACACACACAGCACGGGGGTGGCACAGGGCCGGGAAGCAGATCCTGGCAGGGGGGTGGAGAGTGCTCTCTCTCTCAGAACCACAGAGAGCAGAGGTGTCCACAGAGCATCTTCCTCACAGTACAGATGAACAAACTCCAAGAGAATACGAGTGACTGGTCCAAAGTCACATTTCCAGGTAGTGTTAGAGCTGACATGAATTCTCTTCTTGGCTCTTTCTTCACTGTGACTTCCATTGGGTAGATTCTGGAGAATAAACATCCACTCTGGGCCTACTTTACTCACCTTCTAACCAGGAACATATAAAACCTAGTTTGGGGCAGTTGCATACATCTCCCATGCATTACATTTCTACATTTTTATGTTAAGTCTGACCTGATGTGCCTGCCCCCACCCCCTTTTTTAATTAACATTTTATTTGGAATTTGTGTTCAGAATCCAACCTGGGTTTCACAGAGATGCTGTTGGCTGTCAGTATGATGTTCTAGCCCTTCTCTGCAAGAACTTACCCCACAAATCCACTCCATGATGGGTCTGCAGAAGGCTGAGGCTGAACTGACCTCCAAGTGCCTGTCTTTCCTCCCACATGCTAAGCCCTAAAACAAGGAGTCTTTTACACTGTTAACTCCTTCACACCATCTACAGACTTTTGAATTTCAGATTGAATTTAAGAAAGGTGATGCTTCTCAAATCTGGTTGTGTATTAGAATCATCCTGGAGCGCCTGGGTGGTTTAGTCGGTTAAACATCCGGCTTTGGCTCAGGTCGTGATCTCACAGTTTGTGGGTTTGAGCCCCATGTCTGGTTCTGTGCTGACAGCTCGGAGCGTGGAGCCTGCTTCGGATTCTGTGCCTCCCTCTCTCTCTGTCCCTCCCTTACTTGTGCTCTTTCTCTCTCTCTCTTTCTCAAAAATATACATTTAAAAAATTATATACATATAAAAGAATCATCCAAGGATGATTTAAAAACAATGCTAGTAATTTGGGGCCCACCAACCACAGGAACCATTGGAAGCTCAAAAACCATTGATGGCATTTGCGTGGGAACATGTGGGGACATGATATGGGGAATACTGTGTATGCTTTGGGAAGGACGTTCAGGTTGTTCATATCCAAAATTAACTGGAGTGAGCTTTTTACAGGTGTTTTTTTTTTTTTTTTTTTAAAGAGCCAGGGTTTATTTGCATCTTAAACTCCCAGTTTGGGGCTAATCCTGAACCATGGGTTCCCCACATACCCTGTTCTTTCTTCTCATTGTTCCCCAGGAAGTTTACCTGACTTTCTTTTCTTTTTTGCAATTCTCGGTCCCCATGGAACTGTGTGGGGGAGCACATACCTCTACACTGTTCCCTCCCTACCTTTTTATGTTTTTATTAAAAATTTTTAACATTTATTTATCTTTGAAAGACAGACAGAATAGGGGAGGGGCAGAGGGAGAGGGAGACACAGACTCTAAAGCAGGCTCCAGGCACAATGCAGGGCTCGAACTCGTGAGACTTGAGATCATGCCCTGAGCCGAAGTCAGATGCTTAACCTACTGAGCCACCCCAGGAGCCCCCTCCCTACATTATTATTAATCTGGGAGAGATGTTTTGTTCACGTGTTAACAAAGTACCTTTGTTGTGCACACCGCAACCCCGAGTAAACCATGGGTCTCCTGCTCTCCCCGCTCCCAGCCTCTCAGCTTTCCTCCTGGGAACCACGAGTTTCCAGGTCTTGGGTGTCCTTGAAGACATGGTTTAGGCACATACAAGCAAGTATTATGTTTACAGCTTTCCCCAAATGGTAATCTTGTAAACACTGATCGGTATCTTGCTTTTTTCCCCTTTTCTCTTTTATCTCCAAAATTAAGCATGTAGACCTTTCTTCTTCCAGGTTTTTTTTGTTTTTTTGGGTTTTTTTTTTTTTTTTTTACAAGGGAATGAAAAGGATAATGACAAGAACTCATGTAGGCGATCCAGGACCTTTAAAATTGTCATAATCAGATTTCTGCATTCCTTGTCCAGTAATACCTGGCTGGAGCTTCTGGTTCTCTTCCTTTCCCTTCTATACCTGAGGGTCAACTCTCCAGATCTTATTGACCCTCCCTCCCCCAGCATCCTGAGTCCCTGACCCCATGTAGTGCAGTGTTTTGGTTTTTTTTTTTTTCCTGTCCTTCTTTGTAAAAGTGCCTCTCACTAGAATGTGGTACTGAAGTTATAGTTAAGGTGAAACAATGCTTAAGATTAGCAGGTTGTCGGGGTATCTGGTTGGCTCAGTCAGTTAGACATTCAACTTCAGCTCAGGTCACAGTCTCACAATTTGTTGAGTTCGAACCCCACATCGGACTCTGTGCTGACAGCTCAAAGCCTGGAGCCTCCTACGGATTCTGTGTCTCCCTCTCTCACTCTGTTCCTCCCCTGCTCATGCATGTTCTCTCTCTCTTTCTCTCTCTCAAAAATAAAAAATTAAAAAAAAAAAGAATAGCAGGTTATACTCAGGTATTCCCTCCTCTCATTTAGGAAGCCCACATCTCAGAGGAATTAATGATCCACAGTCACCCTGGGCAAGCTGTCATTTATTAACTTTGGCAAGAGACAAGAGTCTGAGCTCTGCCATTAAAAGTCGGAATTCAAAGGAAGGGGTGAGTAGAAGAAAGAATGTAAGGAAGAATGTGATGCAACTTGATGACTGACTAGTTCATAAATGGAGAGAAAGGAGCGAACAACGGTCTATGCCTTCAAATTGAAGAGTTTAAGCTCAAGCAACCAGAAGAATGGTGGAGTCAGCGTTAAACAAGACATCCTTTGTAAAGGGCTTTCAAAAGCCTTATTTTTTTTCTAGGTTGAATACTGTACTTATCAAATTTCCAAGGCAGACCAGGCATGGGAAAATCTGTGAGGTAATGGCGTTTTCTCTGGCCCTTCCCTGCACCTTTTCTGCTGGTTTCCGTGGGCTTTTCCTCCACTTGGCTGCCTGTCCTCTAACCCCTTCTAAAGTGATGAGCAGTATCATGTGCAGGCTGATGGAGGCTAAAGCTGTGCCCTCTCCCAAGGGAAGCTGCATTTTTAAAAGGGGTCTCAGGAAGAAAGCCTTAAGACAGACAGAAAAGAAAGAAAGAAAGAAAGAGAGAGAGAGAGAGAGAGAGAGAGAGAGAGAAAGAAAGAAAGAAAGAAAGAAAGAAAGAAAAAGAAAGAAAGAAAACACCTACAAGAGTAGAATTCATTGGTCCTGGGGTTAATTTTTTTTTTTTTTTTTTTTGTTTAAGAAAAGATGGTAGTCCTCAAGTCACACAACTGGTTAATCATAAGGTTAATTCTGTTTTAGACTCCATCAGGGCCATGTACAGTGGTTAGTCTTTGAAGGTGATAAAATTAAGGACCATAATAGGTACAGTCTGCACCAGGTTTAAAATAAGTACACTCACTTATGGGTAACAACAGAGAAAAACTTGGTGAAAGGTACTTTTTTAAAAAAGATGTTATTATTTTTTTGAGAGGGAGGGAAAGAGAAAAAGAGTGAAGGGGGGGCAGAAAGAGAGGGAGAGAGAGGATCCCAAGCAGGCTTCACGCTGTCAGTGCAGAGCCTGACACGAGGCTTAAACTCACGAACTGTGAGATCTTGACTATGAGATCATGACCTGAACTGAAATCAGGAGTCAGACGCTTAACCAACTGACCCCCCCAGGCACCCCAGTGAAAAGTACTTTTTAAGCAGATGCCATACAATACCTTGTGGTGAAAGAAGTAAAGAGGAAAAGAATTGCAAATACAAAAGGCATACTTTCCTACTTAAACTGGGGTTCAATTCCAGATACTTGCTTTAATTAATCCTACCCCCTTTTATAAAATGCTCAAGGCAATTTCTTCTACTGGTTTTACATTTACCAGTAGTTAGAACTGGCTCCACCATAAAGCTTCCTGGCCGTCCACTCACCAGAGGCAGAAATATCTCAGAGGAGGAAACATAGACCTGGACCTACACCCATTCATCCACTTCCTGCTGTGTGACCTTGGCCAAGTCACTCAGCTTGTCATTGCCTTAGCTTCTTCATCTTTAAAACGAGTAACGCCTCCAGCTGAGAAGATAGAGATTATGCAGGTGATGAAGAACGTGGATCCCGAAATCAAACCTCAAGTTGAATCCTGGCTCCACAGCTTCCTAGCTTCATAACTTTGGACGAGTCATTCAGCATCCCCTGGGCTTGGGTCTCCTCATCTGTGGAACAGGGCTACTGAGAGGACCATCTCACAGGGTTGCTTTGAGGATCAGACAACACGTATATGGCAAACAGTTAACGCTCAACGCATGGCGCTATTATTAAATAGGCCGTAATTCTGTAAGGACATGGGGAGAATTTTGGTTAGCAACTAAAAGGAGGGTTCCTCTGTGGGGAGGGGTCTGAATTGGAAGGATGGCTGGGTGGGTGAGCATGGGACAGGTGAGCCATAAGACACAGCGTGGAGGAGGTTTGTATTTGTTTTGGAGGCAGAGGGGCGTATATCTCCCTTGAGGGGACAGGTCCCTTCTAGCTCCCAAATCCTATCGTTCTAATTCTCTACACACACCTCCCTTGGATGAATTTCTGAAGCTTTGTTTAGATCAGAGACATGGGCTAGCGCCATGTTTTGACCGCAGATGTTTTTAATTCCCTGGCAGAATGATTCCTTTTACCACCTCATTTGTTACAGGAGGCCGATCATTTAGCAACAAAACCAGAAGTAGCTTAAAAACCACTCTACCATTGTGTGTCACAGCCAGCGCATTACACAAATGTACCATTGTTTTCTGCATGCGTGTGTTCATTCATTCATTTACAAATATTTGCTGATCACCCACCATGTGCCAGGCGCTGTTCTGAGTCCTGGGGGAAAAGCAGTGAATTACAACAAAAAGTCCCTGTTTTTATAAACCTCACATTCTATTGAGGGAGATGAAGCCTTCTGATAATATAGGTAGTGATTAGTGTGGCAAAGAATAGTGAGGCAGGTTAAAGGGGTAGAATGGAATGTAGGGGTGAGGGCTGTCAGGTAACAGAGGCAGGGAGAGGGAAGAAACTGAGGGAGAGGGGATGAGCTACTCCAGGAGTTCCAGGCAGAAGTAGCAGCAGGGGTGAGGTTCTGAGGTCAGGTTTGAAGCAGCAAAGAAACTAGTGTCAGGAGCAGAGTAGGCAGAGGGGAGGGTGGTCTCAGAGGAGGCTGGAGAGGCAGGCGCACCTGATCATAGGGGGCCCCGATGGCCCTCCCAAGAACTCTGGATTTGGTTCTTACTGTCACCAGAAGACATTGGAGGGTTTTGAGCGAGGTAGCCATGGGATCTGATTTGTGTTTTTCAAAGACTCTGCCTGCCAGTGGAGAATGGACTGTAGGAAAGAGAAAGGGCGAAAGCGGAGAGCTCAGGACACCACTGGGTACAAGCCAGGTGAGAGATGAGGGTGCCAGGGTGGGAGCCGGGGAGCGGTGAGAAGCATTCATGTGTGGGGTGTACTTTGACGGTGGAGTCACCCGTGTACTTCAGGACGACAGTCCGGGGTGTGCTGTGTATGCGAGGCCCGTTGGACGGGCACATACTGAGGTTGGCTACATCAGTCTTGAGTCTAAGAGCCGCTGATATAAATGTGGGCGTCATGAGCGTGCAGAAGTAGTGAGAATGAGGGTGCTAAATGAGATCACACAGGGTATGAAGGTGGGTTGGAGGAAGGACTTCCAAGCCATAGGTCACCTAGAGTCAGGGAAGAAAGGAAGATCCTGCAAAGGGGAGTGAACAAGAGTGGCCAGCCGGCTGGGAGGGAGACAGGAGAGCTGGTTCTCTGGAAGTCAAGTGGAGGAAACGTTGCACGGCAGAGGCAGCCAACAGCTGCCATGAGATGAGTAAACTGAGCCTGAGTCCACGTTGAGATGCAGCACATCAGGCCCTTTTCAATGCGAGGGATGTTCTCCCTCTTCAGAGACGGATTGCTAATGGTCACTGGGGTTAGTCTAACTGTATTTGAAGAGCTCCTTTTGCTCCAGGCTTTTCAATGACAACTATGAAGGATATAATGAGAAGAAATAAGCTCACTATAGGATCAACTATCTGCACTTTACTAATAGTGAATCATAACATTTTTGCCGCAACTACAAAATCTATCTAATGCGTGGTGAGGTTCTGGGAAGAACCCCAGTCCATCCTCCCTCCAGAATGGGTGGAGGAGCCTTATCAGAGAGCCTGGAGGAAATCCCCTTGACCCTCTCTGGGTTCTATCAGTTCTCTTGGTTCTTGACTGTGTGTCGATCTTTTTCCAGGCCCCAACCGAGTTTGCATGTGAAGGGTCACAACTGGGCTAATGTATTTGTTCCAAAGAATTCTCATTCTGTTTGCAGGAGCTCAAAACCCACTTCGTCCATCGCTCTATGCTTTCTTGTCCTTGGTCTGCTACTTCATAGAGCCTCGTGTGGCTAAAACTTAAAAGAGATTTACTTTGTGCATCCTTTGTGTGGCTGGCCTGCCGCCTTTCCCCAATGGCTTCTGTCTCCTTTCCGTGTGCTGCTCAGAGGGCCGGCCGACAGAGCCTACCTGATTTTTGGCTAGGAAAGACCAACTTCTGAAGCAAGTTGCTATAGTTACCAAGTCTTTCCCCACTGCATAGCAGACACTGACTCTGTGCTCCTTTTTTGTGTTGCTCTATCAGACATTCTCCTCAGGTACAGCAGCTTGGGGTTTTGTGATTAAGCATTTCATGCCACTTATGCGTGGGCTACACACAGTGAGAGCACAGGGACTCCATTATAAGGAGCGCACACATACACCCACACACCCCTACACACATATCTCAAATTTGACATGCTTTACATCACAGATGTTTTCCAGCTAGGATTTCTCGCACCAAATCCATCTTTGAAGATTTTCTACAATGCTAACAGATTGTATGTGGAATCATCTCGTACATGCCAGAGAAATGTTTGTTTCTATGTGTCTGGACATAAATTATGCACGTGGAAAGTTTTCCCAAGTCTTTTCTCCGTAATTATCTATCTTCTATCTCTAGGAGAAAAGAAATAAAATAGAAGTTGATTGTAGATGAAATGATTCATCTGCGAGAATTTTCGGAAGTTAATGTTTCAAATCAGACCCACTGTTGAGTTTTTTTCCATTGTAGGTGCATGATGGTGATTACTAGAAACTGTGACACTTAGAGCCTGATTGAGCGCCTCTCTTATCTGACAGGCACAAATGTTCTAAGCAGAAATTCAGAAAATGAATGTGGTGGGTGATGAACACTATATAGACTTTGCTTCACCCAGCTCTCAAGGAAAGCAGACACACAGACCATAAGCCAGAGTTGTAGTCAGTTCAGGGTCACAACGCAGGTGTGGTGACAGAACCCCATGTGATTCTGGCTCTCCCTTCCCACGAGCTTCTGGTTCCATCTGCTCGTCCTTCCCAGGCTGCCTCTCTTGGCTGCAGGTATTGCTGGGAGTGAACAGGCCACTGGCCGGCTCTCTGGGCTGACTTTTTGGCTAGAGATTCTTCGTTTTGCCTTCCCCTCTGGCTACAGAGCCACAGTGGGGCTGTTGGGGGGGCAGCCCTGGTTCTCTGATGCCTATCACATCACATCATCACATCACATCACACGCCCTCTGGCAGACTGAGTTGGGGATCATTTCCTCTGTAAGAAGACATTGGTCCTAAGGACTGATAGGAAGCCTGTCCCTGACACTGCCTCTGAGGTGTGCAAGGCTGGGCTGCCCATGGGGAAGGTCAGCCTGGGAACTGCATGCACTAGAACATGCCAAGTGATCTGGAGGAAAAATTATGGAGCCCACAGGGGTGGGCTTCTTGGCCTCATCAGCTGTTTCTTACTGAGAAGTTGGCAAACACATGTGTGATGTTGAATTTCCAGACAGGTTTCTTACTAAGACAAGCCTGAAAAAGAGCAACCCCAGCTTGGGGAGCCTGGGGGGCTCAGTCTGTTAACCGTCCGCACTCTTGGTTTCAGCTCAGGTCATGATGTCACAGTTCATGAGTGCGAGTCGGGCTCTGAACTGACAGTGTGGACCCAGCTTGGGATTCTCTGTCTCCCTCTTTCCTATTCCTCCCATGCTCTCTCTCATTCTCTCTTTCTCTCTCAAAATAAATAAATAAGCATTTTTAAAAACCCAGAACAACCCAGCTTGAAGGAGAGGCACCCCGAAAGTCCCAAGAGGCCGTACAAATCCCCACAGGCCATGCCAGACCTTCTCACCTAGTCCTCACCACCAGCAAAGGCTCAACCTCTTTCCCCTGGACTTACACTTTCCAAGAAGAATGGAGCCTGTCTCTCTCCCATCCAGGCTGCATGCCCTATTTTTATCCACTCTCTAGGCTACCTGCAGCTCGTTCTGAACAGTTTGCCGCCCTCCATCCCCCCTACACACACTGCATGAGACCCAGATTTCAAAACACTTCAGGATCTCTGGAAGAAGAGAAAGAAAAGACTAAGGCGGTCTCCCTGAACTCTGACTTGTGTCTCCTGGAATAGGAAGACCATCAGGCTCTGCTTAGATTTTCTCTCCCTGACCTGCAACCTGGAAACTGTCTCCAAGCAGTAGGCTGTGTCAGGAGTGGGACCTACCTCATTTCTTTCTTTTCTCTCAAGGCTGGCTTTCTTGTGCTTTCTGTTTTTCAATGTCTGAAAACTATTGCTTCACCGACCTCATCGTTTTAGGTGTTTACAGCAGGAGAGTAAATCGGATCCCCATCATTCCATTGTGGCCAGAAGCAAAGTCCTCTTCTTCATGACACGTGTTCTTTTCTAATGGCTTCCATGACCTGCCATTGTGTGGCTCGGCCTCCTGCTTCTCTGGAAGTTCCTCTGCAGCTTTGCAGGCTCATTTCTCCATTAACTATTAGAGTCCTTCTATCATTCTCAACCTTCCCTCTCCACCTCCTCTGTGATGGCTCCCTGGGCGAACATGTCCATGCCCAGGGCTTCGGTCACCATCTACATCACAAATTAGATGCCCAGACCAGGGCTCCTATCACAGATACCCAACTGCCTCTTTGTACAACCTGAATGTCTCTAAACACCTCAAACTAAACATGTCTGAAATGCATTGATTATCCCTCCTCAGATAGGATCCTTTTCTTGCTATACAGCCGGTTATGAAGACAATATCCATGTGTCTTCCTTGACATTCCCTCTTTCTCATCCCCATGTTAAGCCTACCACGAAGTCTTGTCGACCCTTCTTCAAAAGATCTCTAAAACGAGTCCCCTCCTGCCCATCTGTACTATCACTCTGGTCCAGGTGATAACTCCTAACTGGTCTCCACCATCCTTTCCTATTTTGTTCTCTGCTGCAGTGAATACTGTTTTTTTTTTTTTTTAATGTAAATCTGATTATTTCATGTGACTGCTTCACAGATGTTAAGGACTTTGCATTTTCTGGCTGATCCAACCCCTCTCCAGGCTCATGGCACAGCCCCGCCCCCCTCCTGGCCTTCTTTCTGTCCTTATAGGCTCATGCTCTCTCTTGCCACTGCTGTCCCCACTGCCTAGAATTCCCATCTCCCGCTTTGCCTACTCCTCCTTCAGAGTCAGCTCAGTCACCACTTCCTAAGGAGGCCGACTAGCTCAAGTCCCCAATTTCATGCTCTAGCGGTACCACGTGCCTTCCTTTCTTGGCACTTGGTACAATTATAGCTTTGCTTCTGTTTGTCTAATTCCGGAATTAATGTTGCTTCTCTCACCTAGACGTGGTAAGTTCCATGATGGCTTTTACATTTATGTTTCCCCTCACTGTCCTGTTCCCAGATCCAGCACAGGGCTTGGCTCTGGGTTGGGACTCAAGAGATACCCTGCAGGGCACACAGGTGCCATATGGGTGTCCGGGAAGTGGGAGGAGAAGCCGAGCAGGGGAAGTGCACAGATGGGGGTAGGGGGTGGGATGCAGGGACCACAGCTGCTTTACCAAGAGGAGGCGTGGACAGGCACCTGTCGAGGCCGGGCCACCCACAGGCCTCCCCACGCTGCTATGTGTCTGATGCTGGTAGTGTCCTTTCTTTCTTTTCTTCTTTTTAAAAAATGTTTTCTTTATTTCTGAGAGAGAGAGAGAGAGAGAGAGAGAGAGAACGTGAGCAGGGGTGGGTCAGAGAGATAAGGAGATACAGAATCTGAAACAGGCTCCAGGCTCTGAGCTGGCCATCAGCACAGAGCCCAATGTGGAGCTCGAACCCATGAACCGTGAGATCATGACCTGAGCTGAAGTCGTCGCTTAACCAAATAAGCCACCCAGGTGCCCCTGGTAGTGTCCTTTCTGCAACCAACAAGGCAGAACTCTTCTAAGCTTTTAAGGTGATCTACTCAGCTTTCTTTCCGGTGTTTTAATGAAACTTTAAAAAAAAGAAAAAAAGCCAAGCAGGAACAATGCAGCTGTCACCTCAGTGCCCAATGGAAGAGGCTGCTACTCTAAGCCATAAGCACATGACTGGCAAGTGGAGCTTGACCTGGAACCTCTGTCCAGTGGCTCTAAGAGCCCCAGGACATCTCTGGCTGTGAGATGCCCCCACCTCCACCACCCCCCACCCCCCCACCCCGGACCCCTGTCCTCTCTTCATCTCTCCACCAGTGCCAAGAAGGCTTAGAAGACTGGCCAGGGCCAGAGATCACAAAACCACACACAGTCCCTTGGTAATTTTGGATCCTCTGTGTGAAATGAGCAACATGGTCTGTGCATATGATGCCTCAGTGGTTAGAAATCCAGCAAGAAGTGCTTTGTATTTTCTCCTTTATGCCACAGCCCAGCAGGGATTTTTCTGTGGAGGAGCAGCCAGCCCTCTGTGCGGGGTGAGGTTGAGCTCACCACTCAGGTTGCCCTTCTGACACCAGACAGCCTCGGGGTGCTTCTGCTCCAGCACAACAGGACCATTTCTTTAAAAGGTCCTAGGCAGAGACCAAATATGTTCATCCTTAGCGAGAATTTCAGCATGCGGCACACTAATGTGGGCATTCGGGAGACGGAGAGCGAGTGTGTGAATTCCAAAGAAGGCCCCGGGAGAGTCATTAGCTGGGCTCTGACGGCAGATGGCATTGGTTCTGAAAGACTATATCGACTCCTGATTCCGTCTTGGAAACTGAAAACCAGCACTTTCCTTGCTCTGAACTCTTTAGGAAAGGGGAGGAGGGTCAGGAATGGAGGAGGATCAGGAGTGGGGGAAGAGGACAAGTGGTGGAGAAGTCCAGAAGCCCTCTTGGGGGCAACAGCCATTCTTAGAGCCTAGTGGCAGCTCTCCCTGCTCAGGACTCCGCAGGGGAAGCAGTGTGGGCCCTCAAGGGAACGCCAGTCAGCCAGAGCCCCCTTGCCCAGTCCGGAGCCTGGCATTCGTTGCTGCACTTGCAAAGGCATGTGATGGAAATGTCTGCAGCTTATAGTTCCCACTCCTCTTTGGAAATATTTGACAGGACAGAGATGGTGACCCTTGTGCAAAGAAGTGTGTGTGTGTGTGTGTGTGTGTGTGTGTGTGTGTGTGTGTCTGAAAGAGAGAGAGAGAGAGATGTAATTATAGGTGTGGGGCATGGTGCCAGGCAGGGAGGACCTGGGAGCCAACAGTTGAATGAATGTTATTTACGCTACAGTTCTGCCCCAGTAAGGGCAGGGATCCCTCAGGCCCAAACGCTATCCAAAGGCCAGAGAGTCAGACAGATTTTGTAATCGAATGTCAGATTTCCCATTTGACCAAGTTTCTTAAGTTCCCTGATCCAGTTTCTGCATCTAGAAAGTGCGAATCCCCACCTGTCTCTTCTTGGTGCCTGTCTGGGGAAACAGACTTTGAGGAAGAGATCTGCATGCAAGAAGTTCCTTGGAGAATGACTTTGTGGTGGTGGTGGGGGGGAGGGCAAGCGGGGGTGGGGGAGGGAAGGAAGCAGGACCTGGCAGGGGGAGAAGTTGGGATAATTTGTCACTAGGTCTTCGAGTTTCACAGGGCGCTCCAGTCTTGCCTTTCAAAGCTGTGACACCTTGAGTGAAGATGGGCCAGGCCTTTGTATGTCACCTGTTATCCCCCATCACCTAGCCACTGGGCCCTGGCCTTCCCTGCGGAGAGGGAGTGACCCTGGGTAAGGAAAGTGAACTCAAACACCCCCTACCCCTCACCCCCACCAGCTGGGGAGGATCTGGGCAGCGAACTTCCGCACCAACTATAAGGTGTTAGAGGAAATTAAGTGATATAACATCTGTATTATAAGGTAAGCATTGACAATAAATACATAAACAAAACTTAGCTAGTTCATCTTTTCCCAGCTTCGTCCTTGGGGAAAAATGACATTGTGCTATTAACGTTCTGAGCTGTCATCCTTAAACTCAAGCACCCCACAGGGGAGAGAAAAAGCTTTGTGTCTCAAATTCACTTAGGGGGAGCAGGCTGCAGGGTCCTAGCCCAGAGGGGGTGGAGGCTTGTTTGGAGATGAAGAGATGGGATTTGGTCCTGTTTAAAGCGAAGGGGAGAGGAATTCCTACAACTGAGAAAAGATCAGTGGCTGTGGATTCTGATTTGTGAGGTTGGTCCCCTCTCACTTGTATTTAGGCCTGCAGAAGGTACGGGTGTGCATTTGAGAGAAAGAAGATTGTACATTTCCTGCTACTGCTTTGGAAATCTCAGAGAAAACCCTCCGGGCTGATGCCTGGCAGAAAAGCAGCAGAACTGACTCAGTCCAAAGACTGCACAGAGTTCGCCAAGAGAAGCCAGTAGAAACTGAAAAGTGGATGCCCTTTCCAGAACATTCTGAGCTGCATAAGACTTATTCCCCTGGAACTTCTGCATGACACTAGGGAGGGATAGCTCCTTCCATCACCGAGATAGATTTTTTTCCCCACTAGCCAGGTGGACGGGGGCATAGAGGAGTGGGTATTTGATTTAGAGAAATAAATAAATGAAACAAATTTTGTGGAGTAAATTTCATACCCACATCACATACTTAGCACCTAGTGGGCACACAATGAGAACCCCATCCGTTTCTGTTTCTTAGCCCCTTATGTCAGGGATATACCTAAACCTTGTAACTAGTTGAAAATCTTTTCCTGTCTAAAACAAAAACAAGGGAGGCCGGGGTGGCTTAGTCGGTTAAGCGACCGACTTTGGCTTAGGTCATGATCTCGCGGTTCGTGGGTTCGAGCCCACGTCGGGCTCTGTGCTGACTGCCAGCTCAGAGCCTGGAGCCTGTTTCAGAGTCTGTGACTCCTCTCTCTGACCCTCCCTGCTCACGCTGTCTCTCTTCTCCTAGAAATAAAAAAAAAAAAAAAAAAAAAAATATTTATTTATTTATTTTTTAATGTTTTATTTATTTCTAGGAGAGAGATTAGCCTGGAGTTTGTGACTTCTTCCCTGTCTCACGCTGTCTCTCTCTTTCTCCTAGAAATAAATAAAAAAAAACATTTTTATTTTTATTTATTTATTTATTTTTAATGTTTTATTTATTTCTAGGAGAGAGAGACAGCGTGAGCAGGGGAGGGTCAGAGAGAGGGAGTCACAGACTCTGAACAGGCTCCAGGCTCTGAGCTGGCAGTCAGCACAGAGTCCCGACGTAGCTCGAACCCACGAACCGCGAGATCATGACCTAAGTGAAAGTCGGACGCTTAACCGACTAAGCCACCCAGGCGCCCCAAAAAAAACATTTTTAAAACAAAAACAAAAATTCTGGACAGAAAGACATGCTTCTTTCTTAGCTTTGCCAATCAAACACAAACGTTTATTAAATATTTACTATCTTAGGTTAGGTTCCAACCAAGATGACAAACTACCTCAAGCCCTTTGCTAATCACTACTGAAGAAACGCAAGCAAGAGGAAAATGCGTATTTGGGAGAACAACAACAACAACAAACTAAACAAAACCAAAAACAACGACAAAAGAAACACACAAGGCCCCCAGTTAGCCCCTGGGGAGGTTATCTGGGACTCTGGTCTGTGGAGGGGAGGACTGTAGCCTGGGTTGAGGAAACCAGGGGCGGCACCGTGAGGAGACCAACTGGAGAAAAGCATTTTAGAGGCTGTCCTTGCATCTCCCTGGAGTAACCTTATGACAGTCACTGCCTGCCTCAGCACGGGCTCCTGTGGCCACAGCCTGGCCTATTGGTACAGGGCTCTTCTGGGCTCATGGCAGCACAGAAGCCCAACAAGGGGCAAGAAGTGATGACAATGGATGTGGATCAAAGAGCTAATCTTTAAGAGTCATCCCTCTGCTCCTCCCTCCCCATGGCCCCAGGGATGGGGGGCTGTCTCCTTCCAATCCTGCCTTATCCTAAAGATTTAAGGACGAAATCTTGACCAAAAAAGTTTCCTGATGGAAGGCCAACAGCCCAGAGGAATCCGTATTGATCCCATGGTGTGGGGACTCTCCACCCCAGGGCTCCAACCCTTTTTTTCCCCCTTAAACTCACTGCAGCTGACATAATTTAGCACCTTTGGCCAAATGTATGGGGAATACATATTACAAAATAAAGTAGAGGAAATATTAACAGGTGAAATAAGTAGAGGAGAGGAAGAGAAGCTCATAAGCAAACGTGGCAGGAGAAATACAATAAACAAACAAGCTGCATAACATATGCCTTTGGGCAGAAGCATTTGAACATATGGGCTAAGAATTTTAAACAGACACTCTAAAGACACCTAAAGAAATAAAGGAATATATTAGCAAGAATTTAAAAAATCACCAAAAAGAACCAAGTAGAAATATTACGTATGAAAAGATAAGCAATAAAATTAAGAACAACATCCATGGAATAACTAGGAAGATTGATACAGCTAACAAACTACCAGTGAGTTGGGAGATCAGATTGAGAAATTGCCCCAGAATGCAACAGAAAAGCGTAAGATAAGAAAGAAAGTAAACATAAAAAAAATAATGCTCAGAGAATTGAAAGATAGAAAAATGTCTACAGCCACATGGAGTCCTGGAAAGGGAGAAAAATAAAAACAAGAAAAGGCAGTACTTGGATAAGTAGGAAAGATGAATTCTCTGGTATTAAGTTATTTTGTCCAGCCAATCTATTAATCAAACATAAGGATACACAAAAAATATTCTCAGGCATATGAAGCTTCAGAGGTTTAATCACAAAAACATCCATACTGATAATACTTTTGGAAGAAGTTTTTAAATAATAGGAGAAATAAATCCTGACAAGGAAGCAAGAGTTGAAGGAAATAAGAGTGATTGTGTATCTTGGTAAAGTTCTCTATTATCTTAAAAGCTAGGAGGGAAGGAAATCTATTTCCATAATGTGGTATAAGAAGAAAGATACTTGGTCTTTGTCCCAGATTCCTGGCACAAAAGTCCTATAACTCTTGGAATTTCCTGAGTAATGAGGTGGTAAGAGCATTTTTTGTGCTAATGAGACAACTCCTGGATGGCCCCTAGATAGTTTCAGGGAGGGGGCTGGTGGCCAGAAAGACCAAGCCTTGCTTAGAAGCTTGGAACTTTCAACCTTACCTTCCAACCTCCAAAAGGGAAGAGGGGCGGAGGTGGAGTTAATCACCAAAGGCCAATGACCTCATCAATCGTGTCTATGTAATGAAACCTCTGTAAACATCCCTAAACGATGGGGTTTGGGAAACATCCATGTCCTGGGAGACTGGTACACCCCAAATCCCCAAAGACAGAAGCTCCTGTTCCCTGAACATTGCCCTGTGTGCCTTCTCCATCTAACTGTTTATTTGCAACTTTTATAAGAAATCGTAATAATAGGTACAGGGTCTTCCTGAGTTCTGAGTCATTCCAGGATATTACCCATTCCAGGTGAGGGTTGTAAAAAACCCTGACTTTATAGCCAAGTTGGACGGGAGGCTGGGTGGCCCTGGAATCCTATGCTTGTGGCTGGCAGCTGAAGTGAGGGCAGCCTTGGAAGGCAAGGCCCTTAAACATGTGGAATCTGACAAACTCTGGGTAGTTAGTTTCAGAGTTGAATTGTAAGACACCTAGTTGGTGTTTTTAGAAAAAACACCTTGTGTTTGGTGTCAGAAGGGGAAAAACCCCTCTCCTATAATAACCCAGAAATCAAATTCTATCAGCATTATATAGGGGGCAGAGTGGGAGGGTGCTCAAGAGGATGTGAGATCATAGTAAAGGAAGCGGGGAGGTATAGAGAGTAATGTGTCTAGGGGAATAGAGGGAAACATGAGTGCAGGACATAAGGACATCCGCCATAAGGACAAAAACAGAATGTTATCATCTCAGTCTTACAGAAGAAAACTTGATAGAGCCGGCAGAATTTAGGAACAGAGAAGAGAGAGAAAGAGAAAGTAAGCAGAACAAATGGAAAATAGATCGTGGAGACAACATGGATGGACCTTGAGGGCACTATGCTAAGTAAAACAAGTCAGACAAGAAAAGATAAATGCCACACAGTCTCAGTTATATGTGGAATCATAAAACAAAACAAAACAAAACAAAAATTGAACTAATAGATACAGAGAACAGACTGGGGGTTTCCAGAGGAGAGAGGTGTGGGGTTGGTGGTGAAATGGGTAAGGGAGGGTCAAAACGTACAAACTTTGGTTGTAAGATAAGTAAGTCTTGGGCATATAACGTATACCATGGTGACTATAAACATAATAAAAAATAAATAAGATAGTGGAACTAAGTCCTAATGTAGCAGCAGAAAGGTTAAACTCACCAAAGACAGAGGTGCTCAGAGGATATTCAAAAACACAAAATTTGATACAATCTATTGTATCAAAATTGACAATAAAAATAGATAAATATACACCAGACAATTACAAACAAAAAGAACATTAGGACAGCAATATTAATACCTTATAAAATAAGAATTTAAGGCACAAGAGACAGACGATAGACATTATATCCATAAAAGGAATAACAGTAAGAAGGATAAACCCATTATAAACATATATATACTATTAAGAAAGCTTTAGATATATTTCAACCAACTGAGGGAACGACAGAAAAATAGATAATCCTACTTAAAGAAAAAAAGAAAAAAAAAGCAGAGCTATCAGTGACCTAACAATAAAATAAAACAAAGATTTCTTTTCAACCATACTGGAACATTTACAAAAACAAGTCAGGTCCTAGGCAACAAATTAATAATAACTACATTCAGAAACTACTAAGAAAAACAGAACTAAGCAATTCCTTTTGTTAGGAAACCAAATAATATGCTGCTGAGCAACCTTTGAGTTATAGAGAGAATCATCAAGGAACTTAAATGATACCAGAACTACAGTGAACACTGTACATAAGAATTGTAAGCTCCAGTGGCGCCTGGGTGGCTTAGTCGGTTAAGCGACCGACTTTCGCTTAGGTCATGATCTCGCGGTTCGTGGGTTCGAGCCCTGCGTCGGGCTCTGTGCTGACTGCCAGCTCAGAGCCTGGAGCCTGTTTCAGAGTCTGTGACTCCCTCTCTCTCTCTGACCCTCCCCTGCTCACGCTGTCTCTCTCTCTCTCCTAGAAATTAATAAAAAACATAAAAAAAAAAAAAAGAATTGTAAGCTCCAGCTGAAAATTTCAGGAAGATTTGCAGCTTTCAATACATTTATCAGGAAATAGGGATGTTAATAAGAGATGAAGTGAGCAATCGATAGCGGAATTTGGGAAACGGCAACAGAGCAATCAAGAAAGAAGAAAACATTTATAAGGGCAGAAATCAACAAAATACTGAAAAACAAGGAACAATTGACAACGTTAACAAAAAAGTGTTTCAAGAATGAACAAGATAGATCTCTGGCAAGATGGATTAAGAGAAAAAGTACATGTGAATTTAAAAATACAGAATAAAAAGAGGGAAATTAACTACAACAGAAAGATGAAAAGAGAATGGAAGGCCACACACACACGTATCTGCCACTAAATTTGAAAGCTTAGATCAAAGAAATGAATTCATAGGAAAATATGAAATGTTAAAATTGGCACAGGAAAGAGAGGGCTTGAACTAGGGCAATAAGCATGAAATAAATGGAAAAGGAGGTCAAAATCCTACCTCCCTCCAAATCCCAGGCACGGACAGACTCACAGGTGAATGTCACTAAACTTTCAAGGAACAGACATTCCTGTCTTGTACGCGTGTAGCGGTGTGCCAGCAAATAGGGTAAATGAACGCTGCCCAGAATGTCTGATGAATTTAGTACAACCTCGATTCCAAAGACAGAAGATAAAGAAAATTATAGACTTGTTTCATTTATGGATGTAGATATATAAGCAGAGAGTAAAATACTGACCAAATACTTGAGTTTATTTAAAAAACAATACATCAAAACCAAGTAAGGATTATCCCAGAAATGAAAGGATGGCTCAACCTCAGAAAATGAATCAATACAATTCCCCACATTCCACACAGATAAAGGAGGATTACATAATTATCTCAGTCTTTGTAGAAAAAGCTTTTGGAAAGGCTTAAAACCTATTTAGGATAAAAACTCTTATAAAATTAGAAAGAGAAAGAAATTTCTTAAACTGATAAAGCTTATATACCAACAACTTAGCAGATACGTGCTTACACATCATAGGAAGAGTTTAGATGTAGCTCCTTTAAGATAGGGATCAGAACGATAATAACGCCTCTTCTATACTAATAAACACTACAACTGCTAATACCCCTAAATACTATCTTACTTATTAGTGATCTCACTTATTAGTGATCCTGGATAATATTCAAAAAGAAGAAAGAATATGTGTGTCAAGATTGAAAGGGAAGATGGGGCACCTGGGTGGGTTCAGTCAGTTAAACGTCTGATTCTTGATCTTGGCTCAAGTCAGGATTTCACATTTTGTGACTTTGAGCCCTGTGTCAGGCTTTGTGCCGACAGCGGAGCCTGCTTGGGATTCTCTCTCTCTCCTCCCCTCTCTGTGCCCCTTCCTGCCTCTCAAAAATAAATAGACATTTAAAAAAAAAGAAGTTTGTAAGGGAAGAGTTGAAATTTTCATTGTTTCCAGGAGTGCTATTTTCGATGGTCTTTCTAGAAAGATTATGAGGAATTATAAATTATTAGCAGGAATACAAATTCAGCAACATTGCTGGATAAGATCAACCTGTAACTATTGATAGTGCCTTTTATACTATATAACCAGAATTAAGATACTATTTATAATAGAAACAAAAAAACTATAAATTATCCAGGAATTCACTTGACCAAGACTATATGATAACGCTATGGAGAAGACTTTATTATTTTTTTATTTTTAATTTTTGCTATGGGGAAAATTGTAAACTGTTATAAACACCATAAAATATGTTAGTGAAAGGAGAGACAGTCCATACTCTTGGATACTATCGTATAATATTATAAAGATATCAATTATTCCTCAAAGTAAGCTATAAATCAAATGTGATTTTAATCAATATTCATGCTAGAGTTGCTGTTGTTGTTTTTTTGTGTTTTGGTTTTTTTCAGGGGGAACTTGATTAACTTACCCTAACATTTATATGAAAAACCAAAGATTCATGAACAATATGCCTTAAAAAAGAAGAGTAAACATAGGGAGGGGGCTAATCCTAGTAGATACTAACACACTTGCATGCCAGTATTATTGAAGTGTCATTTTGCAGTAAGAACAGACAAATGGATCAACAGAAGAGCTCAGACACAAATCCAAGGGTGTGTGGAAGCGAATAGTACAGAGGTGGCACCACAAATCAGCCTATTTAGGGACAGGCTATTTAGTACAAATGGGAAATCTGATTCACTGTATAAAGAAAAATAAAACTGGGGCGCCTGGATGGCTTAGTCGGTTGAGCATCTGACTTTCGCTTGGGTCATGATCTCGCGGTTCGTGGGTTCGAGCCTGTGCTGACTGCCAGCTCAGAGCCTGGAGCCTGTTTCAGTCTGTGACTCCCTCTCTCTCTGACCCTCCCTTGCTCACGCTGTCTCTCTCTCTCTCTCCTAGAAATAAATAAAACATTTTAAAAAATAAATAAATAAAACTGGATCACACCTAACACCACATCACCAGTGAACAGTGAAACCAAAATATAAAAGATAAAATTATGAACTATTTACTAACGAACTATGAACTAATTATGAATTATTAGTCCAAGAAAACACAGGAGTTACCTTGGTGACCTAGAAACAGGGGAAGAATTTTTAAACAAAGCTTTGAAAGCACAAATCACACTGCAAAACAAACAAACAAACAAACAAATGAGTTGGATTAACTAAAAATGAAACGTCACTGTTCAGTGAAAAAGTTAACGGAGAGACGAAAGTCTAAACTACACCGGAGATTAACATTTAGACCACACAAGGACCTCCTGCAAACACAAGATGAAATGACAGAAACCCCAACAGAAAAATGGGCAAAGGTTAGGGTCAGCCATTTATAGCCACCCCAGCTGCTAACGTATAACACAATGTAATGTATATGAAGAGATGCTTCAAATAATTCGCAATCAGACAATGCAAATTAAAACAACAATGGGATGTTAATTTGTACTACTTAGCCTGGCAAAAATATGAAGTTAGATTAGGTCAGGGATTTGCAAGGATATAGGACCCCTTAGCACCACTCAAAGGAAGGAATGACTTGGGGCACCTGGGTGGCTCAGTTGGTTGAGCGTCTGACTTCGGCTCAGGTCATGATCTCACGGTTCGTGGGTTCGAGCCCCACATCGGGCTGTGTGCTGACAGCTAGCTCAGAGCCTGGAACCTGCTTCAAATTCTGTATCTCTCTTTCTCTCTGACCCTCTCTTGCTCACACTGTCTCTCTCAGAAATAAAACATTAAAAATTAAAAAAAAAAAAAAAGGAAGAAAGGACTTGTTCATTCCTCCTGGAAAGAGCAGAGAGAAGGTTTCTGGTCCTACTTAGAAAAATGTAGTATTTGCATCTCACAATGATCCAACAGTTTTCTCCTGAGTGTTAGCCAGAGAAACACTCTCCAGGTCCATAAGGACATTGCTCTTTACAGTATTGCTTGTGGGGGCAAAGAGTTGGAAATGAACTCAGGGTCCCTGATTAGGAGGACAGTGATAAATGCGCTGAGACACTGCCTAGCTACTTAACACCACTGGTACCTTCTTGGTTACTGAGAGAGTAGCTTAGATGGACACCGAAAACATAATGCTCATGAAAAATGTCACAAAGACAGTGAGCTTCAGAATGCAGTATCAATCATATAAATACAACTAAAACAACAACAACAACATTTTATAGGAACACAGACATGCAAAAATATATACATGAAAAATACTGCATTGTTTGCCTATGTGAAAGCTATTAAAGAAGAATGGGTGTGGAATAAGAGGATAAGGGAATAAGGTTTTAAGAATGAATGAACAAAGAAGCAAATAGAAAATATGTGAATGTCATAAATAGCTGGGTAGAGGTCATTTCAATAAATGTGTTGCTGGCGAAGTTTCTGCTTAACCAAGTCAATTTTGATTAATTTGCTTTGTGTAAACATTAAAAAAAAAAAACTACTGTCATTTAGAAATTGTTCCCACAAAGCCTCGGGATATCTCCTGTAATGAAGTTTGAAGGATAATCCTAAAAGCGAAATTCTGTGTTAATCTAATTAAAAAAGAAATCTAAAAACCCCCACAACATCTAAGAAGGGAAGAAAAGGGAATCGCTAATTCAGACAATGATAGGGCAGCCCATTCCCCAGTGGTAAATCATTTAAAATAATTATAGGGGCATCTGGGTGGCTCAGTAGGTTAAGTGTCCAACAAATGCTCAGGGCATGATCTCGCAGTTCATAAGTTTGAGCCCCGGGACAGGTTTTGTGCTGACAGCTCAGAGCTTGGGGCCTGCTTCAGATTCTGTGTCTCCCTCTCTCTCTGACCCTCCCCTGCTTGTGCTCTGTCTCTCCCTCTCTCTCAAAAATAAATAAAAACATTAAAAAAAAAATTTTTTTAAGTGTTGTCCTCTGCAGCGTTTTTCTATATCCAGTGTATATTTTGTGCTGAAATATAAACTCCTTTTCTCTTGTTTTGTCCTCCAGAGAAGGTGGTCACCCTGTAGGTGGACATCAGTGTGTTGGGCTTCTGTTTTCCATCACCTCAGCCTGGCTTTCTCCAGACTCCTGATCTCCCTCCCTCCCCAGGAGGCCACACTACCTCTACTCTCTCCCTCCTACACTGACTGCTGATTTCTTAATGGCTTTTCTGTCTCTCTGGCTTCATTACTAACATGCAAATTGCTCTTTGAAGGGAATTCTTAGCTGAAGCAGATTGGCCAGTCTTGGATGTGTGGATTCCTTGGAAGGCAGCCAGCAGCTGGAGGAATGGGGTCAGGAAGAGAGGATTGGGGTGGAAGAAGGAAACTGAACAGGGCGGAGAAAACACACTTCCGCTTCCTCACAATTTTGTTCTGAGGCTCGCTGTCTCCCACTAAGCCTCAATGACAAGTGGAAGACCAGAGTCAGGTACACAGTCAGCTGTGGGTGCCCCTTGGTTGGGTCTGAATGAGGTCGATGGTCATCTTGTCAAAGATTTCCCTGGGACTCTCCTTCAGCTCCTCCGTGCCTTATTTCCCTGGGGTGGTAGCCTTCTGCAGCCACAGGAGGCTGATGGGTGCTGGCGGCTCCTGGCCTATGCACCGTGCTGGTGCACATTCATGCTTTGGGGGTTCAACCCGCTTTTCCAAAAGGGTTCGCCCTGGGGAGAGATTTCCTTTGGAAACACTCAGCTGCCCCCTGCTCCCTTTTCAGCCTCATCTGCCCAGAGCAGATTTCCCTGTTTCTGGTCCCCCTTCCCAGACTTTTCCCCTTACTCTCCTGATCTTGCAAGAATAACCCGTGACTACCGGTTTCAGTGCAGAACACTGGCGACTCTCCAAGACTATCTCAGGGGGTTGTGGATAGAAAAGGCAACTTGGTGTTAACTTTTTTTGCAGAATAGTAAAATAATGTTTTATACCACGAATAACATGTAATGCTCTGTATACAAACTTGTAGGGAGCAAGCGTGTGTCTTTTGGAAGTCATCGGTTTTGAGGGTGCATTCGCTTTGCAGAGGTGTGCTGGGGTCGGCACTGGCCAGCGATGCACGTCTCTCCCCAATTCTGTGGTCTGTCACATCATGGCTTGAAAGTGACTATGGCAGGAGGAATCAAACCACGGAGATTGGTAAACACTACCCATGAGGGCTTTCTGCATCCCCCTCTAAGGTGGTGGTAGAGAGCTGGCTAAAATTTACCAGCCTCCGGCTGTGTGAGGGTTGCAGGAGGAGCATAATGGGGACTTAGAGAACAAGGTAGATACAATGACAAAGACCCTTTCCTTTGGGGATAATATGCCTCGGATTCTCAAGTCATCGCTCAGTCCTGCACTGAGGAAAGAAATTTGCTGTTGCCAAGTGCGGCTGACAAGTCCTTCTAACCAACTATAAGCACTAGAGTCTGAGGCATTGAATAACTAAGCCCGATCCTGAGGTAGTACATCTGAGAATGAGTAGGTAAAATAAGTAAACACATTTAGAAGTATCCAATTATTTAATGAGTGTAAGTAGTGTTTGGAAAATTTTAAGACATTAGATTCTTTTTAAAAAATGTTTATTTTGAGAGGGAGAAAGAAAGAGAGTGGGGTGGGGGAGGGCAGAGAGAAGGAGAGAATGAGGATCCCAAGCAGGCTGGGCACGGGTGACGCAGAGTCCAACACGGGTCTTGAATTCACAGTCAGATCACGACCTGAGCTGAAATCAAGAGTTGATGCTTAACTGACTGGACCACCCAGGCGCCCCTACGGTATAATTTTTGATGTTATACTTAGTTCCTAAAATTCACTTGTAATGTGTTGCCATTAGGTGTTACTAGGTACCCAGAATCTGCAGGATTGGAGCTGGAAGTCCCCACTTTCCCCACCTACCAGACGGCCTGTCAAGGGAAGTGGCTTGCCCAGCCCACAGCTGACACAAAACAGAGCCTGTGTAGTGGTCATGCAAAGACAGAGCCTGGAACTCTTGAACTTGAAGCTCAAGACCCCTTTACTTCTCTGACCCTATATAACTTATAAATGTATATGAAGTAGGCACCTGGTTATTCAGAGGTGACTTTTCCAATAGGCAACTGGTATTGAAAGGTGTTTTTCAATTCTATTCACGAGTTATTTGTGTAAAAATGGACGCATGGGTCAGGTATATAAGATATCGAATTTTCTAAGTATTCAGCACTAGTAAAAGGTTGGATTAATTTTTACCAGTGTGTGTGCATGGAAATTTGTGCTCAAACAAGGATTCTGAGTGATCAACAGGTGGCAGTATTTCCCTGCCTTATGCAGACCTGTTAGCCGCTAAAGGGAGGATCATTCCTGAGCCCCTGGGATGAACAAGGATAAGGAACTTCTCCAGAAACGTTGTCAGGCCAGTGGAGGAGCCAGGGCCTGACAGTGGCCCCAGGGAACCCTTCCCAAACCTACCTGCCACCACCTTATTAGAGGGATCACGCGGCAAAGTATCCTCCTCTAGAATAATCTGCCCTCACCTCTCTGAAAGGAAGAATTGAGAGAAGGGAATAGCAAAGCTGACCAGACTGGGCTCAACTGGACTATTAGTTACTTCGAGCTTAATATATAAAATGCTTTCAAAAGATTTGTTTTCCCTTTGATTTTAATTTAAAAACGTAGCGGGGCATACTCGAGGTAGGGGTGAGATCTGGAAAGGTGTTCCCAGTGGCAGCTGAACGGGGGTGGAGAGTGGCGGTGAGGAGTGGATGGCAGGGGGAGGGGGAGGGGGGCGGAGCGCATTGCAGAGAGCAGAACAGGAAGGAGGGCAAACCACAAGAAACATGCAGACCGCTGTGCCTGCTTGTGTGCCCGGTGCCAAGAAACGAAGCTAGCAATAATAATAGTAAACATTTATTGTGGCCTTACTATGTGCCAGGCATCGTTATAAACTTTTGACACAAACTGTTGGGTTTATTTCTTACAACCACCTATGAGGTAGACACGATGATGATATCCATCTGACAGATGAGGGAATGGAGCTTCAGAGAGAGAAACTTGACCATGTAACTAGGAATGGAGCCAGAATGTGAACTCAAATCCAGGGAGTCTGATTGCACACGCTGCTAACTGGTTGACTCTGGCTCTCCCAAGCAGAGGGGACCTCCAGCCGTGCAGAGCTCAGGCTGGCTGCATTTGTTCTGGGCGGCCCCGGGTCTTTAAAAAGAGTGGTGGTGTCTGGCTGGGGGTAAATTCTGTGTGGAGACAGCCTCTGGTGCCTGGCTGGGGTTGCCGTAACCAAGGTTGGCTCATAGTTGACACCTGGATGGAGATGATTGACTAGAGCTTCATCATTGGTGAGAATTACACTCACCATTTTGGAATGATAACAATCTCAGACTCTCATGGCTTCACCAAATAGCAGGAGTCAATACCCAGGGTAAGAGTGGCCTGCATTTTCCTAACAGTCCCCCAGGGCAGTATGGCAGTGCCCTTATTGGGGAGGTCCATATGGAATCTTAGTCTAGGCTTTGATTTGGCATAGACAGCACCAAACCCTCTTATTTCAAGCTTGAGGGATGCTTATGAAGGTCTGCAGACTGAGGAGCAGCATTTTTTTGTAGGACACTGATAGGTGGTGATCTTGTACTGGGTTAAAAAACCTTGCCTAGATATTTGGTTTGTTTTTGTGACTTCTTCCACTCCATAGAATATGGGTTAGATCTTCATTCATTCAATCCTTTTGAAAGCATTTACTGATGCCTCTTATGCACCAGCCTCTGTGCTCAGCATGGGAATAATAATAATAATAATAATAATAATAAATAAAGAAGAAGAAGAGGAAGAAGAAGAAGGCGGAGGAGGAGGAGAAGGGGGAGGAAGAGGAGAAGCAACAGCTAATATTTATTAAATGCTTATCATATACCGAGTCCTGTGCCAGTAATCTTTAATTTGAATCTTAGGAAAGTGTGTCTGCTCTGCATTCAGAGCGGGTGCCTGTGGTCTCTCTTAACTTTCACCACACCCAATGAGTGAGGCACTATTAGTATTCTCATTTGCATATGGAGAAATTGAGGCACAGAGAAGTTAAGTAAACTGCCCAAGGCAATACAGTTGGAACATACAGATCTAGAAGGTGAGCCCATTAGTCTGAGTCCTTAAGCTCAGCCACTGAGCCCAGGCCGTGCTGAAGATGTATGGTATATGAATAATTGTCACTTAGGTAGGTCTACAAAGTGGCTGTCAAAGAAGATGAATATAAGAATCAGAGCCATCCTTCTAGATGGAGTCAGGATTGAAACCCAGATCTGTCTTACTCCAGAGACCTTCTTCAAGCCAGTTGTGCCATACCACCTATTGGAAAGTAGATCAGGATGCAAGTTTGGGTGCAGTAGCAAAGATTGAGAGGAGAGTGGACAAATAAGCTAGAAGTTTACTTCTGTTGAGCACTACAGTCCTGGGGGCTGTGGGGTGGGCATCAGGCTCCCTTTGCCTCGGGGCACAGCCCCCCTCAACACTCAGCTTCCCCCTTACAGTGTGAGCTGCTTTCACTCCAATGACTGTGTCTGCATTCCAGCTTTGGGAGAAGCAGGAGTCTCCCTCCCTTTGAGGGTACCTTTTAGAAATTGTTCACATTATTTCTTCTTATGTGACAGCACTCAGCACTTAGCCACATGGATGTACCTAACTGCAAGAGAGGCTGGGGGTACAGTGGGAACTGCCTAAAGTCTTATTCTTTCTTAAGATGGAGGGAATGAAAAAATGGCATACATCTAGCATTCTCTTCCACAGAAAATACATACCTGAGGTGAGGCATAGGAAGGACCAGACTGGGGGCCGTGGGGTGGCTTTTGGGAACATACACTCCCTGGTGCAGAGTCAGAAGTAGGAGATCTGGAGTTCAGTATGCTGGTTGCACTGCTCACACAGCGGTGTGTTTTTTTTAAAATTTTTAATGTTTTATTTATTTCTGAGAGAAAGAGAGAGACAGCATGAGCAGGGGAGGGTCAGAGAGAGAAGGAGGCACAGAGAGAGAAGGAGACATAGAATCGGAAGCAGGCTCCAAGCTAGCTGTCAGCATAGAGCCCGACGTGGGGCTCGAACCCATGAACCATGTGATCATGACCTGAGCCAAAGTCAGACGCTTAACTGACTGAGCCACCCAGGAGCCCCATAGTGGTGTGATTTTAACCACAAATTACTTTATCTGTAAAATGTTGTGATATTATCACCATACCTTATGTGGATGTTATGAGTATTAAATGAGGTAATTCATCTGAATGTCGCTATTTCTTTTTTAATCTTAGCCTGGGTTCCCTAGAAAGCAGAGTGTGAAACAAAGCCTAAGTGCTAATGCTTTGTCATGAAGTGCAACCTTGGGGCAGCCAGAGAGAGGCAGGGTGGAAGGGGGAATCAAGTACGGGGCAGTGTGTTACCAGGCTGACCCAAGCTTCAGAGGAGACCCACCTGTCAGTTGGCCCCGTGAGATGTTTGTTGCACAAGAGGAGGGGAGATGGGGGTGGCATTTATCTTCTGGGTCCCTCCTGACTCCTAGCCCTCACTGGTCCAAGTTCATCCCCGGTGGAGTTAAACGCCCCACACTTTTGGGTCGCATCACTCGCCCGACCCTGTGAGCGATGGCTGAGGAATCCTACACCATGCCCTGTGGCATGGCTCTCCCTCCAGGTCCAAGGGAGGTGTCGGGCGTCAGCCTCAAGCAATGGGCCATCTGGCACAGTGATAACAAAAGCAGCCCAGGGCCGGAAGACTTAGAGCTTAGAGAATCCAAGGCAGCTCATGAAATGTACCTAATAGATTACTATTTTGTGTTGGGGAGAATAAGGTTTGGAGTTAGACACAGCTGCCATTTCTTTAGCTGTGGGAACTTAGGTTTAGTGTACCCTCTCTGAGACTGGGCTTTCTCACATGTAAAGATGCAGTGATGTGGCCCATTTGACAAGGTTGTTGTGAAGATCAGGTGATGTGGTTTATGTGAAAGGACCTGGTGCCATGCTCAGTAGATAGCAGCTTCCTGACTGGTCTCCTCCTCTCAGGCAGACAGAACCAGACTCTCCTTCCACTGTAGTATTTGATGAGAAATTGACATCGATTTTTCAATCTTCTGTAAAAGCTACGCAAACAAGAATGAAGACACATCTCATACTCACCTTCCAAGGAGACTGAGAGAGTCTTGTTATGTACAAATTCTAGAGCAATAGGGTCACCTCAAGTAAGGGTAGGGAGCTCCTGGCTGTGGCCCAGAAAAGCTTCTCCAATTATAAACTAGGCTTTGGCAAAACCCCCGACCCCACATCTCTTCTCGTGGCTCTATCCTCAACATCTGGAGGGCAGACAATGCATTTATTTGGTTCACTGCTATATCCCCCAAACCTAGCCTGGAATGGAGGAGAGTGATGGTAAATTATTCAGCATTTTGTGATGTGTAAAGTACCACTCTGAGCACTTTTGAGTCCTTAATCTACTTTAAGTCTATGCAAGCCTCCAGGTGAGGTCACCAGCTACCTTCGTCAGAATCACCTGGAGGCTTCGTAGAAGCAGACTTTCAGGGTCTTCCTCAGATCTGCATCAGGACTTTGGGGGCAGGGCCCTGTGGCTGCATTTATAACAAGGGGTTCAGGTGCCTCTTTTAGCCCACAGCCCAGAGCTCCAATCCTGTCTCAATTTCTTTTGGGACCCCAACTGGCCAAATCCTGTAAACTCATGTGTATTATTCATCTCCAAGTAAGAATGCTTCTTTATGTAACTCTGCCACCTATAGGGAAATTGAGTGCTTTGCCCCAAGGTATGGGGTAAATAAAAAAATAGCCAACCATATTGTCATAACATTGTGCAGAGGTGGATGGTGACTGCACTTTTCACGGTGCGAACTGGGTAATGTATAGAATTGTCAAATCAATAGGTTGTACACCTAAAGCCGGTATAACAGTTGCAGGTCACCTATACTTCAATAAAAGACAACAGAACAAAGCAAAAAACCCAGACCAGAATCACAGTTCTGGAACCCAGACAGCACTTCCTCCCAGCCCAGAAGAAGAATAATGTACAAGACATCTATGTGCGGCTTCAGAGTCCCTAGGCTGTGCGTCTTGCGGCCCAGAGTGAGCTGGAGTAGGAAGGCACCACAGCTGAAGTCAGAGGCGCTTGGGTAGTAGAGCAGCTGTTGTGTGGTTAGGTCCCCACCTCTACTCAAGGCTGTCCTTCCAAGCCCCTCATAGGCTGGCTGCGGGGCCACTGATGGATCTCTGGCTCCCTACTTCTCTGTGGGCCTTCCGATGAGCCTCTTGGTACTGAGATACTCAAAATAAGCCAGAAGAGCCTCCTGAGATGGGGGTGCCACTGGGGAGCTCAGGACTGAAGGTCCTAAAACCCTGGGACTGTCTCTCATGAAGGGATGACCTGGTCCAGGGCCCTTGCTCTCAGCTCAGAGCTTCTGGGTAAGAGAGGAGCCTGGACACCTGGTTAAAAATGCAGTTTCAGGGTCCCGGGTCCTCTTGGAAGACTTCCCTGATTCGGACGTTCTGGGTGCTCTGGGGGAAGTGAGCTTGTGGCCTGCCTGGTTGCCCCTTCACTGCCACCCGGAACTGGGCTTTCTGGCTCCACTGCAGAGAAGGCAGTGGATTTTGTTTTTTAAATATAAGCATTTATTTCATCTTCTTTTACAATAACTTAAAAAGTGGTTACTGAAGAAACCAATAAATATTTAAAAAGTAAGCAGAGGATAGGGCACGCTATTTGTCCCACTGAGCCTTCCTCGGGGCCCTATTACAATCCCAGTCCCCATCCGGCACCAGCATGGGCTCTGGCCACCCTCCCAACCTGCAGAAGCATGTTGCTGCTGATTTGAGCTTGTGGGGATGTTTCATTTCCCCCAAACATAAAATAACTTGAAAAGAAAGGAAGAACAGAAAGCCAAGGAAAGATGGACTGTCTAAGTAGACTCAGGAGACTGAAAGCATTCACACCGTTCATAAGGCTCATAAGATTTATGTCATGCCAGAGATGCCTGAGTCTTCCCCTCCTCTGCTCAGGGTTAGGCGAAGCTCGGGTGCTGCAATGCATCCTCCCTGCTCCTGCGGGGGATACTGGGCCTCACCCTCCCAGAACCAAGGTCAGAGTTCCCTTACCCTTGGATCTTGCCTTCCTTCTGAGCTCCCAACTACCAGCCCACAACTCACATCATATCAACTCGCCTTGTACTCATGCACAAAGTAACGTGCGCTTTCCATCTGCAAGGGAGAATGTTTCCTTTAATCACGTAACTCTATTACATATGGACCCAAAGCTTCTCCACGCTCAGTTGCCTTTCTTATACGGAATAGCCGTTTGGGGTTGCAGTGGGGAGAATATCATTGCTGTTTTTACATGGCTGAGTTCCTTCTGATGGGTTTAAATTATTTCTGCAGTGACTTCCTGCCAGGGTTCCAACCAGGGTTTGTGGGCCTTAAAGCTTTCATCATTTTGGAGGCCCTCTTAAATTAAGACAAAAATACACATTACAAAATTAGATATAAAAGTGGGTATTTATTTAAAATGAGAAAAGAAATCACAAATAAAAAATATCACAAACAGTATAAAATTCAAACAACATACTATTTTCATTAATCCTTTGAAGTACCCTTAGAACACTATTCCTTTTGTTTTTTGCTTGCACACTCTTTAATCCTCTATTCATATGACAATGACTTTGTAATATATTTTATGGAGAAAAGAGAAAGATACTTCATTTTTCATCAAATCTGGCTGATCAAAAATTTTCGTTCTTATATTTCAGTAAACTTTCTTCCAACTGCACACATCTCCATCGGCATTGTGTTTCGACTTGTCGTCAATGTTTGAAAATTGCCATCAAGTTGCTTTTATATGGGAGCTGTAAGAACTGGATGGACTTTCCAGACTTGCTTCTGGCTTCAGACATTCCAAATCTTGATTCTCCTTCACTACCCCACACTTCCGGAATGTGCCCACACTGCTACACAGCCGCTGGCCTTGCTCCTTTGTGTCAGGAGGAGAAATGAGAACACCCAGGGGGCGGCAGGAGATTTCCCAGAGGTAGTTGCTCGGGATGGCCAGCAATAGTCTAACAACACATGGAAGGAGCTGCACATAAAATGTCCAGTGAAGCCCACATGACATGGACCCCTCACTCAATCCCTCGTCCACTGATGCCCAGAATGTCTTCTGCTGCTCTTCCACTGTGACCGAGGGGATATCAGAAGGGAAAACATCTTCATGGACTAAGGTGAAAGTATTTCACATCTACAATGTTTACAAAAACATACGACAAGTGAGGGCATCGCTAGGACCCTTCCCAGAAGCCTTGAAGTGGAGCGTCCTAGCACTGAAGGCTCATCACCCTCAGCGTAAATCCACCTCTGCACCTGCCCGGTTTGTGGGGATGAGGCAGAGCCTCTTCCTGTCCCGGCTCTGCGCTTAGCCACTGTGTCAGATTCACGTGTGACGGGGACAGGCCTCCATGTGGCTTCCTCTGTGCCGGGACTGCTGTCGGTTTAGCCTTGGGCCCAGGACAGAGCAGGCCGAACGAACTTGCTTGGAACTCCCCAGCTCCTTTGATAAAATGCAGGAAAGGCGCTCCCTTTTCTAGTTCTAAAAACAGTGTTAGAAGTTATTGTGTCCCCATTCCAGTGATTTCTACCCCAAGGAGAAGGGAGGCGAACTCTGCTTTTCTTATGGTCCAAAGGAAGAGTGCGTGGAAGGAGAGGGCTGAGGTCTAATGCCTTGTGTGGGCTGGTGTTTTGGTGTTCCAGTTTGACAGCTCTGTGTGAGCGGTTTCTTGGGAGAGCTCCGCGTGTCAGGAAATTATTTCTTGTCAAATTAAAGGTGATAATAGGCAATACCTGGCAGTGTTTGAGGGTATTGAGAAAGCAGTGAGACAGAAGAGAGAATTTCTTTCCTTGTCTCTGCCAAGCCAAAAATGTAGGTCAGCACCAATAGCCTGGCTTACCGCAAAATTGAGGTCCAGGTAGTCAAAAGCCACATGAGACCTTCTGTTTAGGGGCTCAGTGTTAGTTTTTATGTTTTTATGGGACTTTAAATTTGTCACCGGAGATGAAGGGGTCAGGCTGGTGGGTCTGTAAGGTCTCTGTCTATACTATTTGCTATAATGATTGTCTTTGGTAAAGCACGGGCCCCGTCTTAGAGCGAGTGCCCTTGGGAAGGGTAACAACAGGCTGCCATGTTTATTCACACCACAGTGAGAACCATTCATCAGCCGATGCCACAGATGTGATGTCTAGGATTGTCAGGTTGGAGACCAGCCTTGTGAAGTGTTGGGGGGACAGTACAGGAGAGTTCTCCCTCCCCCACTTTCCTTCAAGGAGAGGGATCCGAGGAATCTGTGAGTAACAAGAAAGTCCTGGCATCAGGAATGGGGGGCAACCTAAACCAGGGGTGAAGTTGGAAGAGTGTCAAAGAGAAATTCCAGATGCTTCACGGGTTGGTCTAGAGCTGACCTGGAGTCTCTCAAATAACTATAGTCTTCTGTTCCCAGGGGGACCTTGCTGAGGAGAAGGGAAGGGACGTGGCTTCAGGATCTGGTGCTAATGTGACTATATTCTCAGGACGCCCCAGGATCTGGGCCATCCTAAGTGTTAGCAAAAATGGTAATGGCTAACATGCCATGCTTGCCTCTTCCCTCTTTCTTCCTTCCCCAAATATCCACTGAGCACTAGCCTCTTTCTAGGTGTTGGGATTCAGAAGTAAACAAACACAGACTAACTCCCTATCCACACAGGCTTACGTTCACATGAGGAGGGACCATTACTATGGTCATAAACCGTTACTATATGACGTGCTAGACACTCTACTTCATGTTTATCTCAAATCTCCCCAGCCACTCTGAAAATGATGATTAGTATTCCCATTTTCCAGTAAGACAATAATACGTAGGACCATGTCTGACAGACGATACTTGTTCTGTAGAATGAATGAATGAATGAACTAGTGAACAAATGAGTGAACAGAGGCACCATGACTGTAAGCTGCCGACCCATCACCATACAGCTCATAAGTGATATGGCCTGGGTCCGGCTTCAAAGCCTGGGTCTGGCCGTCCAAATTGGGTGGGGTTAGACTCTTTCCTGATTTTGGAAACAAAGGCACGTAGGCCTCTCCCTTCTGTGCTCGTCACTGCTGTCACCCTTTGCCCTTCTTCTGTCATTGTTTATCTTTTCTTTCCCCTTCTTTCTCCTATGTCCTATCCCCCTCCATCTCCTCCTTCCTCCCTGGGGGCCTTTGGGTCTGTGGAATCAGCTGCCTCCTGGAGAATAGTTTGTGGTGACAAAGAAGCTAAGGAGAAGGAAGAAGAACCTGGTCATTCTCACCTTGACGTCACACACCCGGGAAAAGGGGCTGGGGAATACTCATAAAATGGTCCATCTTGAGAAGACTCTTATGGGCTGAAATGATCCTCAAAACTCATATATTAAAGTCTTAACCTCTACAACCTCAGAATGCGACGATATTTGGAGATTGCATTCAGTTTTTAAAATTTTTCTACAGATATTTTTTGTAAAGCTTATTTATTTATTTTGAGAGAGAGAGCGAGCACAAGTGGGGGAAGGTCAGAGAGAGAGGGAGAGAGAATGCCTAGCAGTCTTCTTGCTAACAGTGCAGAGCCCAAGAGGGCTCCAACTCACGAAGTGTGAGATCATGACCTGAGCCGAAATCAAGAGTCGCACACTTAACCAACTGAGCCACCACCCAAGTGCCCCTGGAGATTATGGGCCCCAATATGATCTGACTGTTGTCCTTACAAGGAGAGAGGATTGGGACACATGAAGAGACACCAGGGGCATGTGTACAGAGGTATGACCATTCTGAAGAAACAGCAAGAGGGCGCCATCTGCAAGCCAAGGAGAGAGGCTTCAGGAGAAAGTATTTTTTTAGTAAGGTTTGTGAGGGTTTGTTTTTTTCTTTTAAGTTTATTTATGTTTACTGAGAGAGAGAGAGAGAGAGGACAGAGGCGGGGCAGAGAGAGAATCCCAAGCAGGGCTTGATCCCACGAACCGTGAGATCTTGACCTGCGCCAGAATCAAAAGTCCCATGTTTAACCGACTGAGCCACCCAGGCGTCCCAGGAGAAAGTAGATCTATGGGCACCTTGATCTTGGACTTCCAGCCTGTTGAACTGTTGTTTAAGCCACCCGATCAGTGGTATTTTGCGATGGCAGCCATAGCACACTCATTCTTATTCTCACACCCTAAAAATACTTAGACGGGGGATGCTCCTGCTTGTTTAAAACTCCTCAGAGGACAGAACCTTCTTCCCTGCATCGAGTGGGCACTGCCAGTCAGGATGCCTGCCTGGGTGGTCTGGCCCTTCAAGAGCCTTCCTCAGTCCCCCTGGGCCCGTCCACCTGAGAGGGCTGACAGGTGCTGCGGTCACCCGAAAGAGCAGGCCAGGGGCCCAGGGAACTGCCCGCAGGGATATTCTGAGGCCTAGAATTTAGGCCTCATGCAGAGTCTGCACTCTGGGGCCAGAAAGGGATTTGGGTCACCAGGAAGTTGAAAACGGAGCTGATACAAGGTCCATTCACCTGAAGCAGAACTCGGCTCGGCCTCCGAGGGGACAGTGTGAAATAGGAAATAATTAAATGTTGTTTGGCGCCCGTGCAGCCTGCAGGGTTCACTCAGGGGCCGCTGGGAACAGCTGCCACAAGCGGCCACGTCCGTTTCCCACATTTCTAATCGAACCAGAGGCTTATTCCGAAGTCAAAACAAACGTTTTCATCGTGTTGCATGTGGAAAGGCCACTCACAGTGGAGCCGTTTTCTAAACCTCTGAGGCGCACTTGGGTCGGCTGCGGTCGAGTGTTTCACGGGGAAAGAGCTCGCCGGTGCTGCCGTCCTTACCCCCTCTCCACGGGAAGCCATGCTCGCCTCCTTTTGGACTTCTTCCAGGCATTTGGTGAAACGAGTACCTTTAGAGCATTTTTCCTCAGCTGAGGATTTAAAAAAATTTTTTTTAAGTTTATTTATTTATTTCGAGAGAGACAGAGTGAGGGAGGGAGGAGCAGAGAGGGAGGGAGAGAGAGAATCCAAGCAGGCTCTGCACTGTCAGCACAGAGCTGGGTGTGGGGCTCGAACCCACAAACCCCAAGATCATGACCTGAGCTGAAATCCAAGAGTCGGACGCTGTGACTGAGCCACCCGGGTGCTCCTGGGCTGCGGATTTCTTGAGGGCATCAGCCATGTCTTCTTACTCACTGAGGTGGACCTAGCATGTGTTAGATGCTCGGTAAGTGTGTATCAAATGAATTGGGTAAAGGAATAAATAAATGAACTGGTTAATTTTCAGCCAGGATGGTGGGAGCGAAGCAAACAGCACTAGCTGCTAAGAGGCTGGGAACCACGGGTACTTGTTCCAGATGAAGTTGATTTCCTTAAAAACAAACACCTGACGTTTGTACAGTGCTTCACAGCGTGCAAAGCGTTTCCTCTCCGAAGAGCTCTGCCACCATCTCCAGGTGTTTCCACCCCTTGGTCGCCAACTTCTACCTGGTCCACGGGTCTGAAAGGTAGCCCTCCAGGTGTTCCAGCTTTGAGTGTGGCTCTCTCTGAAGCACATGTGAGCTGCCCCTCGCTTCAGGTGTCTGCCTCTTGGGGATGAGCCTCCCGGTGACTTTGAAGGTGACAGCTAAATTCTCACAGCTAACACCCCCACCCACACACACACACACCCTGTTCCCTTACACCTTCATTAGATGTGGTGGGTCCCGATGTCTAATCCAAGCCATTTGCTGTCCTGGATGTCTGCTGGGTTTTAAACTCTGTACACTCTGGAAAGTTCCCTCTCTGTCTGGGTGTGTGCAAGCATACCAGCATGCACACGTGCGTTTGCATGTGTGAGTACTTCGTTATTTTCCTGACTTGTTTCCTGTTGTCCGCATGGTCTGTTTAGACTTCAGGTTAAAGAAGCCTGCTCCTTCACCTGCTCCTCCGAGTTCTTTTGAAAGATACGACCTGTCCCTCCTCTTGTCTGTCCAGGTTTGCTGCCCCTTTACTGCAGAAAGGTTGCCTTTTGTACACGTCAGGCAAAGGGATTAGCATTAACGCCCTGTGCTGACTCTGCTCGCAGGCAAGCATTCAGTGAAAGTGGCTGAGACTGTCTGGCATTTCAAAGCCATTTTAAAAGCAATACATCACCAGTGCAGGCTGCCCTAGTTTACTACCATAGTTTTACATCTAAGTAAGCCAAGAAGCCCATGTTAGCCCCGTGCTCTCTATAAGAAAGGGAGGCACCCTGCAAAGAGTACAAAGCTGCAGGGTTTTGGTGTCGACTCTTGGAGGTCTGAATGCCTTTAGACTCTTCCAGTTGGTTCCACAAAGTCAAAAGAAGCCGCAGGACTCCAAGGTTACCGTCAGCAACCAGACATAGGCAACAACCGAGTTCCGGGGCACCTTATTTAACCGTTGAACTAGCAGTTACTGAATTCAACTGAGTGCTGAGGAAGACAGCTTATAGGGGCCAGGAGTCAGGAGCCAAGGTTCAGGACAAGCACTGCCTCTTCCATGCAGCCTTCCATGATAGCCCATCTATATGTTGTTATTCCTGCTTTCTCCTCCCTGATCCCAGAACACTCCACCTGCTCCTTCATTAGCGTGTGTTGCTGTGTGTTATCCTGAGTTGTGGGATACTTGTTACCTGTCCCATCTGTCCTTGTAAACCTCTTAGGGGTGAAGAGAGTGTCACCTAGGGCACACATTTGCAACATGGGGGTGACTGAGGTTTGCCAAATGGAAATGAATTTAAAAAGTTTAAATCCTCACTATTTCACGTACTCTTCCCAACATTTCTGGAGGTGCCAGGTCCTGGGTTCCAGATAACACAGGGGCTTAGGTGATGGAGGCAAGCCCCCCCATACCTGGGAGCAGCCGTCTGCATGTGGGGGTGGGGGTGGCCAGTCTGGCCCGCCCTGAGGGTCTTCAGCCCCTGGAGGGGGTCCAGAGCCATCTCGCTCAGGGATGTGGGCCCACTCAGGGGCTGCCTGCCCGGCAGCTCCTCATTCTCTCCCTGCCCTTACTGCGAGCGAGGCTCCGTCCTTGACCTTCCCATCTCCTGCCGCGTGCTGCATGAGACTTCAGACAGCACGGCTCTGTTTTTAGATTTTGCCTCACGTGTGTTCCACTAACTTAATGAGCTCTCTATAGGGGTAGCTGTCTTGAGAGACCGTTGCTAAGGGCCAGTCACACGTTTCTCACTGTGTTGTGATGGAAACATGATGAGATGCTGATCCCAGCTCAGGCAGAACCTGCTGGAGTGTCTGGTTGGAGTGGCCTCTTGTGCAGGAGCCTGTGGGATTTCACAGGCCGACAGATGCAGCCCTGTGATTTCAGCCGATGGACAAAGGGTGGTAAAATGCCAGGAGGTGGGGGTTCGGGAGACCTCATGCAGTTAAGGGCACATGCCCACTTCAATGGCTTTGCCTGAGTGCCACCTGCAGTGGGTACCAAAGAGGCAGGACCTATGTGGCCCCCGCCTTTCAAGAGAGTAGAAATGGTTGAGGAAGTGAGATAGACAGAAATGGGTAAGTGGCCATCTGGAGGTCCCTAGGCCTAAGTACAGAAGGTCAGGGGGTCCCGAGGAAGGAGAGTGTGTATGAGGAGGCGTTCAGGTGGGCTGGAGTGATTGGGAAACATAGCCCTTGAACTAGAAGGTAAGGGGCCCTCAGGATGGATCAGTCTGAATCAGGCTGGTGGCTGGAGTGACCCCCCCTCCCCCCGGCAAAATGATGGTAGACGGCCATCGGTCACTGACCACCCTCTCTGGGCCAGACTCCCCTTCTAAATGTTTCCTCCCTCTCTCCTCACCACTACCCTCAAGAGTTGGTGCTGTTCTCCAATTTTACCGATGGGAAATGAGGTCCAGTGACGTTACACACAGTGTTTGTGCTCACGGAGCTGGTAAGCTGCAGTCGAGTTAATCCCAGGTTGTTCTGATGCTGAAGCATAGAAAGGGAGAAGGTGGTGAGCTGCCTGACAGAAGAAGAGGTCTGGCCTGGGGTGTAAAAGGTGGCAAGTCAGTCTATAGAGAGACATGACAGTCCCTGAAGGCTTGGCCTGGACGTTGTGGTTAAGGTTCTCCAGAGGAGCATGGCACATTTCATGTGAACCACACGAAAATCCTTGGAATGGAAACTATTAGTGTGTACATATTTATTAGACATGTGTCACTATACCAGTAGACTATATGCTTCATAAAGCACAAAAATATAAAAAATGTTAATGACATGAAATGAAACACACTCTTATACATACGCCACACATATTTTTTAGGTGGAATCCTTAAGGTGGAAAATATTAGTGTTTATATTGCATAAGATATATAAAATATTAGTGTGTGTACATAAATACTATATATAATATATTAAAATATATGAGGAAAAGTATTTTATCTCATCCTTTAACACTATATTGGTACAATAGGGTAGGTTTATAATTTATATATAAATAAATAACTGTTTTTATGTTTATTTTTGAGAGACAGAGCATGAGTGGGGGGTGCAGAGAGAGGGAGACACGGACTCTGAAGCAGGCTCCAGGCCCTGAGCTATCAGCTCAGAGCCCATTGTGAGGTTTGAACCCATGAGCCATAAGATCATGACCTGAGCTGAAGTCGGATGCTTAACTGACTGAGCCACCCAGGTACCCCTAAATAACTTTTTTAATGTTTAGTTATTTTGAGACAGAGAGTACATGCATGAGAGGGGAGGGGCAGAGGGAGAGAGAGAGAATCCCAAGCAGGCTCTGCACTGTCAGCACACAGCTGTTCAACACGGGGCTCAATCCCACAAACTGTGAGATCATGACCTGAGCCAAAATCAAGAGTCAGATGCTTAACCAACTGGGAAACCCAGGTGCCCCTAAATGTATATATGGGGGTACAGGTGCAAAAATGTTTTACTGATGGGATTTCTGATAAAATTAATTGGGTATCTACTTCTGAAGATGATGTTCAGGGAAGGGCACGTGGAGTCCCTGTGAGCATCAGAATTATAAACTACACAGACCCCTCAGGAGAAGGTAGAAGCTGGAGGGCAGCGGGAGTTCTGGAAGATCCGGGGTCTAGGGGGCCGCAGAGGCATGGAGATGATGGTGAGAGACCGAGACCCGGAGCTGGACCTGTTTCCTAGTCGGGAAGACCTGTGGGAGGCTGAGGCCAGGGGCCAAAAGCTACATCCCAGGGGTACAGCAAAGTGTTCATAGCAAGGTCACGCAGCGAAGGGTGCAGTGGGCTGGGGGTATCAGGATCAAGCGAGTTCTAGTCATGGGTTTGTGTCCAGGCCAGGAGAGTTAGCAGGAGCAAGGCAGGGCTCCATGCTCAGCGTGCTGAAAACCCGGGGGGATTCAGGGATCGTAACTGGTATAGACAAGATGGGTGAGTAGAGGCCATGTGGTCTAATGGTTAAAAGTATGGGCTTTAGGGGTGCCTGGGCGGCTTAGTTGGTTAAGCGTCCGACTTTCGCTTAGGTCATGATCTCGCGGTTCATGGGTTCAAGCCCCGCGTCGGGCTCTGTGCTGACTGCCAGCTCAGAGCCCGGAGCCTGTTTCAGTCTGTGACTCCCTCTCTCTCTGACCCACCCCTGCTCACGCTGTCTCTCTCTCTCTCCTAGAAAAAAAAAAAAAAAAAAAAAAAGTATGGGCTTTAGAGTCAGAGCAACCTGGGCTTACAAACCAACTGTGCTGCTTCCCAGCTGCATGAACTTGTACAGGCTCCCCAGCCTCACTGAATTTCACCATCCTTACATGTCAAAGGAATAATGATGCCAACTCCATAAGGTAGTTGCGAGGAGTAAGTGGAATCTGTTGGGCATACATGCTGGGTATTGCATAATGTATTATACCTGCTATCATTATTTTAGAGCTGTTGTTGCTTTAGTGAGTCTTGGGAATAAGGCAGTTGCCTGGGAATCACAAGTGGGGTAAAGACTAGAGGCGGGTCCTCTGCTTGGGTAATTGGATGCCCATCCCTTCGATTCCACCAGCCTCTGGTCAGGAAAGAAAGGAGACTGTGGATAAAAAGAATCAGTCCAAGTGTAACAGTGACTCTCCAGCCCTGATTGAGCATGACTTGTGAAGGTCTATCCATCTAGTGATGGCAGTTGTTAAGGGGCTCGCTCGCCTTGCATCTCGGGGTCTTTGCACCAGCCACTCCCTCTGCCTGGCCTGCTCTTACCCTGATTTCTACCTGGCTGCTTCCTTTTCATCATTTATAATTTTAACCATGACCTTTCCTGAAAAGCCCTCCCAGACTGCTCTAAAGCAACCACCATTTGTAGAGCATCCCACCCAACTATAGCAGACTACTCACCCCTTTCAGGTATACATAGATCATTCACCAAGGCAGGCCACATAGTAGCCATAAATCACGTCTTAATATATTAGAAGGGCTGAATTCATATGGAGTACATTCTTTGACCATAGTAGAACTAAAATAGAAACCACTAACAAAAAGAAATCTAGAAAATCTCCAAGTGTTCGGAATTATGAGACACTTTTCTAAACAACCCACAGGTCAAAGAACAAATCAGAAGGGAAACTAGAAAATATTTTTAAAGTTAAAAGAAAAGAAATTTCTTTAACTGAACAATAACTAAAATACAACATATCAAAGTGGGTGAGGTGGAGCTAAAACTATGCTAACAAGAGATCTTTTAGCTTTCAATCTCTGTATTAAGAAAGAAGAAAGATAAAACTATGAATACATATACCAAAACATCATGTTATACCCCGTGAAAATGTACAATTTTTATATGTTAATTATACCCCAATAAAGCTGAGGAGAAAAACAAAGGTGTAACATGAACAATTTAAGCCTTCATGTTAAGAAGCTAGAAAAACATGGACACCTGAGGAGTTCAGTTCGTTAAGTGTTCAACTCTTGATTTCAGCTCAGGTTATGATCTCATGGTCATGAGATTGAGCCCTTCATCAGACTCTGTGCTGGGTGTGAATCCTTCTTAAGATTCTCTCTCCCTCTCTCTCTCTCTACCCCTCCCCCACTCAAGCATATGTAGGTGTGGGTGTGCACGCACACTCTCTTGCTCTCTCTCAAAAAGAAAAAAGAAGCTAGAAAAACAAGAAATGAATGTAGATAATAAAGAGAAAATTGATGAAATGGAAAATGGATAAGCAATAAATAAAATTAATGAAACCCAAAGCTGGTTCTGTGAAAGAGGAAATAAAACTGATATACCTATACTAGATGAATTAAGCAAAAAAGAGACACAGACTGCCAATATGAAAAATGAGAAGGAAAGATAAAACTACAGATTCTGTAGTCATTAAAAGGATACTATAAAAATATTATGAGTAATTCTATGTCACTAAATCTGGCAATTTAGGTAATATGGACAAATTCCTCAGCTGTGTCTGACTCCATTATTTAATGTTTGCTGACAGCTTTTAAGCCTCACTTCTTTCTCTTCCCCTTCTGTTCCACATCTGGACAAACTCATATAAAACTCAGATGCTTCCTGCTTTGTTGCAGGGGAGAGGTTCAAATAATGCAAGTCCTGGGGCACCTGGGTGGCTTAGTCGGTTAAGCGTCCGACTTTCGCTTGGGTCATGATCTCGCGGTTTGTGGGTTCGAGCCCCGCGTCGGGCTCTGTGCTGACTGCCAGCTCAGAGCCTGGAGCCTGTTTCAGTCTGTGACTCCCTCTCTCTCTGACCCTCCCCTGCTCACGCTGTCTCTCTCTCTCTCTCTCCTAAACATAAATAAAACATTAAAAAAATAAAAAATAAAAAATAAAAATAATAATGCAAGTCCTTTCCCCCTGCACAGGAGCCTTCACTCTGGTCCCTCCACACAATCACCTTAGAAACTCCAAGCCAGTTTCCTTTCTCTGCTCTCATGAACCCCAAACCAGGCTGTGCATGCAGCAAACCAGGTGCAAGCTAGCTGTCTACACATCTTCCATAAACAATTTAGATATGTTGATGCAGGGGCCTCTAGAAGAGTTTTACACTTTAAATAGCACATTGTAAATTACTAACTAATAACTAATATATCTCATTCCCATCTTGGCCAAAGTGTCAGTTTCATGGCCCCTTGTGTCCACAGAGTAAGTACAGAGTTGTCAAAGACTAGCTGTAAGTTGAACAGCTACAACTTATATGTATTTATAGATACAAGATACATAGATATATATTTCTTGTATAAATTTATATATTTATCCATATACAAAAAGGACATTTACAAAAATTCTACTACTCACAACTTACTTCATGGTGAAAGGTGACACTTTCCCCCTTATATCAGGAAGGCAAAGTATCCACTCCTGAACTCTGATTCAAACTCTGATTCAGTATTTTACTGGAGATCCTGTCTGGTACAATAAGGCAAGAAGAAATAAAAGCCATGCAAATTAAAGAATCTAGAAGGAAAACTGCTTTTATTTGCAGATGATGTGATAATGTGTATAGGCTATCTCAGAGAATCAACAAAAATCTATATGAAATAAAAACTGAGTCTAACACAGTTGCTCAATACAATGTCAATGCCAATAAGCAAAAATTAATTATACTTTTGTATACTAGCAACAAACAGTTGGAACATAAACATTTAAAAATAATACCAGTTATTTATAATAGTATCAAAATAGATGAAATACTTAAGTATAGGTCTAACAAAGGCATCCAAATCATTTGCAGAAAACTATAAAATGTCACTCAGAAAAATTAAAGAACACCTACGTAAAGGAGAACTATACCGTTTGTTAAAATATAAAGCAAATTACTTGCTTTATTACATTTCAGTGCTTTCTTAACATAAATATAACAATATAATTTCAAACATACAGTGAGAAATGAAGCACTGGTATGGAAAGCATGGCAACAGAAGACTTCAGACTCAACGCTTTAGAAATCAGACAGCCTCTCATTACTTGCGTTCATGATTAGAAGCTTCAATATTGTTAAGACGTCATTTCTCCCCAGCTGATTAATAGGGCAATTCAACTCAAGGTTCTCGCAGGCATTTTTAAAAATAGAAACTCACAAGTTAATTCAAAATTTGTATGAAAATACAAAGGGACCATAAGTAGCCAAAACTATTTGAGAAAGAACAAATGCGGAGACTTTATATTACCTGACGACAAAACTGACTGTGCCACTATGGTCATCAAGGCAGTGTGGTGTTGACATACGGTAGCTGTGCCTAACAACGAAACAGAATAAATACCCAGAAATAGATCCACATATATATGGTCATTGGGTTTTCAATAATATATTTTCAGGTGCTAACACAATTCAATGAAGAAAGGATAGTCTTTACTTTTTTTAAAAGGTTGTATTTTTGTGTGTGTTTATTTATTTATTTTGAGAGAGAGTGTGCAAGTGGTGGAGGGGCAGAGAGGGAAGGAGAGACAGAATCCCAAGCAGGCTCTGCACTGTCAGCGCAGAGCCCAGTGTGTGGCTCAAAATCATGAGCCTAAAATCAAGAGTCAGATATTTAACTGACTGAGCCACTCAGGTGCCCCTAAATTTATTTTATTTTATTATTTTATTTTTTTAATTAAAAATGTTTGTTTTTGAGAGAGAGACAGACAGAGTGTGAGCAGGGGAGGGGCAGAGAGAGAGGGAGACACAGAATCCAAAGTAGGTTCCAGGCTCTGAGCTGTCAACACAGAGCACAATGTGGGGCTTGAACTCACCAACTGCTAGATTGTGACCTGAGCTGAAGTTGGATGCTTAACTGACTGAGCCATCCAGGTGCCCCTAAAGATTTTTTTTAAGTAATCTCTACACCCAGTGTGGGGCTTGACCTTACGACCTCAAGATCAACAGTCACCCACTCTACCGACTGAGCCAGCCAGGTGCCCCAAAAGTGTAGTCTTTTCAACAGATGATGCTGGTATCCATCTGGGAAACAAACAAACAAACAAATTAGAATCTGACATTAAATAATATGCAAAAATTAATTCAAAAGGGATCACAGACCTAAATATAAAAGCTAAAATTGTAAAACTTCTTGAAGAAAACATAGGAGAAAATCTTTCTGATTCTGTGGTAAGCAAGGAGTTTTTAAGATGCATAAATCACACACTATGAAAAAAATTTTGAGGTATTGGATCTACTGAAAACTAAAATCTCTGCTCTTCATTAAGAAAATGAAAAGGAAAGCCACAAACTGGGATAAAACATTCACAAATGTATGTGTTTATATTATAAATAAATTACATATGTAAATATATTTATTTTATACATTCTACAGCACATATAAAATATATGTTAAATAGTTGTATTTATATTCATAAATATATAAGATATATCTATTACTAAATATAAATAAATATATTTGTGAATATACTGGAAGATATTTATATCTATCTATCATCATAAACAGCTTATATTCAGAAGATATAAAGAACTCAATAATAGGAAGACAAACAAGCCAGTAAAAAAATGGTCAAAAGATTTGAACAAGCACTTCACAAAAGAAGATATACAAAAGGTCAATAAACACATGAAAAATGCACAGAATTATTAGAGGAGAAATGCAAATTAAATCCACAATGAGGGGTGCCTGGTTGGCTCAGTGGGTTGAGCGTCTGACTTCGGCTCAGGGCATGATCTCACCATTCGTGGTTAGAGCACCATGTTAGGCTCTGTGCTGACAGCTCAGAGCCTGGAACCTGCTTCAGATTCGCTGTCTCCTTTTCTCTCTGCCCCTCCTCTGCTAGCGCTCTGTCTCTCTCTGTCTCAAAAATAAATAAACATTAAAAAGAATTTTAATCCACAATGAAACACCATAACACAGTCTCTAAGAGGGCTAACATTTTAAAAGACTGGCAATATCAAGTGTTAACAAGGATTTGAAACTACTAGAACTCACACATTGCTGGAGGGAGTGCAAAATGACACAATCACTTTGAAGAGCGGTTTGGCGCTTTCCTATGAAGTTAAAGATACACTTACCATATGACTCTGGGTCTTTACCCAAGAGAAATGTAGGTCCACCAAAAACATTTTTATGTAAATGTTCATAACACTTTTATGCCTAAGAGCCCTAAACTGGAAACAGCCCAAAGACCCATCAACAGATGAATGAATAAAACAAAATGTGGAGGATCCATAAAGTGGAATACTACTCATCAATGAAAATAACCAAACTGCTTTTACACTTGCCACATGAATGAATCTTGAAAACATTACTTTGAACAATAGATGGCAGGTACATAATAGTGCAAACTGTATGATTCTATTTGTTTGAAGCTTTACAAGGAAATCTTAATTATGATACAGAGAAGTTAAGTGGTGGCAGGGATAGGGTGTGGGGTGAGGGATTGACTGGAAGGTAGCAAAAGAAAAATTCTGAAGTGATGGAAAATTGCTACATCTTGATTGGGGTGATTGATCTCTAGGTGTTTGCATTTGTCAAAAATATATAGTCTGCATCTAAAAGCAATGCATAACGTTGTTCTTCTTTTAAAAAGAGTTATTCTTTAAAAACGTTAATTTCACTTTTTAAAAAGACTAAATAAATTAGTAAATTTTATAGGAGTGATTTTTAGTGTTCAAATCAGAGATGGCTTTGATCCTGGGGTGCCTGGGTGGCTCAGTCGGTTGAATATCCGACTTCAGGTCAGGTCATGATCTCAAGGTTTGTGGGTTCGAGCCCCGTGTGGGGCTCTGTGCTGACAGCTAGCTCAGAGACTGGAGACTGTTTCAGATTCTGTATCTCCCTCTCTCTCTGACCCTCACTGGTCTCTCTCTCTCTCAGAAATAAATAAAAACATTTTTAAAAAATTAAAAAAAAAAAGGAGATGGCTTTGATCTTGCAGTTGAATTTCTTAGAGGGGGATTTATTAGAGCATTTCTTCTTATCTATCTATCTATCTGGGTTGGTTTTTTTTTTTTTTTTTTTGAGTATAGTTCACACACAATGTTACATTAGTTTCAATGTTAAGTTAGCTATATGACACAGTGATTCAGCAAGTCTGTACATTATGCTGTGCTCACCACTACTGTGGCTACCATCTGTCACCATACAAAGCTATTACAATGCCATTGACTATACTCCCATGCTGTGTGTACCTTTCATCCCCATGACTTACTCATCCCATAACTGGAAGTCTTTATCTCCCACTCCCCTTCACTCATTTTGCTCATCCTACCCCCAACATCAGTTTGTTCTTATATTTAAAGATCTGATTCTGCTGTTTTGTTTATTCATTTGCTCTGTTTTTTAAGTTCCACACATAAGTGAAATCATATGGTATTTGGCTTTCTCTGCCTTAGAGCGTTTCTAGTCAGGGAGCATGTTAAGGGCACTGAGGATGGCTCATGCATCTGGCCCAAGCTGTACTTCTTTAGAAGGAGTAGCGTCGGGAACTCTGACATGAGGCATAATACAATATTTGATTAATCTGTGTGCTTCCTCCTTTCAAAAATGGATTGGAGCCACTTTATAAAATTATCTATAACAGGATAAAAGAGAAGTAGTTGAGAAAACAGAAATAAAGGGAAAATAATGGAAGGAAAGCAGATAAAGCTAGAGGTGAGGTTAAAAACACTGAGATAACTACCAACAGTTACGTTCTGTACAGCAGAAGTGAGCGGCAAGATTGACTTTGAGCTTCCTAGCAACCGAAGCAAGAAAGGGAACATAATCATAGTGTAATCACAGTGGCCAGAGAGAAAACAAGCCTGTTGCTAAAAATAGTATACTTATCACATCAGCTTTCTTATTAAAGAGGTTAGGCAAAAAGGGAGACTTTTTCATGTAAGTTTATGTGGTATCTTTTAGGGAACTTGAAAGCGTTTTATTATCATTACTATTTTAAACTTTGTAACAGTTTCTTTCCCAGTCTGGGTGTGATGTGGAAATACCATGACTGGTGAACACTTAGTTTTTTTCAGCTCCTGATCAAATTGAAAATCATAAACTTACCAGTAGGTTTTGAACCCAGCCCAGATTCTCACCATGCTTCAGCCTCAGATATATCCTTCCCGCCAACCCAGGCTTTATTGAAATATAATTGACATATAACATTGTATAAGTTTAAGGTATACAGTGTGGTGGCTTGATATATGTATATATTGCAAAATGATGACCACAGTAAGGTTGGTTAATACATTCATCACTTCACAAATAATTATGATTTTGTGTGTGTGGTGAGAACTTTACAATTCTACTCTCTTAGCAACTTTCAAATATACAATATGGTTTAACTACAGTCACCATGCTGTACATAAACTTGCTTATTTTATAAATAGAAGCTTACCTCTCAACCATCACCATTTCCCCACCCTCTTCCCTTTCCCCTGGCAACCACCAATATGTTCTCTGTTTCTATGATTTGGTTCTTTCTAGATTCCACATATAAGTGAGATCATTCAGCATTTGTCTTCTCTGACTTATTTCTCTTAGCATAGTGTCCTCAAGTTGCATCCATGTTGCTCAAATAAAAGGAGTTCCTTCTTTCTGATGGCTGAATAATATTCCATCATGTATATGTGCCACATCTTCTGTATTTATTCATCTGTCGATGGACACTTAGGTTACTTCCATATCGTGGCTTTTGTAAATAACGAGCATGCAATGAGCATAGGAGTGCAGATATCTGAGATAGTGATTAAATTTCCTTTAGATATGTACCCAGAGGTGAGATTGCTGGATCGTACAGTAGTTCTACTTTTAATTTTTTGAGGAACCTCCATACTGTTTTCTACAGTGGCTGCACCAATTTATATTCTTTCAAACAATACACAGGGGTCCCTTTTTCTCCACACCCACACCAGCGCTTGTTGTTTATTGTCTTTTTGATGATGGCCATTCTAACAGGCCTGAAGTGAAACTTCTTCACAGTTTTGATTTGCATTTCCCTGATGATTAGTGATATTAAATACCTCTTCATGATTTGCATATCTTCTTTGGGAAAATGTCTATTCAAGTCCTTTGCCCATTTTTAACATTGGATTGTTGGTGCTTTTTGTTTGTTTGTTTGTTTGCTATTGAGTTGTATATGTTCCTTATTAGGTATGTGGTTTGGATATTAACCCCTTATCAGATATGTGGTTTACAAATATTTTCTTCTACTTCATACGCACCTCTTCATTTTGTTGATTGTTTCTTCTTCTTCTTTTTTTTTTTTAAGCTGTGCAGAAGCCTGTTCGTTTGATGCAGTCCCACGTGCACATTTTTGTTTTTGTTGCCTGTACTTTGGTGTCATATTAAAATAATCGCTTCTAAGACCAATGTTGAGAGAAGAAGTGCCCCTTTGCTGAAATGGATCCCAGAGAGGATTTGGGGACTCAAATGTGACTAAGATGAGATTGCCTCTTTGGCACCTGGTGGGGAAGTGAAGGACTGTGGCAACCCAAAGCTGGGGCAATCAATTCATCCAGGCATCATGGGCCATTGGGATATTCAGGGAAAGATTGGCATTCACCACTCCAGTCATCATTCTTGACAAGATTCACAATTTAAAAATCATATTAAAATAGATATTAATTCTAGGGAAAGATCTCTTCCATTTTATATTTTAACTAAACTAAAGGATAAAAAAGTAATAACTCAGTGGGTACAGATGTTTTCATATTATATTCTTGAAATATCTGTATCCCCTAATGTTAGAAGTTACATTTATTAGCTGCGTAACTTTTAATTTTTCAATATGTGGACATTATTAATAGTTACTAGTATTAAACAGACAAAAAATTCACAATGTTTTACCACTATATATCCATTATTTTGTTCTTGTATTCTGTTTTTATGCCGAATGGTGGCCCTTAAAAGATTAAGGCAGAGGAATGTCACTTTGTAGGTGCCCAGGCCAGATGGAGGACAAGATGGGCTAGTTTGCATATCAAAGCCATACTCCTAGCTGAGTCCTTTGTTATCTCTAAGAATTGGCTAGCCAGAGACAGGCAATCTCTCCTTAGCCTGAAGGCTTTTTTAAGATGTCAACATATCATAATACACAGAACACACAGACACACACGCTCTTCACGAGTCAAAGATTTTTAGGGCTTTTAACGTGTATTGACACATTGATTTCCATAGTTCTGTATCAAATTGCAGTAACACTTAACAATGTACAAATGTACAAGTTTTATTAGTCTCATCAACATTGGGTTTTATCAGATTTTCTACATTTTGTGTAGGTAGTACATATACTCTCCTTCTTCTTATGTTAATATTGTGTTTTGGTGGTTATTTTGGGTGATGGAGGGGATGTGAACATTTTCCCTATAAATTTGGTGAATTATATCTCTTCTGTGAGTTGTATGTATCATATCTCATTTATAGGTCAGAGATTTTATGTGTTCTTAATAAATCTTTGTGAGTTATTCATATAATGTAAATATTAATCCTATGGATTTTTAATGAAAATGTTTTCTCTAGTGTACTATTCTTTCCATTTTTGTCCTGGAAGACTAGTATGCTTTTGGCAGTCAGTTCTATTCATCTTTACTTTTGTATTTTCTTTTGTTAAGAAACACATTTCAACTGAGAACGCTTTAAAGATCTTATTGGCTTTATTCAATGATTCACGAACTGGGCAGTATTCCATGTAGCAGATAGAAAGGAGCTCTGATGAGTTGTACAAAAGGGAAGACTTGTGTAGCCAGAAGAGAGCAGGAACAAGGAAGTTACACTGGGCAAAGAAGCGATTGGTTGTTGCAAGGTTAATTTCCTAGAAAGGATGGCAGGGCCCATCAGGCAGATCACCTAACTAGTGCTGATCAGGTGATTCTCCATTGACTTGCCTACATTTCCACTCTAGGAGAGCCAAAACTGTAATTAAGTTTTCTTGGTTTGGTGATGTGGGACTTAGCTTTAGGGGACTCCATTCTGGAACTATTGTCTTGTTTTTAACACTTTGATCACTTTACAGCTTTAAGTTAATTAATCCACCAGAGACCTTATAATCATCGTTTTGTTTTCTGCTAGTTTGTCTTTGTTTTATTTAAAAAATGTTTAATTCTTTAATACATATATGGAATTTATTCTCAGTATATGGTATGAAGGGTTAATCTAAATTATTTTTTCCAAATAGCTTGATCTCATCCCAAGAATAGTTAAGGAATCCTTCTCTCTGTCATCATTTTGTGATGGCTCCTTTATTATCTATTAAGTTCTTGCAATCAGAATGAACCCCCAATACTTTCTATTCTCTATTTATTTACATGTCCACCTTTTTGTCAGTAGCCTGCTGCTTTTATTCATTGAAGTATATCATATTTAAATATCTGGTAGAACTAATTCTCTCTGCTTCCCTTTAAAATTATGTTTTATTTTGTTGAAATTAACTAGTAGTCCTAATAGTTCCTATAGTCTGAGTACTGACCTTGCTTTTCATTTACACCATCCCATTTACCTTTTGCCACAATCCATAAAGTAGAATTATTGTTACTCCTAATAAGAGGACAATTGGCATTTTATCCCTTACTTAGCCCTCCCAGATTTCATTTCCACATTCAGGGCTTGTACGGAATCGTGCTCATCCATGTCTGTCACAAAGCGTTTTTGTCTTCATACAGGTCTCATACTTGGAAGGCGGGGGCTTATTTCTAAGCACTTCCCATGTATTGTCGATGTTGTGAGAGCAGCCCTTCCTGCTGGGGCTGTTTCAAAGGATTCCTTTGGTAGGCACCCCAAGCATGTTAAAATCGTCTTGATTTCCACAAATTGCTGGCCCACACAGCAGTCAGAACCTGCCCTGACTGACTCATAGCCAGGACACCCTTTTCTTTCACTCTGACATGGATATGAGCATCTATTATGATTCTTTCCCACTATCTCATTTTATAGGGAAAGCCGGTTTCCAGGCCAATGTGAATAGGGAGCTGTGGAGATAGATTTGGTGTTCCATGACTGATCCAGAAACAATCACCAGCATCTGCCAATTAACCAGGGTAAAGCAGAGTGGGTCTGCAGACTCCTGCACACAGGAGGGAAGGCTGCATTTTGTACAAGCCCTGGGCTAATTCCTTACTGGCATTCTGGGTACAGCCACTTATAATTTGCTGGAAGGGTCATTCGGTCAGTGCCATTTACGGAGTTCCTATTCTGGGGCCTCTTGGGAGCCATTTAAATGCAGCTACCACTTGCCACCAAAGGAATGGACGTCATTGGGACTCCTTTGTTTTCTCTCTCTGGGGAAAGAATGGATCTTAATGAACAGTCTGGAGCATAAGCATCTCTTTGAACACTTCCCAAGAAGACTATTCATAGTAAAATAATGAGTATCTTTTACAGCAGAAATCCTTCTATCATCTTATGTAAGATAAAGCAACAGGGAGCCAGGAATGGACAGGATGTTAATAACAGGCCATTCACTAAGGGCAGGACTATGTGGGGCAAAGCCCTCCACATCACCCCTAAAACTCCAAAAGAGTCCAAACATGGATTTATATGCCTCTTGGCAAACATTACACACAGGCCATGTGAAGACTGTTAGACTCTGGGATCTATCATTAACTAACACTGAACTCTATTGGTTAGTTGGGATGATCTCCATTTCTTCAGCTGCAAAGATGTAAGGAACTTATTAATACAAGAAATGATAGGTGTGCCTGGGTGGCTCAGTCGGTTAAGCGTCCAACTTTGGCTCAGGTCATGATCTCACCGTTGGTGATTTCCAGCCCCAAGCCCTGAGCCCCGTGTAGGGCTCTGTGCTGACAGCTAGCTCAGAGGCTGGATCCTGCTTCGGATTCTGTGTCCCCCTCTCTGTCCCTCCCCTGCTCACGCTGACTCTCTAGCTCTCTCAAAAAAAAATAAAACATTGAAAATTTTTTAAAAAAAGAAATGATAGCAAAAAAAATTTTTTTTCAGTATAAGTGCCTGTCTGACAGGGATCGTGAAGGCCAAAACTACTTTCAGATGCACTGCAATATATGGGAAAATGGAGAGTTCTGGGAATGAGTGTACAAGTACTTAAGAGAAAGAACTCTATGTGGGCTGAGGCAGAGAAATCTTGATGGACCAAAAGGGACAGGGAACCAGAGAATACATACCCCAGATTTAAATCTGCAGATCTGAAACACTTGATGAAATTTCAAGGTGTTAATGTCTGGGTTCTCCAGAGAAACAGAATCAACAATATATGTGTGTATATATATATATATAGTCTTATAGTCTTATAAGTCTTATAGTCTTATAGTCTTAGTCTGAAGGCTTGAGAACAGAGAGAGCTGGTGGTATTTATCCAAGTTCAAGTCCAAAGGCAGGAGCAGGCTGGTGCCTCAACTTAAAGAGAGTCAAACAGAAGGAGCAAATTCTCTCTTTACTCAGCCTTTTGTGTCCTATGCAAGACTTCAGTGGATTGGGTGAGGTCTGCCCTATTGGGGAGGGCAATCTGCTTTACTCAGTCTAGTGATCCAAATCTCATCCAGAAACACTCTGAGAATATTGTTTAGTTATATGTCTGGGTATCCTGATGCCCAGTCAATTTGACACAAGATTAATCATCAGAGAAGGCCTTGGCTCCACCTTGGAAAATTCTGATTCTGTACGTCTGGAGTTGGATCAAAGAACTGTATTTTCAATAAACTACCCCAAGTGATTTTGACACACAAGTGTCTTTAATTTTGTTTCTTAACCGGGGTGCTGTGGAAGGGTTCCTACATGGCTGACAGAATAGCAGTGAACATTCAAGGCCTGGTCATTCTATACTGACTAGCCTGGTCCCTTGTTGGAGAGGAGAGAGGAGGAAATGAGAATTGCAAAGGAGGGACATGAGATGATGTTTTTCATTTCCTGTATTTCATAATGTTTTGACATCTTGGGGCCTTGCTAACTCTGGAGAGACTGATCCTCCCCAGGGTTAGCTAATTCCTAGAGACAGTAAAACAACCGGCCTGTGAGCACTCCTTTCAAATGCAAATCACCTCCTTGATCCCGCTCACACACTAACCCAGTTTGTCCCCTGCCCTCAATCACCTTGTCGCACCTCTTTCTGCAAAAACCATGATGAAGTCTTTGGTCTGTGTTTTCCCTTCACTCCTCCTGCCTCCTGATCAACACTGGTGCTTCCCAGTGTGGCCCTGTGTGGTACTCCATACCTCTTATTTCTAGAAATCTGCTAGTAAAAATTTCTTCCTAACAGTTGTTTCCATGTCTGTGTGCCTTACAAATCACACATACATTTGAAAACAATATGCTTTATAGAAGAACAGGGAGGAGACTGGGTGTTTCATTGCTAACACTTCGTTTTGATTTTTGTCTTCACAAGCTCTATGGATAAGAGAATCTTACCAACAAAGACAGCTGGCCCGAGAGCAGTTATCTCCATGGGCCACGGATAAAAAATGTGGGCTTCTAATGGAGCACGCGGCACATGTACCCAGTCAGGCCCCTCCTTACCTTTGTCGATGTTACAATGCAAGTTGCTAACTTTGAGAAAGTGCCAGAGAGAAACTGCATATAATTCTGTGAGCAGCTAAGGGGCTTCTGACTCTTCTGAAAGGCAAGAGACAGACCCTCCCTTCACAAGAGCTAAAGACAGCAGGGGGACACACTTTTGATTTTTACCTGGAGTCAGTCTCATTGGGTGACCAGTTTAGAAGTAATATAATGTAATCTTAGGCTTCTGTGACAATGAGTGCATTAGCTTTGGTGCAACTACTTCAGGAGTAATCTTTTGCCAAAGCCTCAAAGAAGGCAGTTAGGGACTACCTGTTCAATGCAGGAGAAAAATGTCTATTCTATTCTAGATAGCAGACTTCTTTTTACAATCACCAAGATTATGATTTTTTTCTCCTTTCTTTCCCTCTACTCCATCATTTAAATTATTTTGAGTTGCTATGGCATGGTTACGGTTTTGAAATATATTTTTGTTTTATAGCCTAATTATTTTTAATAATAAATTGCATTTGTTCTTTCTAATATTGTTGGCTTGCTCCTCTGGGACATCTCTACCAGAATGAGAGGTATTTCCTTGGAGAGAAAGCTGTAAAACTCACAATGCTTTGAAGTGAGGAACGTGTGGATTGGAAATGGCTTGCAGAGTTTGGATAGAAACTACATGATGAGATAGAAGTCATCCTGAGCTTAAAGATGAGTTGTCATTTACAAGGAGTTGTAAATAGACTCAACGTTTTTAGTGAAACTATTCTATAGAAGTTACTTCACATGTGTTTTCCTTTCTCTGCTTCCCAAAGGTATACAGGAAAAACATTCCATAAAATATTACTCTTTGAGAAGTTTCATCTGTTTCATTAATTCTTTGTGTCTGCTAAAAATTTGAAAATGGTAATTTGGTGTTTTCCTCCTCCCTTTTTTGCTGTGAAATTTCTCAGTGTTTATAGTACCAACTCTAGCCCTTTCCAAGGTGTACTTGATTTGATGGGTCTAATGAGAATAAATGAGGGGTTTTTCAGGTCAAGGATGCCAAACGAAGTCTCCAATCCTCCCAGAGTCTGTCCCTCATACTTCAAGCTTCACATTCTGCTCTTCCACTCTGCCCTTGATGAAGCCCTGCTGTCCCCTCAGTATCCTCCTTCCTGAGCTCTGTGCTCTAGCTCTGGCCCTGACCTCCCTCCCAAGCCCAGGTCCACATTTTAGTCATTTCCTACAAGTCTCCATTATAATGTCCCTGGAGCCTGGCTGTGTTTCTATGGCTCTAAATCTCCAACAAGTAGGAAACTATGCCTGACCTATCCTTCACCAAACAAAGCCCACGGGGAGAAGTAGGGCTGGGGTATTGCCCCAAGAAAGCTCTGGCCCTTCACCAAGCTCAGAACACCACAGCCTTGCCTTCTCTGTCCTAGAATTAAGGAAACACCAGAAACACCATTTACATTGGAAACCAGGAACTAGGTGGGGAGCCTCAGTGGGCTGTGGATTTCAAAACAGGGCAGAGGTTATTCTGTCCTTCCTCTCAGATGGGAGAGGCTAATGAGAAGCAGCCAGACTCCAGGGGACAGAGTGGTTCCACACCTAGAAAGCAGGGCTAGGGAAGAATCCAAGAATAAGAGCTGCAGACCTGTGAAGGCTGTAGACCTGAAGTGAGCACGCTTCATTTGGACAAACCCACGGGGAAAAGTACTGGATGCGGGAGAAGGTGGGATCCCATCACCCTAAATGCGTTCCATGAAACTCTCATGTCTGGAGAAATAAGTCTCCCATGAGAAATAGTTCTGTAATCAAATACATCTGGGGGGAAATGGGCAAATAAAGTTCAATAGGTTTCTTGACTGTAGAAATTCTCAGAGTCCTTAACAAACTAATGTGCTTTGTAAAGAGGGGTGAAGTACACAGTGTTTCCCAAGGTACCTTCGTCATGTAACAATCTCTCTCTCTCTCTCTCTCTCTCTCTCATAAAAGCCTGTGAAATTCTAGAATTGTGTGGAACAATTTCTGCAATAGCTAGTTATTAAGTGAAATACTACTTGCCTCCACCATTATCAAATAAAAACATGGTAGAGGACTTACTGGGATCCAGAACTGTGCAATGACTGGGGAGGAGCAAAGAAGATAAAGTCCCCAATCAGGCCATGTAAATGGTGCAAGGCTGGAAGGCTCTTCTGAGGTCAGTATTTCTGAACAAGGGTGCATGCGTGGTGGGTGCTCCCAGGCACAGGAACACAGACTCAACTACTCACACCCAGCCACGGTGGCTGACAACAGAAGTGCCTTATGGCCCAGGCTGGTAGTAGATTCTGGAAGGGATCAAAGACCACTCAGAAAGAGTAAAGAAACCTACAACATCTGTTTTCATTTGTAAGCAATCAGGCCTCTACAGGCTTTGAGTCTGTTTTGTTAAGCTTTTGGGAGCCCTTTCCCTAGGAAGGTGGCAGTTCAGGGGAGAGCACTCTGACCTGAAAGGGTGGAGGGGGGGATGGACGGGGTGTAGTCCTGGTACCCCTCTCTCTCAGCCAGGTGATCTTAAGCAAGCCATCATTTCCTCATGTCTAGAGGAAAAGCCCTTCCTCACAAGGTTCTTGTGTGGAATAAATCAAGCCAAATATATCTTTGAGTGGACGTCATAACCAAAAAGCACTATCTGAAGGTCAGGACTCTCAGGAATCATCAACCTGGGGGAAGTATTTGGAGAGCAGTGTGGGGTAGTGAGGTGTGTTTGTGTGGGAACTTGGGTCACCCTTTGGGTGCTGCTTATAAGCAGGAGTCATCAGGGGTGCCTTGGTGGCTCAGTTGGTGAAACGTCTGACTTTAGCTCTGGTCATGATCTTGTGGTTCTCAGGTTTGAGCCCCACATCGGGCTCTTTGCGGTCAGCATGGAGCCTGCTTCAGATCTTCTGTCCACCTGCCCTCTGCCCCTCCCCCACTTGCACATGCTCTCCCTCTCTCTCTTAAAAATAAACATTTTTTTTTTAATATTTTTTATTTATTTCCAGGAGAGAGAGAGACAGCGTGAGCAGGGGAGGGTCAGAGAGAGAGGGAGTCACAGACCGAAACAGGCTCCAGGCTCTGAGCTGGCAGTCAGCACAGAGCCCGACGCGGGGCCCGAACCCACGAACCGCAAGATCATGACCCGAGCGAAAGTCGGACGCTTAACCGACTAAGCCACCCAGGCGCCCCAAAAATAAACATTTTTAAAATGACTAAAAATTCTTTTAAAAAACCACTGAATTTATATTAAAAAACGAAACAAAACAAGAGAGAGTCACCAGAAAGCCTAGTCAGGTAAAGCTTGGTGGTTTTCTGTCCTTGGTGCATATTCTTTGTGCATTTCTCTTTCTCAGACACAGTCCCTGCTGACTATCCAACTGAACATTCCTCAGAAAGTTTGCAGGATTCAGCTCCCAGATGCTCCATATGAGCTTCATGGGAGTAGAAATGGACTCAGCTAACGGTTCTGCAACTTCAGAGCATCCTGTTAAAACAGATGGCTGGCCCCACCCCCAGAGTTCTGATTCAGCAGGAACGTGCATTTCTAACACGTTCCCAGACCATGCTTTGAAAACCATTGCCTTGGGCTGTCCAGATTGGAGAGTCTAGGGAGCCCTCACTTCAGGGGTTCAAGATCCAAGCTCTCTGCTGGCCTCCAGCCCCTTCTGTAACTACTTTCCTAAAAAAAACCCTGGGCTCTGTGTGTCTGCCAGTGCTAACGGGCAATGGGGTCTGGCTGTCCACTATTCCTTAGGTGAGGACTGGGGAGAGTTCTCCTCGTTCGGCAGCATAATTACCCAGCCCCTTTGCCCCCTAGGTATTATGATAGTGCAGCACCATGTTGTTTTTCTCACAGGATGCAAGCATCTGTTTTTCAGGTTGGGACATTAGCCAAGGTCTGTCTCAGGTACTGCTTTTAGGCTTGGTCAGTTTTGGGGTTTGCCTTTATGGACTGAGGGTATTTTATTCAGTGCCAGCTGTAGCCTGTGACCTGGAAAGGTACTTCAGCCAGCAGATGGGCCCGTAGGCGGTGGTGGTGGTTACTGTTGGGCCATTAGATATGCTCCTGGTCCCCACCTCCAGTCTGCCCGGGGCCCCCTCCCTGGGTGTGTTGCTGAGTTACCTGCTAGTGCTTGCTTACTCCAGCCAGTCCTCACGTGGCTGGCCTCCGAGGCACTGAGGGGCTGAAGTCTTCGTTCGGGCACCGTTTTATATCTCTGAACTCCTCACACACAAGGTCAGCTCTTTATGTGGATTTTCATATAACTTCTGTAACGAGGTGACCTCATTTCTCTACTTTTACAATCATTTGGTTTGTATCATTTCCTTTCAACGCCCCAAAGCCTGGAATTCAATTATTTCTCCAGATTTTATTTTATGGGAGTGGTGTCAAGCCCTGTGCTTTATATGAAATAGTAATTACCCATCTCATAAAGGTGTTCTCAGTCTAACACCATGGGTTTGCTTCCTGTCAAAAACTTAGAGACTTAACGAAAACCTAGTTTTAAAAAATAGCTTTATTGAAATATAATTCACATGCCATACGATTCACCCTTAAATTAAAAGATACAAATCATTGTTTTTTTAGTGAAGTCCCAGATCTGTAGAACTATCACTACAATGTTGAAATATTTCATCTCCTCAAAAAGAAACTCTGTACCCTTAGCAATCATCTCATTCATTATTTCCCACCTCCCCACGCCCCCAGCCCTGAGCACCACAAACCTTTCTCTATGTATTTCCCTATTTGGGAAAGGGAATCACATGATATGTAGTCTTTTGTGTCTGGCTTCTTTCACTTAGTATAATGGTTTCAAAACTTGTCCGTATTGTTGCACATATTGGTACCTTACTCCTTTTATGGCTGAATAATATTCCATTGTATGGCTACACCACGTTTTGTTTATCCATTTGTTTCTCTTCTGTGGAAACAAATCTGTTAGAGAAATTTGAAAAATTATTCAGGGTTTTCCAAAGCAGTTTGGGTTTCATAAATGTTTTGATTTTCTACCCCTTCCCAAAACTCATTACAAATTGTTGAAAGAAGTTAGTACTTTTTATGTGTCTTCTTTCTTGACACTGCCATATTGAAATCACAAACATCTATCGGTAACGAATAGTTAGTTCTGCGATGAAATAGAATAAGGATAAAAGTACTGCTGGAGAGAGAGCTTCTATTGTCATGTAATGCTTCTTCATTTATTTGAATTTACTTTAGAAAAGACATTGAAATGGTTTTATAGAGACAAAGTGCCTCTTGAATAGAGTCAGACAGGCCTCCTCTTACTGTGGCTTCCAGATCTATGTCCCTCAATGGAGCATCTCATGGTTCCTCTCCCTGATATTTTCTGGACTTCACTTCCACCTTCCCTTGCCTACTCTGCCCCCTCACACCACCCCTGACCCCTCTCACTCCTCACCAAGCCCATCCTTACCCCCAGGATTTCTGAAGTGTTCTAGGACAGGGAAATAGCTCTTTTTCTCTCACAGAGGGTCAGGGAATCCTGGTTTAACTCTAATAGAGTTTCTGCAAGGAAGGAACAATTAATTAAAGATGAGAAGCAAGCTGCTTCTTGAAGGGAAATTGCCTTGAGTAATTTTCCTTTTTTTCCTACCAGCTATGGGGAAACCAGATCAGTGAGCCACATAAGTGACCCAGTTCACACTGAGCAGCCTAATGACACAGGAAAGAAGGACTCAGTTATGCTGTATTAATGTAAAATCATATGGTTTAGAATGAAGAGGACAGGATCCATTCACACAATTATTCCCATATGATGATCAGGAAGAAATCCTAAGGCGTTAGTCATTATTTTTACATAAAGAAGAGAGTGAAAATGGAATTAGACTTAAAAAAAGAAACCTGGCACATTTAGAAATTTGGATTAGGTAGGTCTGGGGTGGGCTGGGGAGCATGAATTTCTAAAAATTCCCAGGCAGTCATGAGGCCGCCAGTCAAGGGCAGCACTTTGAGAACCACTGATTTAGAGAATTTTCCAGCCCTTGGTTGTCCCTTTGTCATTCCTGACATTTCCTCCCTCTTCCCGCTACCCTCCCCCCCAATTTATTAGGGTAAGTCAAAAGCATGTCCCTTTCTTCCTTTTCATTAAATTTTAAAAAAATATTTATTTAATTTTGAGAGAGAGAGACAGAGCATGAGTGGGATAGGGGCAGAGACAGAGAGAGACACAGAATCTAAAACAGGCTCCAAGCTCTGAGCTGTCCTCGCAAAGCCCAATGCAGGGCTCAGACTCCAGAACGGTGAGATCATGACCTGAGCCAAAGACAGACACTTAACCACCTGAGCCACCCAGGCACCGCTGTTCCTTTGTTTGCATTGGCTCCATAAAATCATCCACACACATTTCTCCCAATTCTTACATTTCAAAAGGGCCTTATTGCACAAAAATAATCTCAAGATGTTTTTAGTAAGATCAGTACCACCCGATAAAATGGAATTCGCATCTTTGGATATAGAGGCTGTTTGGATACTACGAGTGAAACATACATAAGCATCTAGTCCTGTTACCTTATAGTTCCTTCTAGTTAGCATCTGTATTTCCATGAAAGTTCCTAGAGAGTGGGTGGGGTGTGTATATGTTGACTGATACTTAATTTCTTCTGGCATCTTCCAATAACTCAGAGTAAGTGGGAAATTGAGGGAGACATCAAGTGTGTGGTTCAGGGGAGTCAGGGGAGAGACCATTTCTTTTGCTTTCTAGTTCACTGGATGTTTCCTTTCCCCAACCCAAATATTGTGGGAAAGAATATGTTTGTAGCCAGCACTGAAAGAACTTTATTTCTGTTCAGATCAGAAACCTAAGCTTTCAGTCATTTGTTTATTCATTCAAAGAGAGTAAAGTAAAGCAACAAGGAAAAACCCTTCGAGCAAATATTTTCCCTTTTGCCTTAGAGGTGGTAACAGTATGAGTCCTCAGTCCAGGGTGCTCAGAGAAGGGTGCCTTTGGGTTCCAGGACCTCTGTACAGGAATACACTACACATGACCTTGACTAAATAAAAACCCAACCAAACAAAAAAACTTCACAGAAAAACAACACAACATCCATCAAGAATATATTTTGGTTTGAAATGGTAAAAATATGATGAATCCCCCCTCCCAGCCTCCACGTGCTCCCACTGATGGCACAGGATGGTCCTTGGGTGGGCCTGGGTGGTCACACTGTTCCAATGTGAGACGTGGCTGAACTCAACGTTTCTCAAAGGGCCTGTCAGAGACATTCACCTCTGAAGAGAACTGAAGGCGGGGGAGGCTTTGTTGGTGATGCAGCTGTCACATCCTATTAGTGCATGGGTGGGTCTCACCGGGTACAGGAGGTATGTCATTTATAGACAGAAATTGCATAATTAAGCTTGATAAAATTTTGACGCTTTCTTGGCAGTGCAATTTGTTCATCAAATAAAAAGTCTTTAGGAAGCTGGTCACATGGAATTTGAAACTCCAGAGTTCAAGACTAGGTAATCCTTCTCAAGTGGGACTTGGAACTTGGGAGCTGATTTGATTTAGGGCACGAATTAAAGGCCCCTGGAAAGACTCTCTCTTGCCTTTGGCTGCTGACCTCACACGTCCAGCTTTGAACGGGCAAAAGGATGAAGATGAAGCCAGATTTTTTTTCCAAATGGTTGGAGAATGTGAACCATGTGCATTGACCATAGCTATTTCCTATTCATTTTCTTTAAAAATATCATCTTGGGGGCACCTGGGTGGCTCAGTTGGTTAAGAGCCAACTTAGGCTCGAGTTGTGATCTTGCTGTTCGTGAGTTTGAGCCCCCATGTCAAGCTCGTGCTGACAGCTCAGAGCCTGAAGGATGCTTTGGATTGTGTCTCCCTCTCTCTCTGCCCCTCCCCCACTTGCTCCCCTGTGCTCTCTCTCTCTCTCTCAAAAATGAATAAACATTAAAAACATACCATTTTGTTGTGTTGTTGTGAAGTATAATCTCCATGCAGAAAAGTACACCAAACACAAAATATATAGCCCACACCATGATTACAAAGCCACCCAAGTGTATCCACAATTGCTGGAGACTTTTGAACTTTGTTGTGTGAGCCAACTTAAAACAATACGCATTCTTTTGCATCTGGCTTCTCACACACAACATTGTTTAAGACATTCACTCATGTTGCTGCATGTAGCAATTGCTTTTCATTTTCACGGCTCTGCAGAATTCTGCTCTCTGACTAGACCTCATTTATCCATCCTACTGCTGACAGACATTGCGGTTGTTTCTGTTTTTTGACTATTACGAATTGTGCTGCTATGAATATTCTCACACATGTCGGCCTATCTGAAGCATTTGATAGAATCACAATGCCTGGGATCCACCTTAGGAAATTCCAATTTTGTGAGAAGACAATAGCTGGGGTGCGGGGTGTACATATGCCCAACTTCAGTAGCTGAACTATGTTTTCAAATACTACAATATTTCAGTAGCGAAACTGTTTTTTAAAGAAACTATAGCCATCAATGAGGTAGCTGTATTCAGGATCTGACATCTTTTATTACTAGCTAGTCATGCCACTTTAGGGACACCATCACCAGGTGACCACTGATAACAAATCTCAAAGTGTGTATGAAAATTCTTATTTAGTAAGAAACCTCATGGGGCGCCTGGGTGGCTTAGTCGGTTAGGCGTCTGACTTTCGCTTAGGTCATGATCTCCAGTTCGTGGGTTCAAACCCCGCGTCGGGCTCTGTGCTGACTGCCAGCTCAGAGCCTGGAGCCTGTTTCAGTCTGTGACTCCCTCTCTCTCTGACCCTCCCCTGCTCATACTGTCTCCCTCTCTCCTAGAAATAAATAAAACATTTAAAAAAATTTTTTTTCAAAAAAAAAAAAAAGAAAAAAGAAACCTCAGCTGTCTGCTTCTAGTTACGGGCTTTTAGAAATGTCTCCAGAAGGGCTTGTTGGAATGGCTTTGTAACAATAAGCAACCAGGGGAAAAAGTATAATTTGATGCTTCACCTAAGAGTAGAAATGTCTTTCAGTGGTTTTTAAAAATTTGGCCATAAGCGAATTTATATTTTTCTATAGGCTGATGAGGGAAAAAAGAATCCTGTTTTGAATTGCAAGAGACGTCGGGTAGAAAAAGCACACATTGCTGGCAACATGGTATTCTGAAACACTGGGTGGACATTATACATGCCCCTTTTAAACCTTTGTTGTGATAGAACAAAGGGTTTCGAGATAAAAGGCAATGGAGCCCCGGGCAGACCTGGTTCCTGTGAGAACTATCACTCGTGAGGGGAAAGGACAGCAGGAATTTCTCGTCTCCCCCCATGCCCTTTCCTAATAGATCCAGAGGCTGATATTGGCATGGATGGGTTTACACGGCAGTTCTGTGTAGGAAGCCAAAAAATGTATCCCCCCTCCCAAAGCAGCCCCAGCAGTATGGACAGTTCCAACAACTGTATGCTGACATCAAACAAACAAACAAACAAGAAACCAACACCACCTTGAGTTTTCAGGGAACCTGTGCTTTTTAGCCTCTGTATCATTTTGGAGGAAGAAGATCGAGGATCTGGGCTTCGGCCCCTTAGCATGCTACCAGCACTATCTCAGGAATAGCAGCACTTACCATTTCCACGTGAGCTGTTGGCGCATGACTGTGTGCCAGTCTTCCAGCTGGCATTTTAATTTGGGGTTGTATCCCAGCCAAGATGGGGAAGAAATCCAAAAGGCAGCTTGTGGAGAGAGAGGAGGAGGAAGGCGAGGAGGACGACTCTTCAAATGGCAGAAGGGCACTTGGGAAGACTTTCAGCAAGTCAGCAGATAGACTGTGTGGCCCCAAAGCTGGCTAAGACCACGATGGGATCTTTTCCTGTGTTGGGAAGATGCTGAATAATCAGGTTGTTACAAACACCCTAGTGTACGTGAAGACCACACCACTGTCATGGATAAGTTAACTGAGCTCCCACACTCTCAAAAGGGAAGAGTAATAGAATTTCCCAAAATAGGTGGTCAAGAACTGCTTTTAAATCTTTGGCAAACTCCATTTGGGCTAGAGTGGTTAGGGGTAAAATCAATCAACAGCGTGCGTGAACAGCTTCGGGCGGGAGCATTGTGCTTGTGCAGGGTTTCAGACAACAGGTTCTAGAGCCAGATGCCTGGGACTGGATGATAGTGTTATCACTTCTCAGTTTGGGAGACCCTGGTAAGTTACCTATTTTCTGCCTCAGTTTCCTCGGTAATACCTGCTTTATAGGGCTGCTATGAGCACTAAATGATAAAGTTAGTGCCTAACATATAAGTAGGTACTCAACAAATGTGGGCTGTTAATGTGACTGTGAGAGCAAGAATGCTATAGGTACTGAGGAGATCTTGGTTATGATCTAAAGGATGGCCTTCCAGGGTTACTCAGCCTGGGTCCCCTCAGAGGCAAGTTCATAGTGATAGAGCAGGGTAACCTGTCCTGTTTTCTGGCATCTCACCAAGAAACCCCCCGACACCCAGTGGCTTCTTGGATGACTACCCCTGTGGTTCTTTGCCACAAGCCCACCAGGGATGTGGTTAACACCAAGCCCCACAAGTCTAGTGAGACTCAGCACCAGGGGACTCTCCCTTTCTCTTCTGAACTCAGATCTCTTTAATTTCTATTATTTCAAATCTTTCCTCTTGCTTTGCTATGACTGGTTACTCCTTCATGTATTTGATGGTGTCCGTTGGATGCTGAGTGTGTTCCAAGCACAGTGATAGGCCCTGGTAATATCATAGTGGGCTTTTCGTTCTTAGTTAGACAATAAATCAATGATAAATGATGGTGTATATATACTATGAAGGAATCCAGCAAGGGATTGAGAGAGAGACTGAGGAGAGGAGAGAAAAGGGGATGCTAATCTGGACTATATGGTCAAGAAAGGGCGTTTCAGAAGAGGTGATGGTACTGGGTTCCCTCTGATCAAGAGAAGGAGCATCTGTGTAAAGTATGGAAAGGGCACCTTAGTTGGAGGGGACCATCAGGCAAAGGTCCTACAGGAGAACAAACTTGGGATGGGGACAGCAAAGAGGCCAGTGAGGCAAAGGAGAGTGAGCCTGGGGAAGGGAAGTGAGGGGGGCACAGATCAGATAGCCCATTGCCCTAAGAACAGGTGAATCTTCCTTGCTTGCTACTCTGAGGCCCTATGCTATCTGCTCTGTCCCCCCTCTCACTTCCCTTCCCCTGGCAGGGGGTATGCGCTATTTTTCTTCATGCATCACAGCCTCCCGCTCCCACCCAAACTGGTCTTATCACCTAGCACAATGTCATGGACATAAGATCTATGATAATAGTTGCCAAATACAATGGTAACCTCTGGTGGTTTGGGTCTACATTAAACGATGAATCAATCCAAAAACTTGGAAAATGGGTGCTGGTAGAGCTCTCAGATCATTCATCTTTGCCCTTGATTTTACATTTGAAAATGTCTCTTTCGTAAAGATAAGTACTGGATCTTGTCTAATGCCGGAGATGATTTCCTGAGAAAGCTTTGTATAGACTAAATTTTATTTTACATACCAGGGGGCAGGCAGATTGAAGAAATCCCACTTTCTGTCATTTTCTGTAATACAGACCTATTATGAAATTGAATAATGAATCCTCCATCATTCAGATACAAATCTGTATTTTTGTACGTGTCCAATGCATGACCTGGGTCCAGTGTCCTTGGGCTGACTTCACTGCCCAATTGGTTGTGAATATCCTCCATCTGGGTATAGCTCTCCTTGACCAAGAATGGGAAGAAATTGCTGCCTTTCATAGCAAAAAGCTGACAGGAACGAGAGATTTTTATTCATCACCACACAGAGAAGGCAGCCAGTTTAAAAAAATATATATTGTGCATTGGGGACCCACACGCATTGTGTTAAATGCATTATGTGCATTCTTTATTTCATTTCCTACTTACCAAGTGAGGAAGCCAGTGCTCAGAGACATGAAGGCTGATCCCTGAGACTACATTAACTGCCAGATTTTGAACCTGTTTTCTCTGGTTTGAATTTAACGGCTGATGGGCAGTCCTCAAGGACGCCACTTCCACCACCACACTAGCCTGGGGGTGGTGTTACTTCACTTCTCATATTTTGGCACAACCATGGATACACAACTCATAGGGCCTAACAGACTAGACTAGACCTTGAAACAAAGCTATGCTATGGGCTGGGGAATGACAACATGGACAGAAACACAGAGAGGACAAAATAGTTCTTTTATACTTATAAAATATGGTGCTTTCATCTTCAGTCCATAGTGCCTCTGTCTAAGTGATTTCTACCTAGCAGAACTTTAAAAAAAGACACTTTTGGGGTGCCTGGGTGGCTTAGTCGGTTAAGCGTCTGACTCTTCATATTGGCTCAGGTTGTGATCTCATAGTTTGTGAGTTTGAGCCCCACGTTGGGCTCTGCGCTGATAGTGTGGAGCCTGCTTGGGATTCTCGCTCTCTTGCGCGCTCTCTCTCTCTCTCTCTCTCCCTCCCCTGCTCACTCTCCCTCTCATGCATTCCTGGGCCTGTGCTCTCTCTCTCTCTCTCTCTCTTTCTTTCTCTGTCTCTCTCAAAATAAATAAACTTAAAAAAAAGACATCTCCATTTCAGCCTTAGAGATTGGCCCATAAGACTGGGGTGGAGCTTAGGAATTTACATATTTATAAAGGTCTGTCCCAGGACCAGTATGTGTAGCCAGGTTTAAGAATACAAAGTACCTTGCCTCTTGGCCCCCAGACTGCTTCACTAAGGCATAATCCAGTTTTCCTCTACCACCGGACCATTCTTGGAGACCTTTGGACTACTAGAACACCTAATTCAAGACAGAAAAAGAGTCCTTTCTCCCACTGATATCCTGTTTGTCACTGAGGGCAATTTCTTCTTCAAGGGAGTAGCATCCCTCTGTCTGGCCCTAACCAGATTTCAGTCCACCACCATCAACCCAATGTTTAGACAAGAGACATACCTCAGGCCATGGGACTTAGGAGTCATCGTGTTATCATAACCCAGAGTCCAGAATATCCCAATCTTTTCCTCTTACGAAAAGTTGCCTTCCTGGACTCCATCCTGCTTTTTGCTTCTGAAGCTGATAAACTAATATGTTGATGTGTCATTGAATTCTAATCATTAGGATCAACATTTGAATAGCTGTTTTCCTTAGATAATAACGTGATGAAAGCCCTTGTTCTAACCTTAGTTTCGGAATCAGTTGAATATAGGGTACATACTACCTGTAAATTTCAAGACCTTTATGAGCTATTCCTTCCTGTATAGGATAGGAATGAAAACACTCACGTCATGAGCTTATTTTAAAGATGAAATGAGATTACATACGCAAAGCACTGCACTGGCTTTTCAATTTGGGTTCATATTGGAATCTCCTGGGCAGTTTTTAAAAAATACTTAAGCCTGGATCTTATCCCTAGAGATTCTGATGTAATTGGTCTGGGGTTTGACCTGGCCATTAGGAGGCTTAAGAGGTAACCTGGTGACTCCACGTGCAGCCTGGCTGGTGCCAGAACCATTAAGTGGACAGTCAAGCAGACCTACGCGCAGGGGTTTGGGGACAAGACCGATGGTCAATGTCTCACAGATAATTTGGAGAATCATCTCTAGTCTGCGTGCTCAAAACTCATTTGCTAGGCTGTTCCAAATAGCTCTTGAGGGTCCTTTGTTTATCTGCTACCACACTTACTAACTTTCCACTGCTCCTGTTGGCCAATATAGTAAGTGTTCCCAAGCATCTGTAATGAGAATTACTTTAGTGATAGGACACACTGCAGGTTTCAGGGACACAGTGAGAGTGAGGACCTGGAGGTCGACATCTTGAATTCTCAACACCCAGTTAATACCTAGCCCTGAGAGCTGTTTGATAATGTCGAACGGGGGAAATGTGATTTTAATTTCTCATTCCAGCTTAACTTGGTGTGAAAGGAATTCCCAGTTTTCATGATCCTTGGGTCCCTCGGGCTGGAGGGGCTGTGTTCAGGCATGTCCCTGCTCTGCTGTTACCCAGGCAGACCAAGCCCCAGTTGCCTGCAAACTAACCGGAGAATTTTGGCCACGTGAGGTTCCATCCATGCACTGATTGTAAGTGGGTGTAATGGAGTAATAGCCCTGCTTCTGGTGCTCAAGCAGAACATTTTTTCAACTTTTTAGCCTTTGAATGGTCAAAGTCATCTTTGGAGATTTAGCTCCTTTTGCTCTAGTATTGCAAGAACATTTCTCCATACTGTTTGATTCTGTGACTTATCAATGATGGGTGATGACATGACAAAGAGGAAATCAGACTAATCTCCAGCAGAAAGTGTCCTTCCAGGCAAGAGGTATCGGGAACATTTGTACTTACATGTGTCCTTACAAGGGATGGACACCTATTTCCATAACTAAAACCAATCTGAGGAGGCTTGAAGTCAGAATTTGAAGGGTATGTTACTGAGGAAGCATACAATTCTTAACAGGGCAACTTATCTGATCTTAACCACATTTCAATCAAGAGCAAATCTAACATTCTGTATATAAATAGGAAAGTTCTTCATCATCAGCTTGAGTGATGTGAGCAAACTGAACAAAAGGGTCTCATGACAAGGTGTTTGCCTTTTTTATGCAAATATAAGATAAATATTCATAGAGCTTTATTTTAGGGAGAGAAATTTAAAATGGCAAAACTAATTTGAGTTTTATTTCACATGTGCACAAATACCTTAAATCCTTTTGGGAACAGGCAGGGGTATAATTATACATTTTCAAATGTGCACGTGTAGGTGTACTTACACCTATTTGTCCATTTTCGGTGAAAATCAGGTATTGAATCATGGTCAAACCAATGGTGGCTTGGAAAACCACAGAATCGTTGTTGTATGGAAATCTCATAGTGTTCACCCATGAATTCCTTGGGACTAATCATATCTGGGTTGCAGGTGGGCTGAGATTGCCCAGACACCACCCAGATGCTGTGGACAAGAAACCCCAAGCCGCCAACATTCTACGACTGGCTCAGCCAAGCTTATTTGGTGAGTCTAATAAGCCTGAAGTCTCAGTTCTGGACTGAACTGTGTGAACCATCTGTAGATGTCCACAGCATGGACAGTGAAGTGTCATTTAAAAAAATGAGATTATGGGCACCTGGGTGGCTCAGTCGGTTAAGCATCGGACTCGATTTCAGCTCAGGTCATGATCTCATGGTTCATCAGATTGAGCCCCATGCTGTCAGGGTGGAGCCTTCTTGGGATTCTCTTTCTCCCTCTATCTCTCTCTGTCCCTCCTCTGCTCTCTGTCTCTCAAAATAAATAAATAAACTTTTTTAAAAATGGGGTTAATTAACAACAGTTCAGGTTCACTTTTTCTTTTCTGACGCTAAACTCGTAATTCTCTTTCAACTGTCTTCAACATAAATAGTTTTTCCTTTTCCTTTTTTATTATGGAAAATGTCAACATACCAAAAGCAGAGAGAAGAGTGTAACCAATCCCTATGTTCTCAGCCCCCAGGCTCCATGTTCTCAACTCATAGCCTGTCTTTTTCATCCATAACAATCCACTTCCACCTCAGGATTAATGCAAAGCAAGTCTCAGGTATTATATTATTTAGTCAAAGCTTTTGTTTTCTAAAACAACATTTAAATAATCATTTAGAAGTCAAAAGTATTATCTAAATGCTGTCCAGTGCTAAGCCATTATATATGACCAAATCTAGTTGCTAGAGGAAATAAAATAATTGTTTGGGATGAATTTAACTTCTTTTTTCCAAAATAGTGTGTGTAGTCAGATATAACCACTGTTTATAAACTCTTCTGAACGTAAAGTAGTAAGGCACTAAGCCAATTTTAGATTAGAAAATGTGAAATACTAGCCCTCACCGTCCAAAGGCATCTCCTAGATATTTCTGTCTACATCTGTCTGAGCAACTCCAGGTCCTCAGTTATCCCACAAGATACATGCAACTTTTTCCAATCCACAATTTCAGCTTTTCATCTGTTTGTGATGTACAGAATATGAAAATTGTCTTTTCAGTGTTTTAAAATAAGACTACCAGAGACAAATTAGGACTATGAGCAAACATTTGTGAAGCTTTTGTAAGTTTTGCTGGGTGTTGAATGCATTGGGATGCACTTTTCAATTAAAATGTTTGATATGTTAAATTTAACAGAGAAAGCCTTTGAAATATAATTCATATCTTGAATTGTCATGAATGGTGATTATGCCCTTAAAAAATCTTCATTTTACACAAATAGTTTTCAAACCATTTTCAGTTATCACTGATTTCATCGTGATATAAAACACAGGAGAAGGAGACAAACTTTTAACATGGACAAACTGAGGGGTCCATGTGAATTTAAATATTTAAAGAAGTACAACTTTTTCTTACTATTTTTACGTAAACTGCAACTGATTTTAAGATGTTTTCACATTAAGAGTAGTGAACAGAAAATACATATCTGAGTAGCTTCTATTTGTACAGAGGATTTCGAAATATTTTGTTTACATTTTTTTGATAAGCAGACTACATATATATCACTAAAGTCGTATTTATGTTATTAGTTTGCTTGGCAAACCCTTTCTTTGTATGTTATACAAAGGCAACGTTTTAGTCATTTCAACTGGGATAGAGTATCAACAATTCTGGGTGAGTTGAATGCAAATGAATGAAAATGTAAATTTACAAAAATTCATAGCTACTTAGATACGAGAGAGTAAGTCATTTAAAGGGTCCAAGTTTTCTGTGTGGTTGAGGCTTTATCCTTTCAAGTAAATTAGAGGAGGGAAATGGAGTTTGTAAGAACCTTTTTCTAAAATCATCCAAATACTTCTCTGTTTTCTTAAGGAGAGCTAGCCAAGCATCATTTTCCTTTTCTAGGTTACTCAAAGCTAATTGTTTTGAACAGCTGTTATTTTGCCACTGTTTGGGGGTACTCTGACGGGGCCTGGGCTAGTCACCTGCTGGAATCGCGAGACTCGGGAAGTGTGTCCTTGTGCGCATGCGTGCTCAGAGAGCTTTCCCCACACGCCCCTTCATCCCCAGACCTCATTAGCGCTGTGGTCATTATGTCCGCCAATGGTAAGTCCTACCGTCTTCTCCCGTCTCCCGGGGAAATCAGGTGATCACATTTATTAGAAAGGTGTCTAACGTAAAGTAGTGTGGCTCTGTGTGCAGGCCTGATGGCTCTCCTAAGAATAGCGTACAGAATGCTAAGTGAGGGTCTTTAGTGCCTCCTGTTCGGAAGGTTCAGATGTCATTCCTGCTCACCTCCTAGTTCTTAACCGGGTCCCAAATAGGTACGGGCTAAGGCAGCAGTGTTCCAAGCTGGAGCGGTGTTCTGGTGGCACTACCTTGTGGTTCCTCTTCGGCTGACTGAAAGGGTGCTGATCAGAGCCTTGCATTCATCACACAAATTAAAGGGCACCTATGGGGAATGTAGTGATGTTTAGAAATTCTGACATTTTTGAATACAGTAGATTCATTACTAATCAAGAAGACTCCACTTAATCAATATTTTAATTTTAAAATATACATTTTCTTATCATTTAAAAAAATGTTGGCCTTCAGAGCTGAGACAAATGCTTTTATTTAAAATTTCCATCTCTGTTAGAAAAATTGATGAGGCTATTAATATGTGAGTCCTTTCCAATTCGGGCACTTTTTTATTGCCACATTGTAATATAATGATCGCATATAACAGATATTAAAATACTTCTGTTAACTACAAAAATGTCTGCTCTCTTTATTTTCAGAAGTTTTGTTCCTTTTAATCAAATAGAGAATTTTAGTATACATAGCATGGTAGAGGGGACAATGGCTGTCCTCCACCCCCTAACCCCCAAAGTTGTTCATGTCATATTCCCTGGAACCTGTGAATATTACCTTATGTGGCAAAAGGAACTTCGCAGAACTTTGTAATTAAGTAAGGATCTTGAGATGGGGAGATTATTCTGGAGTAAATGCACGGGCCCAATATAATCACAAGGGTCCTTATAAGAGGGAGTCAGGAGGGTGGGAGTCAGAGAAGGCAGTGTAATGATGGAAACAGCAGGAGACAACGAGATGGACTGGGAGTGAGGTGCCAAAGAATGACCGCCTCTAGAAGGTGGAAAAAGCTAGCCCTGTGTTTCCCCCTACAGCCTTTGCAAGCAGCCATCCCTGCTGACCTGAGCCCCATAAAATTGATTGTGGATTTCTGGCCTCCAGAACTGCAAAAGAATAACTATGTGTTGTTTTAAGCCTCTAATTTGTGATTTGTTACAGCCACAATAGGAAACTAACATGCTTAGGAAATAAATTCAAAGGTACTAAAGACTGCCAGCTTAAAAATAAGCAGACATTAACTAAACACAAATCATGTAATCAGCTCAGATTTTACCTTCCTCATCCGGTTTATTGTTAAACAGAACAGTAAATATCAGCTTTCTTGTCTTTTTCAATTTCCAAATGAATTCTTAATTTAGAACTAATTAACCTAAAAGAAGAAAATGTTCTTAAGCCTTTTAAAGCCACCATGGATAAAAGCTGGCCTCTCTCCTCAGTGGGCTCCCATGTACTATGGCTTCCACCATTTGCTGGTATGACTTTCTGTAAAACTCCACCAGCAAGCGTATTTTTGAGTGACTCATCCTTAGTCCTAAAATGTGTTGCAGGGCGGTTGTTCTTACAGAGAGATGATTGCCGTGAGCCCACGCCATCCCAGCACTCTCTACGATGATTAAGAGTTGATTAAGAGTTGACCTTGCTACTGTGTGTGGAGAATACTGGCAGGAAATTGAACTAGAAATTTGGAACAAGAGGCCAAGTACTACATTTGTAACTTTTGTAAGAAGGTCACAATACTATATTGTCTTTAATATTAGACAACATATCCCACATTTTATAATTTCTTTTTTATAAACTATATTTCCATCAGTAATACACCACATCATATATACTTTGGAATACAGAGAAGATAATGAGAAATCAAACATACCTCTATCTTTTTCTTTTTTAATGTTAATTTATTTTTGAGAGAGACAGAGCAAGAGCGAGGGAGGGGCAGAGAGAGGGGGGTGGGAAACAGAATCTGAAGCAGGCTCCAGGCTCTAAGCTGTCCTCATAGAGCCTGATTGGGGCTTGAACTCATGAACCAAGAGATCACGAGCCAGGAGATTGTGATCTGAGCTGAAGTCAGACACTTAGCCAACTGAAGTCACCAGGCGCCCCAAACATACCCCTAAATTAACATAAACACTCAACATTTGGTATATTTTCTTGCAGTCTTTTACCCTTTACAAAACAGTTGTTTGTAGTTGTTTGTTTTAACTCAAATGGTGTCAATATACCTATGATTTTCATTTTTCTTTTAAAACAACATTGTGTAGGGCATCTGGGTTGTTCCCTTGGTTGTGTGTCGGACTTTTGATTTCGACTCAGGTCATGATCTCATGGTTGATGATTTTGAGCCCTGTGTCAGGCTCTGCACTGACAGTGCAGAGCTTGCTTGGGATTCTCTCTCTCTCTCTCTCTCTCTGCTCCTCCCCGACTCACTTTCCTTATTTTGACTTTATTTTTGTGGCAATAGGGAGCTACTGAGGTTTTAAGCAGAGGAGCTTACAAGATTAGTTCACTTTTCTACTCTTCATACACCTTTCTCTATTATGGTTGGAGCTCTATAGTGAACTTCTAGAACATGAAATTCCACCCATTTTCAAAGCCTTTCTGCCTAAGTCAGAGCCAAAAAGCACAGAATAGCCACTGGATATAATGAACCCTCTCCCAAGATATTTAAGCAAGAGATCCCCTGAGATCCTGAGGAATAAGCTGATTCTCAGCAAACACGGCATCAATGCTCCATCACAGATAGGATCCTGGCTGGTAGAGGGAACAGAGTGTCAGAGCTAAAAGAAAACTTAGAACTCCTCAATGTTGGAACCCCTCATTTTGCAGTTGAATAAGCTGAGGTCCAGGGAGGTGGAGGGCCTCATCCGAGGTCACACAACCACTCAATGGAAGAGCCAGCATGGAAGTGCAAGGTGCCATCCTCCAGAAAACAAAATCACACAACCCTGATATACCAGGACTTTGCTGTAAAACCTTCCTCCTGAAGACTCTGGATGGATCTGAGTGTCTAGGGCCTATGTATTTATGTTCCTCACCCCAAAGATGGCCAGAGTGATGATTCTAAAGAGCAGGGTATAGTCTAGGGTGGGGGCTCTGTGTGCCCAGAAAAGCAGCAGAGAGCTCCATTTTGGAAGTCTGGCCCCGCCCTTCCTTGTGTGGCAGTGGGAGGAGCTGGGGCACAGATGTGGGCAGGTGGCTAAACAGGGTCCAGGTGAAGGAGCACAGGAAGGGTGGCCCATCCCCACACTTGTTCCAATGCCTAGTAGCTAACATGTCCTGGAGAACTGTTGGAGTCCTTTTTGTACCTTTCCACGGCTCTTTTTCCAGCACTTTCCACAATGTTGAAGTGTCAGGAGTCTGAACAAAAGAGAACACTAAAGCATGACTAAAATGATCAGGAGACCCTCAGATAAGAAGACTGAAAGAGATGCAGTGTGTCTAGAGGGCTCACCAGCGGAGCACAGGGAGACTGGTGCTGGCCCTAAAAGCCAACGTTCAAGGGCAAAAATGCAAAGCGAGAAGCTGCAGGGAGAGGAGAGAGAAGGAAGAAGGGGCAAGGGGGAGGGCCAACAGACACCCGAGGGGGCGAGAGACACAGGAACAGCCGCCACCGTGACCCTCCCAGCCAAAGAGCAGGATGGCCATGAGTCTGGGGGAGAGACAACTGGTCGCTAGAGCATCACAGCTCTCTGGCCACATGTAGTGTGGCACGAACAGCCCTCCATACGCCTCAAGAAGCCCTGAGTGCAGCACTGCACCAAAGCAGACTGCAGTGGATAATTTTTATGATGATGCCACCGAGTTATCTAAAGCTGAAGCTGAGGTTGGCAAACATTTCCCCCTAATATTTTAGACTCTGCGGGCCATACAGTAACAGGCCGGCCTTTGCAGTTCAAAAACGACTGTAGACAACATATAAACGAATGAGTTAGCAGCGTTGCAAGAAAACTATCACAAAAACAGTGTGCTCTATCTACAAAGACGGGAAAATAGGCTGTGTATCTTCTTAGGAGCTATTTGTTTGCTAGACACTTAGCCTATTTAAACCAGTAGTAAAGTCAGTTTTTGTGTTTTTTTTTTTTTAATTTTTTATTTTAAATGTTTTATTTATTTCTAGGAGAGAGAGAGAGAGAGAGCGTGAGCAGGGGAGGGCCAGAGAGAGAGGAGTCACAGACTGAAACAGGCTCCAGGCTCTGAGCTGGCAGTCAGCACAGAGCCCGACGCGGGCTTGAACCCACGAACCGCGAGATCATGACCTAAGCAAAAGTCGGACGCTTAACCGACTAAGCCACCCAGGCGCCCCTAGTTTTTGTTTTTAAGGATTTAACGAAGAACTAACCTTGTAGACATCAAAAATGGAAACAACATGCAGCCAGACCCACAAGGACCAGGTCCAGAGAATCAAGGAGAGAAATTGTTTCTTTCGTCTCTGGTGGAGGCACAGATCAGGTCAATTATCCAATTCTCCTAGCTTAGCTCTCAGTGCAAAAATGTGCTGAAGGTGGTAGAACCAGGTCCACTTCTGACTTGATATAAGCTTTCAGTTCAGGCGTCTGCATCCTCTAACTGGGTCTTTCCCAAATTCTCGGTGGAAAATATCTGATTGGCTCAACGTGGCCTCAGGGTCCACGTTTGTCCAAGCAGCTGTGGCCTGTGTGGGCAGTTTATGTGGCGAAGCTAAGGAGGCCAGAGCAGCAAGCAAGGGTATGTGTGGCATCGGTGAGCCCACAGTGATTTAGCATCACTACTGTATCTATTCCACTACCTGTAAAATTCCAAATACTGCTGTTCTGTGACACCGGACAGCTAATATAGAGATAAAGCCATTTGGGAGAGCAATAAGTACTGCTGAGTTAAATTCTGAGTCAAATGATCCAGTAATTGTGCTCCTGGGCATTTGTAATTCGAAGACAATTTCAAGCTGACTAATAAGGGCACATACCTGGGACTGTTCATTTCAGTACTATTTGTGGTTGTAGAAAGTTGGAAGCAAGCTGAGTGGCATTACTGGGAGACTGGAAGGTGACGCACTCTGAGATGCAGCAGTAAGCAGCATCGTCTTTAGTCAAGAGCAGCCCAATGACAGCTGAAAGACATGGTGCTGAGAGAAATAGGTAAGAAATACAAGGTGATTCACACAGCACACCATCAATGTACGTGGTGCTGTACATGAAAATACACACATAGAAAACATACATTCCACAGGAATACATCCAAACACGAGAAGTCATTGCATTCCCTCATTAAAAACATATTAGGGGGGCTATGTCTATCACAGAGACCTACCGCATGAGAAACCAATTCTTCCACCAAGAACAACTATATACAATATATCTGAACATGGCTTTACTTAGGAAAGGGGTCTCTGTAGATGTAATTAAGGACCTCAGGAGACGAGATCATCCTGAATTATCTGGATGGGGCCTAATCCAATGACAGGGGTCGTTATCAGAGGCAGAAGAGAAGACACATACAGGTTCTAGACAACCATGTGAAGATGCACGTGGAGACTGGAGGGATGTAGCCACAAGCCAAGGAATGCCTGGGATCACCAGAAGCTGGAAGAAGCAAGGAAGCTTTCTTACCCAGAGCCGTCAAAGAGAGCATGGCCCTGCCTACACCTTGATTTGACTTTGGCCTTCAGAATGGTGGAAGAATAAATTCCTGTTGCTTTAAGCTGCCCAATTTGTTATGGCAGCTAAATGAAACTAATACAGCACTGTTACTATTTCCCAAACAGTGAAAAGACTATTTGCCCCACCATGCAGTTTTTTCCTAATTTGCAAATTTCTACTCTTAGACAACAAAGTGTGATTGCTGTCTTACATTTTAGTTCTATGTATATTATAACCCCAACAAGAGTGTGATTATTGTTTTGTTAATATTTGATAATTTCATTTAAAAATTGTCTGACTTGCCAGATGAAAAATGACATCTTGTTTTAATGTACATTCTTTGGGTAATATAATTGAACAATTGTTTATCTTCCTTTGTGAATTACCTTTCATGTTTTTGTCAGTTTTCCTGCTGGGTTCATTAACATTGTCTTGGTTTGTAAAAATTCTTCACATGTAAGACAGTAGCCCTTTTGTCATATATATTTTTAAAATATTTTCTCTACTGTGTTCTTTTTCTTTTAATTTTGCTTATGACAGGGTTTGTTTTAGCACACATACTTCAATTTCTTTTGTACCTCGTGATTTTGCTCATTGCTTTTTAAACTCAGAAAATCCTCCCTTCTCTATATATGTCATGGATAGGTACTCATATTTTCTTTTAATTAAGCATTTTTTTTATGTTTTATTTATTTCTAAGAGAGAGAGAGAGAGACAGCATGAACAGGGGAGGGTCAGAGAGAGAGGGAGATACAGAATCTGAAACAGGCTCCAGGCTCTGAGCTGGCTGTCAGCACAGAGCCCAATACGGGGCTCAAACCCATGAACCGTGAGATCATGACCTGAGCTGAAGTCGGACGCTTAACCGACTGAGCCACCTAGGCATCACTCTTTTAATTTTTTAATAGAATAAAAATTAACTTTTAATTCATTAATCTATATTAAGCTTAATTGTGGGAGGTAGAAAACTCTTGAGTCATTAGGCTAAAACACTTTACCTAAAGTCCCTAAGCTGGTCAACTGCATGATTTAGTTGTTGAAGATGGTATTTCAAGCACCAAACAAAACACAGAACAGGTCTTGGATTGAATTACAGGGCACAAGGGAGTTTGGCTCTGGTGTTGGGGCCAATGACTCAGCTTGTCTACCAACTCATTGAATGCTTAGCCAAAACAATTGTCATCCCCAACAATGGGGCTAGAAGCTGCCACCAAACTTTGCTTCCTGGGTGGTATCATTCTGTCTTGTAGGCTCGGATGGAAAGAAGAAGAAGTCACTCTGAGTTTTGAATGAATGATAAGCGGAGTCTGAGATCAAAATTCCCTTCCCCCATCACACCAAAGAACCAGGACTCTGAAACAGTGGGACCTTAGGTTTGTAGTCTGGAAGAGACAATGTCAGGCTTTGCAAACAGTTCCATCAGCACCCTCTTGCCAAAGTTCATGCCTGGGTCACCACCCCTATAATGCTTAGAGTTTAATTCAGGCACTGAGGTTGATGGGGTGTCCTGGCCCAGCTGCTTTCCTAAGATATAAGGGAGGGACATCTCTGAGCACACAACCACGGGTAAAGAGAGGCTATAAAGACAGATGAGAGCACACTTGAGTCTGTATGGTTGACAGATCACCAAACACCTCATGTGACAGGGAAGGAAAATCAGGAGACTTTGGATAAACTGAGTTCCAGATCTGTCTTCCCTGTTTACTAACGGTGCAATCTTGGATAAATGACCCACTTTCTCTGAGGCCCAATATCACCATCTGAAACCCATTGAAGCTGTACAAGATGTCCCTTAAGTTCCCTTCCATCGCTCATCCTCTCTGATGCTACAACCCAAACTGCCAGCAGACGCAGTGGCTCTTCGGACAGAGAAGGTGGTCGCTGCATGGAGAGGAAGCGAGAGAGGCACAGGCTCCTGGAATTACATGCAATCTCCAAAGCCCAGGCAGATTGGTCTTCACATGCACATTGCATGGTATAGAAAGTTCTGCTGGTTTGATTCCAGCCCGTCCAGTGATACCCATCACTGATTAAATGTCTCAGCAACAAAAGATAATGTTATCAGCTGTCACCATTTCAGTAATGAAGCAAATGTGCATTCACGGTGGTGGAAATGTGATTTATCAAAGTGTTATGAAACAAATGATTATTTAGCTGTCTTTACGCTCTACCATGGTTTTCATAAGTATCTTTGTGTAAAATATTTGCAAAACAGATTTAACACACTTCCAGCAAAAGAAAGAATGCTGTCTCATGCTTATTTACTGTGTGTTCCCAGTAATAATAGTAATAATAACTGGGGGCAATTATTCTTTTAATATAAGGTTTATTTGAATGTTACAGTAACACCCCGCCATCAGGTAGTATAATCATTCTTGGATTGGGTTACACCATGACTTCCAGGACACAGCTCTCACCTGCACACCCTAATGGCCTGTAATACATAGACCCTTTCTCCCCAAAATAGCATTCCCAGACTAAGTAAGTGTACTCAGAGAATTCTCTTAGTGATGGTTAAGTCCTACTCCCCAGTGCCTTCACTTGCATGGCTATATTCAAATATATCATCTAGCCACCACTCTGGCTGGGAATGTTGGCTCTGCTGGTTATGTGCACATCTGGAATTATCCTCCTAACAAATGTCTTTCTTAGAGCCGCAATTCTCTAGAAAATAATTAGGTTCTGCAGAGCATCCTTGAACACAGATGATTACTGGGTGTATCTTCCTAGTGAGTGAATCTTGGGAATCATAATGTGTGTGTGTGTGTGTGTGTGTGTGTGTGTGTGTGTGTGTGTGTGTTAGAAAGAAAGAGAGAGAGAGCACGTGTGTGTGTGTGTGCTGGTTAGTTTTTTGTTTTTCTGTACAAAGAACCTGGTTTGAGGGAAGCTGAGATGACATAATCAACATTAAAGTTATCCTGTTCAAATATGCCTCAGTATCAAAGTTCTATTTGAAAATTAGAGATCAATATTTTCTAGCATATATGTAAATCTTAATTTCAGTCCACTGGAAAAAAATGGGCATAATATCGATTTGGATTGCTGTTTTGGAGATAAATTTTAACTGTGTCAAAAATGTTATATAAATATCCATATGTTGTATTCATATTATTTTCAGAGCAGTAAGGATCACGAAGTGACAATTTTTGAGATATATACGTTACTGAAAACAGATAGCATAGAAAAATAGGAAAGAGGGAAACGTGAGAAGCAAAATGCGCTTGAGGCTATGAAATCTAGATTATGTGAAATTCAGCACTCATAAAGCTTGCTTAATAACATCACCAGGGGCACCTGTGTGGTTCAGTCGGTTGAGCATCTGACTTCAGCTCAGCCCCGCGTTGGGGCTCTGTGCTGGTAGCTCGGTACCTGGAGCCTGCTTCAGATTCTTTGTCCCCCTCTCTCTCTCCCCTTCCCCCTCCCCCCACCTCTCTCTCTCAAAAATAAACATTAAAAAAATAACAACATCACCAACAGTCATAATAGTAGCCACATTATGCACAAAATCACATTTGTGATGCCACCACGTGCCAGGTACTGTTCAACCTTTATGTTATTAACTCATTTAATCCTTACAACAACCCTAGAAGGTAGTTATTATTATGACTTCCCATTATACAGATGGGAATTTGGCCAAGGTCTCACAGCTAGTTAAAATGTTGGGAAATTACACTGTATGATACAGTTCTCCTCTCCCCATTTCCTTTTTCACTTCCACTCCTAAATGACAGGAGTGCTGATCCAATTGGTCTATCCGGTAAGTTGCTGAGTGGACGGTCTCTCTTTCTGGCTGGAGTGAGAGAGACAGCAGGGCTCCTTGTCTGCAGGCTTGGCCCGTTCCTTTCGCCTAGCCTCCCAGGCAACCAGGCCCAGGCTAACTGGATATGGGCCACTGCTGTCTCTTTCTCATTCTGATTCACTTCTCCTTGGATCTACAAGCTTGATGTTGGTTTGGTTTGTTTTGTAACCATTAATGTCAAGATCTGACACCTAGGATTTGAGTACTAAAGGCTTAAATTGGGCAAACAAGTCTGTCTTTTGACGGAGGCTCTTTAGACCTGCCTGGTTTTAGGAAAAAGGCCAATTTGTATGACACAACCCAGCCTCTAAGGATGCTCTGCATTTAGGTTAAGTGCCAAAGCCACAGCTCACACCCACAGCACCCTTCCTCCCTCCCTTCCTCCAACAACTATTAATTTTTATGTGATGTTGTCCCTCGCTATTTCCCTAAGGTGCTTAGTAAGGTTGTGGGTGGAATTTAGGTATTTCTGGATCCACCGACCACCACTCTTGCCCTCAATTTGCGTATCCAGAAAAATCCAACAGCATGGGCTTCGAATTGTTCATCTGATTTCAGAGTAGGGTTTGTGCTAAACCTTCATAATTCTTCACTCTTGTGTGAAAGTCTGACTGACTTAGAAAATTAGGCTCTTCTCTGGCACAGCACTTCCTTTATCCTCAACTTAAGTCCTGACTTTTTTCATTCTGTGTTCTGCTAGCTGAACTCAACAGCCCCCATATATAAGTTTTGTTAAGGGATAACAAAACTCTAACTGTAAATAATATTTGAAAATTTGAGTGTGAATCTTAAGAATCTTTTTTCTGTCTATGACCTGATGGTCAGTTTGGAATGGCAAGGACAATGTATTTATTTGTTCTTGAAGACATAAATGGTAAAATATTCTGAATTTGTCCATTTCTGATTCGCCTTTCTGAGCGTTCAACAATATTATGTCTCCCCACACCCTTGTATTTAGGTAGCCTGATATGACTAGTTTTGCCCAATAGATTGAGGAAATGTAATTGATGGACCAAAGCATGTCATTGCTGACATAAGACTCTCCAGTGCTCTCTTCCCTTGCCCCAGGGAGTATAGACAAGGCTTCATGGTGCAGGGATAGAGCCAGACGATGAATGGCTATATAGCTGCATAAGCAACAGCTGCCTTGGGAAGGTAGTGCAGTTAACATTGTACAAGTGAGGATTTTTGTGTGTGTGTTAAGCCATTATGGTTTGGGAGTGTTTATTACTATAGCATAACTTAACATATTCTGACTAACACGCCATGTCATTTTGGAGCTTTGCACTTTATTTTCATATAGTAGTATTGTTTTAAATGTTCATTTATTTTTGAGAGAGAGCATGAGCAGGGGAGGAGCAGAGAGAGAGGGAGACACAGAATCTGAAGCAGACTCTGGTTGTCAGCACAGAACCTGACGCAGGGCTCAAACCCATGAACCCCCAGATCATGTCCTGAACCAAAGTCAGATGCTTAAGCAATTGAGCCACCCAGGCGCCTCAGTATTATTTTGAATTAGCTGCTGTTTTACTATGATTCTTTCTCTGAGCTTCAATTTATTACAACTTTATTGATATACAATAGTGAACTGTACATGTTTAAAGCACACAACTTGGTAAGCTTTGACATATGTGTACACCCATGAAATCACCACAATTTGGATAATGAACTTATCCATCACTCCAAAAAATGTCCTTGTGCCCCATTGTGATCTTGCCTCCCTCTCTTTCCCATCCCTGCTCCCCCAATCCCAAACCAGACCTGCTTTCTGTCACTATACATTTTCAAGAATTTTCTATAAATGGAATTTGCAATATGTACTTTTTTCTGCCTGTCTTCTTTTACTTAGAACATGTTATTTGGAGATCTGTCATGGTGTTGCATGTAATAATAGTTCATTCCTTTTAATTTTTTAAAAAAATTTTTTTAATGTTTTTTTTTTATTATTATTTATATCTAGGAGAGAGAGAGAGACAGCGTGATCAGGGGAGGGTCAGAGAGAGAGGCAGTCACAGACTGAAACAGGCTCCAGGCTCTGAGCTGGCAGTCAGCACAGAGCCCGACGTGGGGCTCGAACCCACGAACCGCCAGATCATGACCTAAGCGAAAGTCGGATGCTTAACCAACTAAGCCACCCAGGCGCCCCATTCCTTTTAATTTTTGAGTAGCATTCTATTGTATGGCTGTAGCACAGTTTGTTTCTGCATTTACTTTTTGAAAGATATTTGAGTTCTTTCTGGGTTTTGGCTATTACAGATACAACTTCTGTAGACATTAACATGGAAATCTTTACATGGACATGCGTTTTGTTTCTCTTGGGTAAATACTTAAAGGAGTGGAATGGCTGGGTCATATGGTAGGCACATGTTTAACTTTTTAAGAAATTATGAAACTATTCCCCAAAGTGTTGTACCATTTTACCGTCCCATCATCAATATATGAGAACTCCAATTGCTCCACATCCTTGCAATACTCGGTATGGTCTGACCTTCGATTTTTTTTTTATTTTTTTTTTATTTATTTCTAGGAGAGAGAGAGACAGCGCGAGCAGGGGAGGGTCAGAGAGAGAGGGAGTCACAGACTGAAACAGGCTCCAGGCTCGAGCTGGCAGTCAGCACAGAGCCCGACGCGGGGCTCAAACCCACGAACCGCGAGATCATGACCTGAGCTGAAGTCGGACGCTTAACCGACTGAGCCACCCAGGTGCCCCTGACCTTCGATTTTGATTAAATGATTATGTTATCTCAAGTTCATAGCTTTGTTCCAATGTTGTTAACTCAGGTTCTTGATACTTTTTGATACTTAACTGGCACTCCTCCTTCAGATAAATTGAAGTTGTCAGATAGGAACTCTGTGCACTCCCTCCCACCACCTATAAACTTAGCTCTCTCAGTACCAATCATTCCCACCTTGCCTCCTGTCAGAGCAAGGGAACTATGTCTCTACCTCCTTCTGTCTAAGTCCCTCTCTCCCTGTGACACTGTGCCTTGGATCCCATTCTCCTCCTCTGAAGGCTCACTCTGTCAGCCATCTTTCTTATCTTTGCTATCCTCTGCTCTTCTAATTATACAGTACTTGCTCTCAGTCTTATAATATATTCAATTCTTGCCTATATTTAAAAAACAAAGCACAGACCATCATGTGACCCCTGATTTTTCTCTGGCTACTCTATCTCCCTCTTTCATTTAAAGTTAAATTTATTGGGGAAAAATGGGAAATTTTCCATTTCCTCCTCAATTTACTGCAGTCTAGCTTTCATCCTGATTTCCGCTGAAACTGCTTTCACTTAGATTCCCATGACCAACATATTCCTTAATCTAACACTTTCTAAATCCTCTCTTAACCTCTGGGGAGACTTTATGCAACTTTGTCACTATCTCTTAAAAACATTTTTCCACTTGACTTTCCAAAGGTCTCCCCTAGATGCTGCTTCTTGCTCTCCTGTTTTCTTTTGCTTCCCTGCGTTGTACTCCCATATATTATTGTGCCCAGACCATGACCTTGGCTTCTTCTCATTCCTTCCCCATGACTTTATTTCTACCTTAATTTAAGATTGATAATTACCAAAATTCTGTCTCCATCCCAGCCATCTTTGTGAGCTCCAAAGTCACAAGTTTCCTCTAAGTGACTATCCCACAGATCCTGAAATGAAGTATGTAGAAACTTGGCTTACCATCCTCTTCCTTAAATCTGCCTCTTCCCTTGGTTCTCATCTCATGAGATCCACCCAGTTGAATATCCTCAACTCCTAAACTATTCTTCAATCCCCACAATCTCTCTCTTAGTTGGACACACTCTACTTCTTTGAGATCTCTTGAGTTCATCTCCTTTTCCCCACCCTTTCTGCCCTTCTTAGATGAGGCTGATATGATCAATCACCTGGATTGCTGCAACCAGCCTCCAAAGTGGTCTCTTGGTTTCTAGTCTTTCCTACCTACAATCCATTTCCAACACTTCTCTCTGTGATCTGGCTGCTACTTTCTTCTCCAGACTTATCTCCTGCTACTTCCTCTCTAAGCTCTCAGTCTTATACACTCCAACCACACTGAATGGCCTACATTTCTCTAGGTGGGCCACATTTTTGTGCTTCATATTGTCTTCTTGGTCTGAACTATCACCCTTGAATGTTCTTTGCCTTGCAAATTTCTTTAGTTCTTCTGGACTTGGGTCAGTATTGCCGAGCTAGCGGGGTCTTCCAGAGGATTTCTCTGACCTTCCTATGGGATCCTTATTACTCTGTATTTCCTTTTATTATTGCACTTTTCATCAGTACTGCCGTCAGAGCTGTGACTGTTACCTTACAAAAGAGACTTTACAGAAGTGATTAAGTTAAGGATCTTAAGATGGGGAAGTTATCCTGCATTACCTGGGCAGGCCCTTAACGTAATCATAAGGTTTGACTAAAGAAGATAGTAACATGGCCATTTAGGCAAAATAATGTACTAAAGATGGAGAAAGGGGCCATCATTTAAGGAATGCTACTTTGAAAGATGGAAAAGGCAAGGCAACATATTCTCTGTTGAGAACCTCCAGAGGGAGTTCAGCTTTGCTGGCACCTTGATGTCAGCCCAGTGAAATTTACTTCAGACTGATCTCCATGACTATAAAAGAATAAACGTGTATTGTTTTAAGCGACCAAGTTTGTATTCATTTATTACAGCAGCAATAGAAAACTGGTATTCTGGGCCATGCAAGGCCTTTCATGCCTTAGAGGCCCTGTTCTAGGACTCTTCTAACTGTGCTCCTTCTCCTATAGTGAAAGTCTATGTCCCCCCTTCTAGGTCAGGTATCCAGGACCCCAGAATTTTCTAATCAGGAAATTCTTGCTCTATAGGAAATAGGCTTGGCCTATTTCCAGGCCTATTTAAATACTTCTTTCCCCACGTTTGTCCTTTTGAGAGAGGTTGCACTGTTGGTGAGCTCATGCCTGAATCCAAAGGGTAGTCAAAGGAGCAACTGCTTGTAGGGGGTGAGCCACTTGGTAGACAGTAGAATGAAGCAGACAAGAACTGAAGCCAGGAGATCAGAGAAAAGCTTCTATGGTAATTCCAGCAAGAGATGATGATAGTGGTGGTGATGGGGAGAAAAGATTGGACTCTAGGCATATTTTGAAAGTAAAGACAATAAGCTTTGCTGATACATTGATAGGAGGTATGAGAGAAAAAGAGGGATAAGTGTAATTCTAAGGTTTCTGGCCCAAACAGGTAGAAAGAGGGCATTGCCATTAACCTAGATAGTAATGAAGGGAGAAGGGACAAAGAGCAGGTTTGGGGTAAATATTAGTGGCCCAATTTTAAAAATTTTTAAATATTTTCCTTATTTTTGAGATAGAGAGAGACAGAGACAGAGACATAGACAGAAATACAGAGCACTAGTGGGAGAGGGGGGCAGAGAGAGGGAGTCACAGAATCCAAAGAAGGCTCCAGGCTCTGAGCTGTCAGCACAGAGCCTGACGGGGGGCTTGAACTCACTAATCATGAGATCGTGCCCCAAGCCGAAGTCAGATACTCTACCAAATGAGCCACCTAGGTGCCCCACAGTGGCCTAATTTTAAATGTATTGCATTTTGGATGCCCATTACACAGCAAAGTGGGTAGGCAACTAGGTGTTTAAGTAAATCTTGCCTTTCTCAAAGACTGTATACTTCCAGCAACTAGCATAGGGTCTTGAAATAGGAGATTCTTAATATTTGGTACATTAAATGAATATGTGGCATTCCTCCATAGAAATATTTTAAGACCTACTCACAGCTTTATATCTGCACATCATTAAGTTGGTTAATATGAAGCCTACTGACATGACACAGCTTAACTACGTAAGCCAGGATATTAACAACCTGTTTGTTTAGTATCTCCTTGTTCTTGGCTTTCTCACACATTTTGATTAGGACTAGGGCTGAAGTTGAGTATTAATACCAAATAGATTGAAGTCAGATCCATGGTCCCTCTGTTATTATCCTCGCGTTGAACTTTCTTAATTCACTGGCTGTAAGACATTTTTCTCTGTAATTAGAAAATGTATAATAATATTGACCTCTTTGTTCCATCTCTGAAATTATATTTTTTTCTCCACCACATGTTTGGAAATGTTTACAGCCAGAGCTTTTGTTATTTTGGTCCGCTTGAATGCATTCTGGATACTGATAGAGCCTGAAAGTGTCTGATGATGCTGAATAGTCTATGAAGCTTAGTTCTTTAGAAAATGTTAATTTGATGAATGAGCAATAACAATGATCTTCCTGGCTCTAAATTTACAGACACTATAAAACCATTTGCCTGTAAAGCATAGTATATTTTATAGTGTTAAAAAGGTCATACTTCTGTTGCAAAATGTTGGAGACTAGGCTGCACATGCATTTTCTCTTAAATCTTTTATAATTAAACTATTTTCCCCCTTTACTCTCCCGGAGTTTCTCTTGTCAAGTTCACCAATAATATTGACATGAAAATAATCTATAGTCATTGTTTTCGATCATTCTTTTACTTATCCTCTCAGCAACATTTGACACAGTTGACTACTTCCTCCATAAATGCTTTTCCTTCTTTATTTTGTATCACTGTGCTCTCTTGGTGTAATGGTTCATTTTATGTGTCAACTTGACTGGACCACAGGATGTGCAGACATTTGGTCAAGCCTTATTCTGAGTTGTTTCTGTTTCGGATTAACATTTGACTTGGTAGACTGAGTAAGCAGATTGCCTTACCTAATGTAGGTAGGTCTCAGATCTCATCTAATCAATTGAAGGCAGAAAAGAACAGATAAGCTAAGTTAAGAGGGAGCTTCTGTTGCCCAAATATCTTGTGCTCGGACATTGGTCTTTTCCTGCCTTTGGTCTCAAATTAAAACATCAATTTTTCTTTTTTTTTTTATTACAAATAGTTTATTGTCAAATTAGTTTTCACATAACACCCAGTGCTCATCCCCACAAGTGCCCTCCTCCATGCCCACCCCTCCTCCCCCCCACATCCACCAGTCCTCAGTTTTTGTCAGCATTCAAGAGTCTCTCATGGTTTGCCTCTCCCCCTTTCCCCCACCATTTCCGCCCTTCTTCTCCCCCTTGGTCCTCTGTTAAGTTCCTCCTAATCCTCCTATATGTGCACACATATGATATTTGTCCTTCTCTGCCTGACTTATTTCGCTCAGCATAACACCCTCAAGGTCCATCCATGTTGCTACACATGGCCAGATTTCATTGTTTCTCATTGCCATGTAGTATTCCATGGTATAGATAAACCACATCTTCTTGATCCATTCATCTGTTGATGGACACTTAGGCTCTTTCCAGGTTTTAGCTATTGTGGAGACTGCTGCTATGAACATTGGGGTACATGTGCTCCTATGCATCAACATTTCTGTATCCCTTGGGTAAATTCCTAGCAGTGCTATTGCTGGGTCATAGGGAGTTCTATTGTTAGTTTCCTGAGGAACCTCCACACTGTTTTCCAGAGGGGCTGTACCAGTTTACATTCCCACCAACAGTGTAGGAGGTGCCCGTTTCTCCACATCCTCGCCAGCATCTAGAGTTCTCTGATTTGCTCATTTTAGCCACTCTGACTGGCGTGAGGTGGTATCTCAGTGTGGTTTTGATTTGTATTTCCCTGATGAGGAGCGATGCTGAGCATCGTAAAACATCAATTTTTCTTGAGTCTTGAGCCCATGGGCTTTCCTGGTTCTCAGGCCTTTAGAGACAGACTAGGACAATACCATCAGCTTTCTTGTGTCTCGAGCTTTCTGACTACAGATCTTGGGACTTCTCAGCCTCCAAAATTGCATTGCATGAACCAATTCTTTATAATAAATCTCTCTATGTGTCTGTATTTATTTTTTCTGTAGGCCATCTCTTCTATGAGAATGTTAACACTATGAACACAGAAACTTTTTGTCTATTTTGTTCACTTCTGTATTCCCAGCCCTGAAATTGTGTCTAGCAAATATAGGCACTCAATACATATTGGTCGACTGTATGAAAAAATTCGCTTGGGGTATTTTCCTAAGGCCTAAGACCAGTAACAATTTGTGCTTGTTTGCATATTTCTTTACAGATGTTCAGAATGTCCACACATGCTATCTTATTTATTCTCATATTGTCCTTCAAGAAGGGGAGGGGAGGAGCCTTTAATTATGACTCATATCCATTGGTGGAATGGGAATGTTTGGTCCCTGGGAATCTTAATGCCCTGTGTTTTGAAGATAAGAGGGGCTGCTGAGCATACCTTCACTTACCTCATGAACACAATGCATCTTGGAATCCTGTCTTTTAAGCATTTATTTCATAAGGCTGTGCAGTTTGCTACAAGAATTGGCCAGCAAAAATATACTCAGTCAATATGAATTTCAACATTTAAAATTCTTTGCAGACTGGAAAAGCTACAACTAAAAGTTATGGTTTCAGAATTCCTAAGTGCACATGTGGTAAGAGGAAGGCATGGTTTCAGACATCCTCTGGAGTTTGCCTTCCAAACCCAGAAACCAAGGAGTAGATTAATTTGCACAGATAACACCAGTAACCCTTTAGCTAATAATCCTATGAATACTGTTATGTGAATATATTACTCCTTCTCAGCCCCCCGCCGCAAATCTGTGTTAGGTATTTCAGTGACAATTTATGAACAATGTGCAGATGCATGATTTTGTACATTAAGATTTCATAGGAGGGAGATGATACATAATAAACTTTTTAAGTAAATATACTAAGAGTTCAACTCTTAAGTAGTAATTCAATAGTCACATGCCTCAAATTACATTTTTATTATGTGTTTATTTGTGTACAAAATATGTTGTAATTTACTGATGCATGTGCAGCAAAATATTCTTTCACACACAACAAAAATACACCTTTTACTCTCCTTCCCTTGCCCCTGAAAATGGCAACACTGTTTTGGCAGTTCAGCAGCTAAAAATAAAGTGCTATAATTAAGCAGTATTGGAATGTCTTCACTTGACAAATGTGATGTACAATTTGAGTATACAACCACATCTTAGTTTTTTCACAGAACAGGAAATTCCACATCCTGAACACCTCCAGAAGATACAAATATTTGTATATATATGTACACATGTATACACTGTATATGTAAAGTGCCAACATGCCTCTTTTTCCTTTGTGAGTTTGATGTATTTATGTTCATTCTCTCTTTCTTTCTCTTTCCAAAGCCAAATTCACACTATTGGTATCTCAATTCATCAGCAGGCACCGAGAAGCTCACGCAAGGCTGGCCTGTTGGGGGTGTGGTGTTGGTGAGAGGACAGAGGGAGCCTTCAGACCTCACTGGGGGACCTAGAACGGAAGAGCACTTTGGACTGGAAACAGCCGCAGAACAGGAGCCACAGGGCACGCTGAATCTCCTGGTTGCGGAAGGCATAGATGATAGGATTGATCATGGAGTTGTAGGTGGCGGGCAGCAAGGTGGCGTAGGTGTAGACTGCCGGGTCCTCACGGCTGCCTACCACGCAGTAGATGGCGAAGGGCAGCCAACTGGCGCCAAAAGTGCCCAGCACCACAGCCAGCGTACCCACACCCTTTCTGGTGGCTGCGAGGTGGGGCGGCGCCAGACAGTGCTGCTGCAGAGCGATCTGGTGTGCGTGGCGCCAAACCACCTGGCAGATGCGCACGTACAGGTGCAGCATGATACCAAAGACCGCAAAGAACGCGGCGGAGAGCAGCGCCACGTGGCTGCGCGTCAGCGGGCGCACCACGCTGCAGGTGGAGCGCTCTGCTAGGCAGTTCCAACCGAGCACCGGCAACAACCCGAGACCTAGGGACACCGTCCAGGTGGCGGCGAGCAGGAGGTGCACGCCCAACAGGGTCCGGCGCGAGTAGTAGGTGAGCGCGTTGTAGAGAGACAGGTAGCGGTCAACTGTGATGGCCAGCAGGCTGCTGACCGAGGCAGCGAAGGAGGCCACGAGGAAGCCCACCGTGAGCAGGCTCACCGTTTCTGAGGGCACCACGTACTGGAACACGAAGTGAAGGATCAGGCCGCAGCCCGCCAGCAGGTCGGCGGTGGCTAGGCTGCCCACCAGCACGAACATGGGCGTGCGCAGCGCCGGGGTGGACGCGATTAGCGCCACTACCAGCGCATTTTCGCCTGCAATCACCGTGCCCGACACGCACAGGAGCACGTCCCAAGGATTCACCGCCGACAGTAACAGCCCCGGAGGCCCCGCGGGCAGCTGAGAAGACAGCTCGAGGGATGCGTTAGCTGCGCCGCCACCCCCCAGCGCCGCTGCTGCAGGGGGACCCCATTCGCCGCTGTCCGGAGCCCCTGCCGCTGTGGCCGCCGCCGCCGCTCCCTCGGCGGTCACTGCCACCACCTGGGACTCGTTGAGCGAGGAAGCGCTCGCGTTCATCGCGGCCTCACGCTGCACCCTGCGTGGAAAAGGGAGAGCAAGCGTCAGGTGTGTGGTTCACGCCGCCAGGGAACTTTCCCCAGGCGCAGGTGCCCCGCTCTTATTGCTTATCTGACCCCAGGACCCTAGAGCACAGCGAGGAAGCAGTGACAGAGAACCTAAAAATTAATAAATACCTGTTGAGTGAAGTGAGCGTTGTGAGTGAAACTCATACAACTGCTCCACGGATATCTGAGTTTTTGCACAGATATAAACACAGATAACATGCGCTTGCATGCACACAGATCAGTCCCGTAAGTATGCCCGTAATTGCACGCGCACCCGTTTGCACCGAGCTAGGTAGGGGTAACAGCCTTGGCGAATCCTGCCCGGGCTCTGCGGGACCTGGTTATGAGCCTTTCCCCTAAACTAGGCGGCGGGGTCGCTGTCCGCGGTGCTGAAAGCGAAGTTTCTGAGGTCGCGGAGTCCAGCGGGCCCTGAAGGCCACGGAGATCCCTGGGAACGGGGTTTTGAGGAGGGAAGCTGGGTGCAGAGTCAAGCGTGGCCCTATTTCTTCTGCTTCAAAGACTCATCCCCCGGCCATCCTTCTCCCCTTCCCCTCTCCACACCCTCAAAGTTCCTCTGGGGAGTTGGGCTGCTCACCTGGGGAGTCAGGGCTTCAGGAAGTCGCTGATCATGAGCGCTGTTGGGGAGCGCCAAGATGCGCTCCCCGCGCGGTCGGAGTCTATGCCTGCGGGGCGGCCGAGCCCGCGCGGAGCAGAGCGCCGGGCGCCTGTCTCTGTGCAGGCGCCGCCAAGAGTGAGAGACACGGTTAGAGCAGCGCGCCCGCGGAAAGCTGACTGGTAGGGCGCGGTGACGTCAGGCACGCGGCTCCTGGGTGCGAGCTGGCACTCATTCTCTTCCACCGCCCATCAGTACCCACCAGCCCTGTCTCTCCTCCCCCAAAGTACGTCTCCGAGGGCTCAAGGAGGGAGGAGAAGCCAGAGCGGCCGCCTCCTCTCCAGAACCTCCAGGAATGGGATAAGGGAAGGAGAAGAGGGAGACAGGGGTGAAGTCTGGGGGTGGGGAGCGTGAGCTGGACGTGAGGGTGGGTGGGAGGGGCGAGGTGTGAGCTGCAAGGCTGGGCTGCAAAGCCCTGGGTCAAAAGCCACCAAGAGGGTCAGGTCGAAGTATGAACCCTGGAGAAGAAGGAGGTTGGGGCAGGGAGGTCTGATGGCAGAGTTGCTACCTTAAAAAAAAAATACAGTACTGTGTTGGGGACAGGAATGAATGAACTGGGGGTGGGGGTGAGGGATGAGCTTTTTGAGATGTTTGTGGTACAGTGTGTCAGTTGAGTAGAGCCAGGGGAGAAATGTAGAGTTGTGGGAAACAGAGAAAAGATGAACATTTGAGGGAAAACAGGTTTTTTTGGACGTTACCTGTGCAATTCCATTCTCTTTCCCTCCATTCTTTCCCATCTCTGTCACTGTCTTTCTTGAACTCTACACAGCAGGTTTCACCATGATTTCCCAGCCCAGTGTTCCCCAGTTTCAGTGCTGATAGTGCCCTTGGAACTTGCTCTTCAATTAAATACCAAGTCTGTGTCTTGTTAGAAAAGAAGAAAACAGCAAAATGTGATTTACTTTCCTGGCAACAGACTTTGCCCTGTTAATTAGTACCCTATAAAACAAATTACAGGATGAAAATAGTGATAACTCAGCTGCACCAGACTTCGGTAGGCAGGAGTTTTATTTTCAGCCCAGATAAATCATCCTTTTAGTTTAAAGGTGTTTTGTTTTGTCAGTAAAACACAGGTAGTAGACTTCGTCTTTTATTCAATCAGCCAGGATCTCCGATAGTTGTACTTAGGCAAAAGCTGAAATAATTGACTCCTTCTAAAGCTCTAAAATAAACAATTGCACATTGACATGATGGCATTATACTGAGGTCATAGGCGTGCTTTACAGGGATACATGCTTTGGGCAAAGTGAGAATAGACATTTGTTACTGGTGCTTCCTCTATTTTTCACTGTGCATCTTCTTCCCTTTCCTGGCTTCACTTTGCCTCTAGCCCCATGGGCTCTACAAGGAGAAAACAAAATAAAACAAAATTCAGACTATCTACAGACTGGGGTGGGAGGTAGATTTTTACCCTGGCTTTTTTCCTGTAAACATAGATCCCAAGTCCAGACTCCTCCTGGACACTCTGCCTTAATGCAACTGAACTTAACTAAAGGAAAGAAGGATAGCTATAGAACCATTCACTTCTTTGCTGGAATAGCCAATGTTGGACCACAGAATGAGTTTATACACATTTTCTCCATTTGGGAAGTTTATAAAATTTTTCAACCTCCATTTCCATGAATCCAAATTGACTAAAAGATTCTCACATAAAAGCCAAGAATATTATTTCAGAGCTGTCAGGTGAATTGCCAAAACACATGTAATAACATGTTAATTACAAATTTTCCAAACAATTAGATAAAGGCCCAAGGGGAGGGGAATTCTTCTTAATGTCTGAATGCCATAGTGCAGTAGAAAGTGTGACACTGAACTTGAACAGAGATCCTGTGTTTTGAACACCCTCAGACTTTCATCATTGCCAAGAGTGGACTTTTTGGTGGTTTCAAGAGAAAGATAGCACATGTAGAATTATGTACATAAATGCTGGTTGAGGGTTCATAGGCTATTTTTTGGTCATGCTGGTCTGTGGTTACTTCTCTCAGATGCTAGGCTGAACATTAGAAGTAGAAAGAACATGTTCTTTCAAGCTCCTCCTTATCTCCCCCATGCCTGCCCATCCCTTGGGAAAGAAGAAAGTTGTGTGGTTCATTGGTTATGAATGAGTATTACGTGCACTTCATTATCTATTCTGCCAACAACTCCTTGCAAGTATCTGCCCTTCCAGTAATGCGTTTAGCCTATGAACAATATGACCTTTTCCACTCTCGGCCTAGTTTATGGGAGGAGATTGATACCTGACCCAGGGCGAGATAAGACTAGCCATCCTTTGTTGGACCAGTGACCAGATTCCTCTTCTTGAAAATTTGAACTAAGACACTTTGTAACAATGGTCAAGTCGGTGTTGGGCTCTGGACCTCAGAGATCATAACAAGTTAGAGCTGGAACACTCAGGCTGAGCCTTGTGTGAAATGAGTAATTGGAGGAAGCCAGGTGCAATGAAAGAATAAAGCAGATGTGCAGAAAGGAACAGAAATGAAGATCAAATGACTGCGAGGTGGAGGGAATGACTTTAGTTACTGAGTGTCTAGTTCCTGACTCTGGGATTCTGGATCCCTAGATTCCTTGAAATTGCTGTTTGTGTCTCTGCTACAAACTTTCCTAATCTTGAGCTACCTTGAGTGAGTTTCTATTCTGAAATCCTTGATATTTCATGAAATATATATTCATCTACCAGCTTGTCTGGTTTGAGTTATGTTTTGGGGCATGCAAAATTTGTTTTCTGCCTTGTTATCACAAGTTGAACTTACCTTTGCCAACCCTGTGACATGGCCATCATATCCTCTAGTGCCTTTCTATTCTAGTACTATCCAAGCACGAATATGAGAATGCTTTCCTTGTAGGAAGTTATGCCCAGAAATTACAACCTCTCAATCACAACTCTTTCTCTGGCTCCCCTGGGTATCTCTTGCCCATTTCAGCCTAAGTCAGTGGTTCCCAAACTGGCTGTGCATTAGAATTACCTAGAAAGCTTTTAAAAACTTTTTAAAACTCCTGGATCCCTCTCCCAAAGATTCTGATTCCTTTGGCCTGGAGTGAGGGCTTGGCATCAAGTTTTCTAAAGACTGTAATAGAAAGTCAGGGATGAGAACACTCACCTAAGTGATCATTCAGTCTCCTTTCTTGTCAGTTTAGCATGCAGGAAAACTCCTGGAAGAGTGGATTGGAGTTTGGAATAATTGCAACAAAGAAATTTTAGCAACAATCCAGTCACTTGGTTTAATTTCAGATTTAAGGCACTAACCAGATCTCCTATGGAAACCTTTGATTTTCCACACCCACAAGAACCTCTTTTATGGCCCAAGATGAATGCTGACATTTGGTTCCCTTTTGGCTGTGATCAACTCAATGGCTCCCATCAGGGAGATCTAAACTCTGGTTGCACTGGACCCTGTTTTTCTATAACTCTCAGGATTCCTCAGCATCTGCCCCCTTCCTTGTTCTTAGTTTACAGCCATTTACCAGGTGTGTCCTCTCCTGGCCCAGATTTTTGCAGATCAATTCAGTTTTACAACATTAAAGCTACAGTCAGGCAAGCTGTCTAAACCTTATAAACTAGGTTGGAAAGACCCATGCTAGCAATTCTGGCCAATCACTCTGGGCATCTGCAGACACCCCTACACACACACACACACTCCTTCTATATGGTTCTTAGAGACAAATTGTACAGTTTTCTACTGGGAAGTATGTCTATTTGGTGATACACAGATAGTTATGCTAATAGCTTAGGAAGAGATCAGGTGGATCAGGTGTTTAGTGAGATGTATGAAGCTCTTATTAAGGAAGATCGTTGCTGAAAGAGGCAGCAATCACAAAGGGCCATTGAATAGCCTACATTGTTTGTCCTGATCCAGGATATTGGATGGAGTGTAATCTTTTTGAGATACATGCTGGGGCAGATGAATGATATTCAAAATAGCTCCATTTCTCTGCTTTCACTTGCCCCTAGGGTTTCTTCTCACCCCCAGGCATTGGAGGTGTGTCATAACATTCAAGGAACCTACCTACTGCTTCCGTATGTCCAAACACATAAGGGATATTCCTGTTTTATTCCAGGTGAGTGGTCTTTACTCCAAAGAGCTGTTATTCTCAGAGGTCAACATAACCTAATGTTCCTGCCAAATTTAGAAGAGGAGTGTACCACTATTATTATCATTACATGTCCATAAGATGCAGAACATTTTGCAGGGCAGTTGAAATTTTTTATTTAGTTCAGTGGTGGACAACATTTTTTTCTTTTTGCATGAGAGACAAATGAAGAAAAATAGTAGCATTTAAAGACATATGTCTTTTTTCATAAAAAGCAAAAATAACTTTCATGGAGTTTCATGAAGATATGTATAATGTTACAATTTAGATTCAGTTAGATTTTTTAGTACTGAATTACTGAACATGAGAATGACAAAATTGGTTCTACTGTTTTTTGAAAGTAACACAGAAGAAATCTTCAATCTTCCGTGTTCTACATTTTCTTACTTTAATTTTTTAAATGTTTATTCATTTTTGAGAGAGAGAGAGAGAGAAAGCGAGCATGAGTGGGGGAGTCGGGGAGGGGCAAAGAGAGAGTAGGAGACACAGAATCCGAAATAGGCTCCAGGCTGTGAGCTGTCAGCATAGAGCCCAACACAGGGCTCGAACCCCAAAACTGTGAGGTCATGACCGAAGCCAAAGTCAGAGGCTTGACCAATTGAGCCACCCAGGCATTCCTGCCCTACATTTTCAAAGTGCCGTGGACCTCACACAGCAAGTCTATACTCTTTATCTCATTTCATTTTCTGCAACAGTTACATGGGTTTTAGCATTATTTCCTTTGCAAGTAGGGCAACTGAAGTTCAGAGGGGTGAAGTGAGTTGTTCAAGGGCACACAGGACACTGGCAGGCGCATTGTGTACAAGATGTCAGTAATCTCATAGGAAAGCAAAACAAACATCAATTCAGTGTGTGCAGAGGTATGTAACCTACAAAACTCAAAGTGCTTTACTTGGAATAGATGTATCCAGAACGATGGGGGTTGTACTTTATAATTTTGATATTACTATGAACAGCTGTTTATAAATGGCCTTAGGATTCACGAGGACGGCCCCCTTTGCACTCCTCATCATTCCTGCCCCTCCACCTGTCTTCCTAACCCTCTCTATCTTTGTTCCCAATCATCTTACCTCCTCAAATAGCTACTTTCTCTGAAATCAACCTTGGCCTCTCAGCCATCAATTTTCACTTCACATATCTTCCATTTAGAAGGAAAAACTCTCCCTTGAACCTACATCTCTGTCTAGCTATTGCCCTATCACTCTCTTCCCCTTCAAGCCAAACTGCACTCCCCTTTCTCGCTCATCATTTACGGCTCATTCACTCCTGCCTTGCTGTGTGCCCGTTCCTGGACTTTCAATGAAGTCACCAATAGAATCAAGTGATTGCTTTCTAATTCTTTGGGAAATTTGAAGAGGAGGACCTCTGTTAACAGACAGTAAATGAAAGGGGTCTTTACAATTAGCATTTTGATGGCTGTACAATGTTACATTGAAGACATAGAGTGGCGTTTAATTTACCATTCTCCTACAGTCAGACATTTAGATTGTTTATATGTTTGCTATTGTAGATAACTCCGCAAAGATTACTTTTGTGCACGTAATTATTTTTATTGTGTATGATTATCCCGACATGAAAATTGTCAGCCGAAGGGCAGAAACATTTCATGGCTCTTGAAGTGCATTGCCAAATTGCTTTTCAAAATGACTACAATAATTTACAATGCCAATAGCACTCTGTGAGTATACCAGTCTCTCTGCAGCTTTTATAGCACTGGGTTTTATTATTTTAAAATGTTCTTTCAATTCAAAGGGTATATGTGGTACCTCATTAATGATTTAAATTATATTTGTTTGATTTTTACTAAGGTGGACATTCATCTCTCTTTTTTTAAAACAGTTTGAATTTTCTCTTATTTGAATAATCTATTCTTAACCTCTCTCTTTGGACTTAAATCTGGTTTTATATAGCTGATCAAGTCTACTGTAAACGATATTCATCTTTTGCATGTCAAACTTGAGAGAAAATTTTCCTTTTTCCCCTTCAGTTTTGATTGTTCAAGAGTATTGCATTTTATAATGTCTCACTTCTTTAGAAAACATCTCAGCTCTGGAAAGCCGACCTGAGATGTCTTAACGTCCCTGCACGCGTGCCCTGAGGAGAAGGGAAAACATTTGGGGGCAATGAGCAAGTTTTGGAGGGTCTCACAGGTCAGTTGGAAGAATTTGGATCTGGTGAAAGAGGACATAGGGACTCAGGGCGGATTCTGAGCAGAGAGATGATTTGCACTGATGCTTCAGAAAGACAGCAAGGAGTGGAGAGCAGGAAGTGGCTGCTTTTCTGTGACACACTTGTGGGGACTGAGCAAATAAAACAGGCCTAGTCAATGAGAGCAATCTGGAACTGATACTCCTGAGTTGCTGCTAAGATAACTCACCGCTCTGGATGCTTATCTGAAATGTAATCCCCTGATCTTTTGAGAAGGATTCTAAAACCTAGGGGAGTTGCTAAGGGAATAAAGCCCTAAGTATCATAAACAGCTGAATCCACAAAATAATTTTCCCAAAATGTCATGAGCTGAATAATCCAGCCAGCAGTATTTGAGGGTTTGGCAGGAGTGAGGAGGAAGCCAGTGTAGATCTGGCCTCTCCCTCTCCCTCTAGACATCCCTTCTGTGTACACAAAGGATAGGCCTCACCAAGGATCTTCTTTATGCCTGAATCCTCAGGGTGTCTGTAGCCCCAAGTGTTCCTTCTACTAGGGACCCTGCCCTTTCGTAGGTTCTCACACACCCCCAGCCTTTTTTTCCCTAATTTTTTAAATGTTTATTTTTGAAGGAGAGAGTGCACAAGTGGGGGAAGGGGCAGAGAGAGAGGGAGACACGGAATCTGAAGCAGGCTCCAGGCTCTAGGCTGTCAGCACAGAGCCTGATGCAGGGCTCAAACCCACGAACCGTGAGATCATTACCTGAGCCAAAGTTGGACACCCAACCAACTGAGCCACGCTGGAAATCCCACCCCCCACTTTTACTTGATGTAGATTCACATCCCCACCCTGCATCCCAAACTGACTGACGCTTCAAGCAGGAACAATTGATTTGAATGACTTGTATAACATGCTTGTTTTATTAGGTGGAGGTGGATTAATTAGATTTTTTCTTTTGAGCTTTAAAAAAAAAAGATAGATATCTACATATAATCATAAAGAGACATTCCTAAAATGAAAACAAACAAAAACCCAAACAGTGAATACAGAATGGCCTCAGTTTTGTAAAAGACATTATGTGTATATATATATAAATACATGTATATACATGTATAAGTATATATGCTATATATCAAAATGTTAACAGTGATCACCCTTGAGTGGAGGCTATTTTGATCCTTTTAAAAAACATGGATGGACCTTGAGGGTGTTATGCTGAGCGAAATAACTCAGGCAGAGAAGGACAAATATCATATGTGTGCACGTATAGGAGGATTAGGAGGAACTTAACAGAGGACCAAGGGGGAGAAGGAGGGCGGAAATGGTGGGGGAAAGGGAGAGAGGCAAACCATGAGAGACTCTTGAATGCTGACAAAAACTGAGGACTGATGGATGTGGGGAGGAGGGGGGATGGGCATGGAGGAGGACACTTGTGGGGATGAGCACTGGGTGTTATGTGGAAACTAATTTGACAATAAACTATTTGTAAATAAATAAATAAATAAATAAAGAGGGAGTGCAAATAACCTAAAAAAAAAAAATAAAATAAAATAAAATAAAATGTGTTGTATTTAAGGCATTGGCAGAAAACATTTGCCATCTTCCAGTATATTATCCCTTCCTTCTGTAGTAATGGAACCTCCCATTTTAGTTGGGTACATTGCCACCTAGAATAAAAAGCATTTCTAGGCATCACTTGCAGCTAGGTGTAGTCATTCAACTGTTCTGCCCAGTGAGATACAAATGGTTGTGTTAGATGGCATCTTTCAAGAAAGTGTTTTTGAAAGGACGGAGTATGCCCTTTTTCTCTTTCCTCCTGCTTGCTGGCTGGAATTTGAGCAGGATGGTTTGAGGTTGAGTAGCTATCTTGCATCCTAAAATGGAAGCCATATGCCAGAAGTGTTCAAGCAACAAGAGAGAAAAAGCCTGGGTCCTTAATGATCATGGAGTCTCTATACTAGCTCTGGACACCCTATATCTTCATGACATAGAATAATTTTTCCTCTTCTGTCTTGTTTAAGTCACTACTATTTTGAGTTTTCATCACTTGGTAGCTTAGTAAAATCACAGATAATACATTTGTATATTTTTAAAGCCATGAAATACACAGGGGTATATTGAAAATTCAAGTTCAAGTCCTGTACATGAAGTAATTTTTCTTCTTGAAAACTTTTTCATTGAAACCACTTGTCCCACATTTCACTCATATCTGCTCTCATATTCCACTCAAACGATTGCAGCAAGTTGGCACTTAATGCTATGTTCAATTTTTTATAGAAAAACACACTGCCCAGTTCAGAGTCCCCAGGCTGTCTTAATTTAATGCAAAAGCCTTCACAGCTGTCCTGGGAATGAGATATTGAAGTGACTGCACTGTGATGATTTGGGGATATTTGTAGTAGCCTTTTAGATTACTGGAGACATTGTAAGTTGTGGCAAAACCAAAATCGAGATGGTCTAGGTGGCTCTTTCCCTGTCCACGTGAACTGCTTCTATCAAGACATTAGGCTGGGGCCTGTGAGGACCAAGAAAAAAGGCAGTGTGTGTGTGTGTGTGTGTGTGTGTGTGTGTGTGTGTGTGTGTGCGCACATGCGTGCGTGCATGTGCGGTGCAGCTGTGTGCTACCTATGCTTTATGTGGGTGTGTAGCGCTCATGCGGTATCAGCACATGGGTGATGCATGCATGTTCAGGAGGTGTCTGTGTGTTCGTGTGAGTTTTGTGGATGTGTTTGTTGAGCCTGTGCATTGTATAGGGTGTGTGCATACAGGGACGTATACTGTACACCTGTGTCACACTGGAGTGCATGTGTGTGCACGCATATTATGTTGGTATGTGTTTTCACTTTCTGTGTGTGACCACATGCTTGCACACACACGTGTAGTGGTGTGTTATATGACAGAGGAGGTACCTGGCATTACAGTGTCCTAAAGACAGTTGCAATTGCTTTAGAAGCTGTCCCGGAATCAGTGATATGGAGGAACCCCTACTCTTCCATACCTCCTCATACATTTCTTGACCACAGGTGTTCCCATTCATTCCTAATAATCACACAATGTTTACATTACATTTACTTATCTAAACTGTAGGCAAGTACTGGCAATTCAGTTTTAAGTTGGCTTTAATTCAGCCGGTACTTTCGCTTTTGCTGCTCCAAATGACTGAAGTCATGTTTTTTAATTAAAAACTTTTCCAGGCATTTGTTTATACTGTGAAAGGAAAATTATCCTGAAACATAAGGAATACTCAATATAACAAAATAAAAGGGAGATACCAGATGAAGAAAAGCAGATGTCACTGAAACATAGTGTTGACATTTCAGCTATTCTCACACATTTGGTGTGAAAAATATTTTTTAGCATCCCACACATCACCACGATATCCCCGCAAAGAATCCATCATCTTTTGCTTTTCAGTTCACTTACTAATGTGGCTGTCACTCCTGAGCAGGTCTGGGTTCATAAGGACACTCTATAAAAGGAAAAAAAAAAAAAAAAGAAACCATTCCTGCTGGAGTATTTGTAAATTGCATCTCTATGTATGTAGAGATGCCTGACTCCTCAGGATCATATTGCCCTTCTGAAGTTTTTTCCACACACAACATGAAGGTGCCCATGGCCTTGGGGGTCTCTGAGGAGAAAATGCCCTTGACTGACTCTGCATTTCTATGCTATGTTGGGGGAAGGGCCAGGCCACCCCTAGGTGGTGCTGTTGAGGACTGGCTAGGAGGTACACTTGCTACATTGGAGATGAGGAGGAAGTAGGGTTGGGCAGGAGAGTCTCTATGGCCTTATGTTTCTCCTGGCTGGTTTTGGCCACGTCTCAGAATGTGTCCAGACTACAGACAGGATTGATAGCTTGGGTCATTGGGCACATAACCCTATGAGGAAGACTGTTATCCACATTTTAAACTGAGGTTGAACGTCCCCTGTCCAACGTTACACAAATAGTAAGTGTCCATGTTGGGGTTTGAATGTAGGCAGTCTGGTTTCAGAACCCTGCTTTTAACTAAAGCTCCTTTCTGAACACTTGCAACATGGACCACACAGAAGCCAGGTGGAGAGAGGGGGTTTTATTGAGGCAGAGGCTTGACACCTGTTCTGAGAGGGCTTAGCTCATGAAAGCACTTGGCCAACAGCCCAGCATCTTGGTGTGATGTTGCTGTTCATCTTATTAGGAAAAAATCTCATGAAGTGAAGAAAATGCTCCTTCCTTCTAGAAAGAGTTTAAAATGTTGACTTGTCACATAGGAAGAAACATGGCCCTCTAGAAAAGCTTCTCCCAGCTCCAACAGGTAATGAGAGAATCCATTAGGACGTCCTTTGGGCTCTCCTTTCAGAAGAAAAATGAGAAACTGTCTCACCTCCTCTGCATGGCTAACTCTGACCACCTTTGTTCTATTCTCAACTCTGACCAAGTTCATTTTGTTCCCAACAGAATAAAGCTTTTAAGATGAAAGTTAGATTCCCCTCCTCTGCTCCAAAGCCTCAGTGACTCTCATCCTGTGAGGTCTCGTGGTGGCCACATGGGCTCCAAATGGTTTGCCGCTCACTCTTCCCTCTCTGACCACAGCCACTGTTTTCCTTGCCCCTGACTCTATTGTAGTCTTGTTCTTCCTCCGACACATAGACATACTCCCAACACCAGGGCCTTTGCACTGGTCATTCTCTTTGTTCCCAAAGATGTCAGGGCTATGTCCCTCACTTCCCCCAAGTCTGCTCAAAGTCACTTCCTCAATGAGACCCACTGGGACTACTGTTACTTAACATTGCAACTTGCATTCTCGCCCCTTGCTTTTCCTTTTCCTACCTTTCCCTGCTCTACCTTTTCTCCAAGGTCCTAAGAGAAGCCCTGTGTGCTCCGCACAAGGAAGGCAGAGTTGGGCTGAACCATCACTGCATCTCTGCAAAAGGGAAAGACTTTATCACAGCTTCACACTGCATCTGGACACTTTTTGAAATAAATATACTAGAACAGGATGCTGCTGGAAAATGCCATTTTGTCTTATTCATGCAGACTGATTTAAAGGAGGAAATGTGTGTCAAATGCTTAGCCCTGTGCTTGGTGCATTTTAAGTGACCCATAAATGTTGATTGTCATCATGGCTATCTCTCTGCCTATGTATAAGGGAAACCTGGTTACTGCTGTGAGCTTTCCTCCCTGTTTTTCCAAAGCAGCTCCTTTTCTGCCTCCTCACATTGGAGCCAAGCTGGGGCTCAGCAACCCAGTGCTGTCCAGGAAGTGACCAAAGCTGAAATGCACTATGTATAAACCCACCAGTCTGCTGAAAATGCTCAGTTCTGCCGAGGGGACATGCACGGCCAGGAACGAAGACTGAGGAAACCTATCATCTCTTTCCAAGCCCACGGGGATCATTGGTAGATCACTCTCTGGTTCTGTGGTCTTCTAATAGCCTGAGGGACTGAAGGGAAATGGGGCCAATTTCTTCAGCATTCATAGATTCCATCACTTAAAAACATCCATCACTCCAGACTGTCTCTAGATACCAGACTGAATGTCTTGGTAGCCCGTCCAACTTCTTCTAGATTCTTGGTTCACATGTTGGCACAGGTTTTGCTCTGGGGTAACAGGAGTAACAGAGGGCTCCATTTCCATGATGTTTCTTATTTATTTGTTTTAAAAACCACAAATTTATTAAAGTTTTGTAGGTTACAAGTTCCACATGGATCTCACTAGGCTAACGTCAAAGAGTTGGCAGGGCTACATTCCTTTCTAGAGGCTCCAGGGGATAAATTTTTTTCCGCCAGATTCTAGAGTCTCTCCCATATTTCTTGACTCCTAGACCCTCCCTCCATCTTCAAGAACAGCAGTATCTCTAATCCCTCTGACACTTCCTCTGTAGTCACATCTTCTACTGACTATAGGTTCTCTGCTTTTAAGGATTCATATGATTAGGTGGGGCCCACCTGGATGATCCAAGATATGTTCCCAGTCTCTAAGCTCTTAACTTTAATTGTATCTTCAAAGTCCCTTTTGCCATGTAATATGATATATTTCCAGGTTGCAGGGATTGGGATGTGGATATCTGTGGGGGCCATTATACTGCCTACCACAACCATCAAGATTAGGATTGTCTTTGAGTTATAAAATTATCTTTATGTGCATAGAAAGCTGTATACCCTGATTTACGTGCATAGAAAGCTATATACCATGATTTTCTCCAACTATGTCCTTTTTTGTTACCCACTGATAAGTTTTTAGAATATATTGTTAATTGATTTTGTACAGAATCCTCCTATCTTCCAACTTCACATCTTCTATTAGGAGGAACATGCCATCTGACCTCCATTTATTGTTGCTGAGGTTCACCAGGGGCCCTTCTAAAATGCAAAGGTGAGAAGCTCCCTCTGGACAGTTCTGGCTGACAGGGGAGGATACTTCATCATTCAGAAACAGCAAAGGGGCCTGGGGCATGCTAACCAGTTATTGCCAGGACTTGTCTGGAATGAGTGCCTTGCAGGCAGCCTTCTAGTGAAGGGCAAGTCGAAGTGGGGGAAAGGCAAAATGCCTCGGCCCATCCACTGCTATGGTAAATAAGCATGGAGAAAAGGGACTGGTAAGTGTCTGGCTAGAAAAATGGGTAATTTTTAATGGATTGGTCCTGAGACAGGTCTTGTGCAAGATCCGAAAGAGGGGATTTGTCCTTCAGGTGCCCAAATGGCTCAGAAATATAAACTAGTTCATTTGCTGCCTTGGGTCAGAGCAGATGCCAGATTAAGGTATTCAGGCGTGAAAGGAGCAAGAAGTAAGGTAATCCCTAGACAGAAGTGGGAAATGGTGAGAAACATTAGTGAGGTATCGGAGAAGAGCAGAGACTGCAGAGGAACTGACAGGTCCCTAATGAGTCCTAGAAACCTCGCTCCTCTCTTTTTGGAACTTTGGACCAGTAGGCTGACTAAAATTCCAAGGATCATCCTCCCCATACCTCCCCATACCTCCCCATACCTCCCCATACCTCCCCATACCTCCACCACAATTTCTGAAAGAAACAGTGACTTTCAGTGACAGTGACTTTCTTGAAGGTTGATTTCAATTGTGAAAATTGTACAAAGCTGTACAAATTTTCAGCTTTACAAAGCACACCAGCTGTCTGGCAAACTCATCTATCACGACCCCAGACAACTGATGCTCCACATTTTATGTACAATGGTTCTCCCATGTTAACCATAGACAAACCTCTTCCTAGAACCTACTTCAAATTTCATTACAATGAAGATAAGCTTCAATTTTCTTTTGAAGCTGCATTTGAGAAAGCAAAGAAAGGGTCTGGGACCATGTTCAGAAAGGACAGCTGGTATCCTGACAAGCAAAGATGGTTAAATTATCACAACCGGGGGCACCTAGGGGGCTCAGTTGGTTAAGCATTTGACTTCGGCTCAGGTCATGATCTCCTGGTCCATGAGTTTGAGCCACGCATTGGGCTCTGTGCTGATAGCTCAGAGTCTGAAGCCTGCTTCAGATTCTGTGTCTCGCTCTCTCTCTGCCCCTCCCCTGCTTATGTTTTCTCTCTCTCTCTCTCTCTCTCTCTCAAAAATTAATTAATTAATTAAAAAAACACTATCATAACCAGAGACAAATGCTGAGAATAACATAGCTGGGACTCCAGTGGAAGAGCAAATATCCTCTTCCACCAGACTGTCTGGGGCTTCCTCTCATGGCACCAGTCACTTATGAAAATGACCTGGAACTCATCAAGAGAAAGTTAATTTGGGCACTTCTTTTAAATAAGGCTGGAGAGTGTGCTATGTATTTTAGAACTTCCCATGAAATATGGTTCATGTAAAAGTACCTTAGAGTTGAAGCTACTGAGAAACTCAGCTACCTAGGGATGACACATTTCCTGGGAGCACCTGAGGGCAAAGATTTTTCTGTTTCGTGGGAAGTAGCAGTGAGCAAGGAGTTCATACAAGTGTGGCTGTTGAAGCCAGCAGCATCATATAACCCCTGAATGGCTCTCTGAAGTGTATCTGAAGATATTCTCAGGCTGCAGAGGTTTTGCCATGCATCAGAGGCTAAAAATATGGGAACTGACCTTGACTGACTCCTCTCTTCATTCATTTTATTTTGTATCATCTCATTGCATCCTATCTCATTCCTTCTCATTAACTGATTAATTAATTAATCCATCCAATGTTGAATGCCTACTGTACTGCATCCCATGTACTATTCTAGTGCTAGGGATATATTAAAAAAATATCAAATCCCTCAATTTTTTATATCCTAGTGAGGGAAGATAGACAATACACAAAATTCATAGGTAAGAAAGTGATAGTCCAGAAAGTGATAAATTCTCTGATGAAAAACATAACAGAGAAAAAGAGGGTACTCAGCTTCCCATTTTAAATAGGGTGATCAGGTAAGCTCATTAAGAAAGTAACTTTTGAACAAAAATTTAAGAGATGAAGTAGGGAGCAACTATCTTAAAGAAGAATATTCCAGAGAATAGTAATTGCAAAGGCCCTGAGGCAGGGCCATTCTTGGTATGTCGAGGAGAAGCAAAGAAGCCAGTAAGGCTAGAGAACAGAGGGAGAGAAGAGGAAAAGGTCAGAGATTGAGGGGCAGGCTGCATTGGGACTCATAGCCATTAGGAAGACTTTGGCTTCACCATCTGGGAGATAGGGAGCCTTTGGAAGGTTTTGAAAGAGAAGAGTTGAACTTGTATATTAACAGGGCTACTCTGGCTTCTGTATTGAGAAGCAAAGTGTAGAAGCAGAAAGACGAGTTAAGAGATTCTTGTGATAATCTAGGCAAAATGTTAGGCATGTAGACTCGGCTGATCACAGTGGTCCAGGGGACTGAGATGTAGGAGGAAGTGACAACAGAACTGGTTACACGTGTTATGAGAGAAAAGCAGAGATGTCAAGGATGACTCAAGGCATCTGGAAGGATGGGTGAAGCAAAAGATGATGAGTTCAGTCTAGGATGTGGCAACATTAGGATGCTTGTTAGAAATCTGTATGCAGTTGTTGAGCAAGAGTGGAATTTACAAATTTTGGGTTTAGGAATGGAATCTGGCCTGGGGATATTCATTTGGAAGTCACCGCTTGCAGATAGTATTTAAGGCCACAGGACCAGATGGGCTCCTAGGTGGAGACAGAGGAGAGAGAGGGTGTGGCCCCAAGCTCTGGAGCCCTCCTATGTTGAAGGACAGAGAGATGCGGAAGAAAGAGCTAAGGAGCCTGAGAAGGAGGAAACAGCGAGGTAGGAAGAAAAGTGGGATGCTGCGGTGTGCTTAAAGTCAAGGACTCAGGGACGGGGATGCTTTCGAGGAGTAGATGCTCAATGACACCAAATGCTGCTGTGTGTTAGGCGAGACCAGCATGGAGGACCGGCTACTAGAAGTTTCTTTGAGGTGTTGACAATCAATCCAGAGCGGTGGTGTTTTTTTTCTCCATATGACCTCTCAGATCAATCTGCTGGTTGTCTCAGGCCACCCTCTCCCATCTTCTCTGGCCCTGCAATGGCTGGAGCCCCTCAGCAACTCTGCCTCAGCCTGGATGGCACTTGGCCTCACAGCAGCCATTCATCCCGCGATGCCCCTGAGCACCTGAGGTGTGGCCAGCCTGAAGTGAGATGTGCAGCAAGTATACGCTGGAGGTTGAAGACTTAGACCAACAACAAGAATTAAAAATCTCATTAATAATTGTTTTTATTGATTCATGTTGAAATGGAAGTATTTGGAGAGTTTTTAGTTCAATAAGACATATTATTCAGGTCAATTATACCTCGTTTTAATTTTTTTTTACATTTTACAAAAGTGGCTACTAGAAAACTTTAAATTACATACAATTTGCATGCGTGGCTTGCGTTATATTTCTTCTTAAATATATATTTTTTAAATGTTTTTTTTTTAATTTTTAATGTTTTATTTATTTCTAGGAGAGAGAGAGAGACAGTGTGAGCAGGGGAGGGTCAGAGAGAGAGGGAGTCACAGACTGAAACAGGCTCCAGGCTCTGAGCTGGCAGTCAGCACAGAGTCCGACGCAGGGCTCAAACCCACGAACCGCGAGATCATGACCCAAGCGAAAGTCGGACGCTTAACCGACTAAGCCACCCAGGTGCCCCTATATTTTTAAAATGTTTTTAAATGTTTATTTTTGAGAGTGCGCGACCATGTGCATAAGTGGGGGAGGGGCAGAGAGAGGGGGACGGAGGATCTGAAGTGGGCTCTGCGGTGGCAGCAGTGAGCATGATGTGGGGGGCTCGAACTCACGAACTTGCATTATACTTCTAATAGATAGTGCTGGAATATACCCTTTTCCACTCTGCACCCAAAGTAATCTTTTAAAAGGACATCGACAGGTCAGTGCCATGTTTATTACCTTCAATAACTTCCTGCTGCTTAAAAACACTTCATCTTTAACCTGATAAACCTTTATCCTTTAACCTTTCAGCCTGAGCTCCAGAACCTGTCTTCCTTCTTGTCTGTGCTCACAGCATGCTGGTCACATTCCTTCCCACCTGGGCTCTGCTCCAATGCGGATCTCTGTCTGGAACCCTTTTCTTCAACTTCCTTGCATTGTTCATACATCTTCTGAGACTCCACTTTTGTCACCTCCTTAGGGAATCTTTCTACGGTCTTCGAACTACGTTAGGCTCTGCACTTGTAATCTGATGGCCTCCTGAACCGTCAGATTACGTGTATCTTGATAGCACTGGTCTGACCTGCCCGTCACTGCAATCGTAATCAATTTTGCTCTTTCTCCACAAGGCTGTGGCCTGCCGAGATTCAGCTACATTGTTCATTAGTATCCTTTGCACCCAAAACAAGAGACAGAAAATGGAGTTTTAAGTTACACTGTTACATTATATTGTTATATTGAAATTATTAGTGTTCTTTTCCTTTTAAATCTTTATATCAAACCTGATGTGGTGTTGCAGAGTTGAAGAAATACTTTTTTTAAAAAAAGACTTTATTGTTTTAGAGCACAGATGTTAGGTTCCCCGCAAAATTAAGGGAAAGGCACACAGATTTCCCCTGTTCCCACAAAAGCATAGCCTCCCCCATTATCAACAGCCTCTACCAGAGCAGTTCATTTGTTACAATGCTCCATCTAGTCACCCCTCCCCTTCTCCAGATCTTGGCAGCTACTGATCTTTCTGTTTCCATAGTTTTGCCTTTTCCAAAATGCCATACATTTGGAATCATACAGAATTTAGCCTTTTTCGTTTGGCTTCTCTCACTTGGCACTGTGCTTTTCTCCATGTCTTTTCATGGCTTGATAGCTCATTTCCTTTCAGCACTGAATAATATTCCATTGTTTGGATGTACCACAGTTTGTTTATCCATTCACCTACTTGGTATTCACCTACAAGGACATCTTGGTTGCTTTCAAGCTTTGGCAATTATGAATAAGAGTTGCTATAATCATCTGTGTGCAGGAAAGTTACAGATACTTTGTGTAAATTTAAAAGATCTTTTGAAGTCAAAGATGCTTGCTGGTTTGTTTTGTGGATTTTTTTTTTGGTAATTTATTTTTCTTGCTCTTTTAAAAATGAAAACTCTCTTTGCATAGAGAGAAATGCACTGATATCAAGTGTATGACTCTCTGTCTTTTGGCAAATCAATACATTCATGTAATCAACATTCCAATCAAGGTATTGAAGATTTCCATCATTCTTGGGGAACCTGGGTGGCTCAGTTGGTTAAAGGTCTGACTCTGGGTCAGGTTGTGATTTCAGTTTGTGAGTTCTAAGCCCTCTGTCGGGCTCTGTGCTGATCTCAGAGCCTGAAGCCTGCTTTAGATTCTGTGTCTTCCTCTCTCTCTGCCCCTCTCCTGCTCATGTTCTGTGTCTCTCTCTCTCAAAAAATAAATAAACATAAAAAAATGAAAAACATTTCCATCGCTCTCAAGGAGTTCTCTTTATGTCTTGTAGGCAATCCCTGCCCTCAAACACAATTACAGCCTGATTTCTACCGTCGTAGATTAGTTTTGCCTTCTCATAAGCTTCATAGAAATAGAATCATACAGTACATACTTGGTTGTATCTGGCTTCTTTCACTCAACATTATGTTTCTGAGATTCATTTATGTTGCTGCTTGAATCAATGGTTTGTACCTTTTTATTGCTGAGCAACTGCCTTGGTATATTATGATTTTTCTGCTTAACTTCTGATAGATATTTTTGGAGTGCTTGTAGTTTGGGGCAGTTATGAAAAAGGCTACTAGAAATACTTGTTGAGTCTTTTGCATGTATGTTATCATTTTCATAGTAAATACTTAGATGGGAAATGACTGGCCCCTGTCTAAGTGTGGGTTTAAATTTTTAAAAAAATTGTCAAGCCAATTATGAGAGCTTTAGTTTTTACACATCCTCATTAACATTTAGTTTTATTTTTTATTTTTACAAATAGTTTATTGTCAAATTGGTTTCCATTTAACACCCAGTGCTCATCCCCACAAGTGCCCTCCTCCATGCCCATATCCTCCCTCCCCCCCACATCCATCAGTCCTCAGTTTGTTTCTCAGCATTCAAGAGTCTCTCATGGTTTGCCTCTCTCCCTTTCCCCCACCATTTCCCCCCTTCTTCTCCACCATGGTCCTCAGTTAAGTTCCTCCTAATCCTCCTATACGTGCAAACATGTGATATTTGTCCTTCTCTGCCTGACTTATTTCGCTCAGCATAACACCCTCAAGGTCCATCCATGTTGCTACACATGGCCAGATTTCACTGTTTCTCATTGCCATGTAGTATTCCATGGTATAGATAAACCACATCTTTTTGATCCATTCGTTGGTTGATGGACACTTAGGCTCTTTCCATGTTTTGGCTATTGTTGAGAGTGCTGCTATGAACATTGGGGTACATGTGTCCCTATGCAACAGTACTCCTGTATCCCTTGGGTAAATTCCTAGCAGTGCTATTGCTGGGTCTTAGGAGAGTTCTATTGTTAATATTTTGAGGAACCTCCACACTGTTTTCCAGAGGGGCTGTACCAGTTTACATTCCCACCAACAGTGTAGGAGGGTGCCCGTTTCTCCACATCCTCGCCAGCATCTAGAGTTCTCTGATTGGCTCATTTTAGCCACTCTGACTGGCGTGAGGTGGTATCTCAGTGTGGTTTTGATTTGTATTTCCCTGATGAAGAGCGATGCTGAGCATCGTTTCATGTGTCTGTTGGCCATCTGGATGTCCTCTTTAGAGAAGTGCCTGTTCATATCTTCTGCCCATTTCTTCACTGGGTTGTTTGTTTTTCAGGTGTAAAGTTTGGTGACTTCCTCATAGATTCTGGATATTAACCCTTTATCTGATATGTCATTTGCAACTATCTTTTCCCATTCCGTTGGTTGCCTATTGGATTTGTGGGATGTTTCCTTGCTGTGCAGAAGCTTTTAATCTTGATGAGGTCCCAATCGTTTATTTTTGCTCTTGATTCCCTTGCTTTTGGGGATGTGTCAAGTAAGAAGTTGCTGCGGTGGAGGTCAAGGAGGTTGTTTCCTGCTTTCTCCTCTAGGGTGTTGATAGTTTCCTGTCTCACGTTCAAGTCCTTTATCCATTTTGAGTTTATTTTTGTGCATGGTGTGAGAAAATGATCTAGTTTCATTCTTCTGCATGTTGCTGTCCAGTTCTCCCAACACCATCTGTTAAAAGGCTGTCTTTTTTCCATCGGATATTCTTTCCTGCTTTGTCAAAGATTAGTTGGCTGTATACTTTTGGGTCCACTTCTGAGTTCTCAATTCTGTTCCATTGGTCTATGTGTCTGTTTTTGTACCAATACCATACTGTCTTGATGATGACAGCTTTGTAGTAGAGGCTAAAGTCTGGGATTGTGATGCCTCACATTTTGGTTTTCTTCTTCAATATTACTTTGGCTATTTGGAGTCTTTTGTGGTTCCATACAAATTTTAGGATAGTTTGTTCTAGTTTTGAGAAGTATGCTGGTGCAATTTTGACTGGAATTGCATTGAATGTGTAGATTGTTTTGGGTAGTAATGACATCTTAACTGTATTTATTCTTCCTATCCATGAGCATGGAATGTTGTTCCATTTCTTTGTGTCTTCTTCAATTTCCTTCATAAGTCTTCTATAGTTTTCATCATACAGGTCTCTTGTATCCTTGGTTAGGTTTATTCCGAGGTATTTTATGTTTTTTTGTGCAATTGTGAATGGGATCAGCTTCTTGATTTCTCTTTCTGTTGCTTCATTGTTGGCGTATAAAAATGCAACCGATTTCTGTACTTTGATTTTGAACCCTGCAACTTGGCTGAATTCTTGGATCAGTTCTAGTAGGCTTCTGGTGGAGTCTGTCGGGTTTTCGATGTAGAGTATCATGTCATCTGCGAAGAGTGAAAGTTTGACTTCCTCTTTGCCAATTCTGATGCCTTTGATTTCCTTTTGTTGTCTGATGGCTGATGCTAGGACTTCCAGCACTATGTTAAACAACAGTGGTGAGAGTGGACATCTCTGTCGTGTTCCAGATCTCAGGGGGAAAGCTCTGAGTTTTTCCCCATTGAGGATGATGTTCGCTGAAGGCTTCTCATAGATGGCTTTGATGATGTTTAAGTAGGTTCCTTCTATCCCTACTTTCTCGAGAGTCTTTATTAAGAAGGGATGTTGTATTTTATCAAATGCTTTTTCAGCATCTATTGACAGGATCATATGGTTTTTATCTTTTCTTATATTTATGTGATGTATCACATTGATTGATTTGCAAATGTTGAACCAGCCCTGTAATCCAGGAATGAATCCCACTTGATCTTGGTGGATGATTCTTTTTATATGCTGCTGGATTCGATTTGCAAGGATCATGTTGAGGATTTTTGCATCTGTATTCATCAAGGATATTGGCCTGTAGTTCTCTTTTTTTTGCTGGATCGCTGTCTGGCATGGGAATCAGAGTGATGCTGGCTTCATAAAATGAGTCCGGGAGTTTTCCTTCGATTTCTATTTTTTGGAATAGCTTGAGAAGAATTGGGATTAATTCTGTTTTAAATGTCTGGTAGAATTCCCCAGGGAAGCCATCAGGTCCAGGGCTCTTATTTGTTGGGAGATTTTTGATCACTGATTCAATTTCTTCACTCGTTATGGGTCTGTTCAGGTTTTCTATTTCTTCCCGTGTGAATTTTGGTAGTGAGTGTGTGTTTAGGAATTTGTCCATTTCTTTTAAGTTGTCCAGTTTGTTGGCATATAATTTTTCATAGTATTCCCTGATAATTGCTTGTATTTCTGAGGAGTTGGTTGTAATAAGTCCATTTTCATTCATAATTTTGTCTATTTGGGTGCTCTCTCTTTCTTTTTGAGAAGTCTGGCTAGAGGTTTGTCAACTTTGTTTATTTTTTCAGAAAACCAACTCTTGGTTTCATTGATCTGTTCAATTGTTTCTTTGATCTCTATGTTGTTTATTTCTGCTCTAATTTTTATTATTTCTCTTCTTCTACCGGGTTTAGGGCGTTCTTGTTGCTCTGCCTCTAGTTCCTTTAGGTGAGCTGTTAGATTTTGGACTTGTGCTTTTTCTAATCTCTTGAAATAGGCCTGGAGAGCAATGTACTTTCCTCTTAGGACTGCCTTTGCCGCATCCCATAGATTTTGGATTGTTGTGTTTTCATTTTCATTTGTTTCCATATATTTTTTAATTTCATCTCTAATTGCCTGATTGGCCCATTCATTCTTTAGTAGGGTGTTTTTTAACCTCCATGTTTTTGGGGGTTTTTCAGACTTCTTCCTGTAATTGATTTCAAGTTTCAAAGCATTGTGATCTGACAGTGTGCGTGGTATGATCTCAATTCTGTTATATTTAGTGAGGGCTGCTTTATGTCCCAGTATGTGATCTATCTTGGAGAATGTGCCATGCGCACTTGAGAAGAAAGTAAATTCCCTGGCCTCAGGTAGTAAAGTTCTAAATATATCCATCAGATCCATCTGGTCCAATGCGTCTTTCAAGTCCATTATTTCTTTAGTGATTTTCTGTCTGGTTGACCTATCCATTGCTGTAAGCAGAGTATTAAAGTCCCCTGCTATTAGCACATTCTTATCTATAAGCTTGTTTCTGTTTGTGATGAATTGTTTTAGATATTTAGGTGCTCCCATATTCAGTGCGTAGACATTTATGATTGTTAGTTCTTCCTGATGGATGGACCCTGTAATTATTATGTAGTGCCTTTCTTCATCTCTTGTTATTGTCTTTAATTTAAAGTCCAGTTTGTCTGATAGAAGTATCGCTACTCCGGCTTTCTTTTGATTTCCTGTAGCATGATATATATATCTCCATCCCCTTACTTTTAATCTGAAGGTATCTTCCAGTCTAAAATGAGTTTCTTGTAGATAGCATATAGATGGATTTTGTTTTTTTATCCATTCTGCTACCCTATGTTTTTGATTGGAGCATTAGCCCATTTACATTCAGTGTTATTATTGAAATATATGGGTTTAGAGTCTTTGTATCTTTTGTAGGGTTCATGTTTGGGGTGGTGTCTCTGGTATCTTTGTTCCTTGCAACCTTTCCTTCAGAGCATCCCCCTCAGGAACATTTAGTTTTATTAATTTTCGATATGAATTTCAGTCATTCTGGTGAGTGTGAAGTGATATCTCATTGTGGTTTTAATTTGTATTTCTTTGATGACTAATGATGTTGAACATTTTTTCATGTGCTTGTTTAGCCATTCAAAAATTTTCTTTTGTAAAGTCTCTGCTCAAATATTTTACCTGCTTTAAAACTGGGTTGTCTTGTTCATATTGAGTTGTAAACATTTTTTAAAAATATATTCTAGGTAAGGTACTTTGTTTCAGGTATATACTTTTTATGAATATTTTTCTCCCTATCTGTGACTCAACTTTTTATTTTCTCAAATGTGTCTTTTAAAGAGCAGAACATATATTGATTTTGAAGTCCATTTTATCCATCTTTTTCATTTGTAAGTGGGCACCTTTTGAGTCCTAAGGGATCTTTGCCTACCTCAGAGTCTCAAAGATTTTCTCCTATGTTTTCTTCTAGATGTTTTACGGACTTTACATTTAGGTCTTGACTCAATTTGAATTGATGTCTGTAATGGTGTGAGGTAGGGATTGAGGTTTAGTTAGTTTAGTAGGGATTTTGGTTTTGTTTTTTTGTTTCGCCCTTAGGTAAATACTCACTTTTTCCAATGCCATTTATTATAAAAACTATTTCTTACCCCATTGAATTAGGTTGATGTGTGTGTGTGTGTGTGTGTGTGTGTGTGTGTGTGTGTGCGCGTGTATGGGGGGGTATTTCTGGACTCTCTATTCTGCTCCATTTACTTATATGCCTGTCTTCATGTCATTACCACATTCTTTTGATTTCTATAACCTTAAAGTAAGTTTTGATTTCAGGTGGTATACATAGCTTTGAGCAGTGGCAGTATTGTAGCCAATGAGGTTTATCCGAGGCGCGATTATTGCTAATTGATTTCAGGTGGTATTAAGTCCTGTGATAGTCTTCTTTACAAAATGGTTTTGACAATTTTAGGCCCTTTACCTTTCCATACAAATTTTAAAATAAATGTCAATCTCAACAAAAAAAGCCTGTGGGAATTTTGATTGGAGGTGTATTAACTGTATTAATCGATTTGGAAAGAATTGACATCTTAACAATATTATATGTTCCAATTCATCAACATGATATCTCTTTCTATGTATTTAGCCCTTCAATTTCTCTCAACAATGTTTTGCAGTTTCCAAACTGTAAGTTTTTTTGTTTTTTTGATGCTATTTTAAATATCTGAATTTTTCTTTTTCCAATTTTTGTTTACCAGAATATTTTTTAAAATTAGTTTTTGAATGGTTGACCTTGCTATTCTGTGACTGTGCTAAATTCACTTATTCTAGGAATTTTTTGTAAATTCCTTAAGATTATCCATAAGCACAACTGTGTTGTCTTTGAGTAACATTTTGTTCATTCCTTTTCAGTTTCAGTGGTATATATTTCTTTTTATTGTTGCACTACACTGGCCAGGACCTCTACTGTTGTGTTGAGAGGCTCTGAACATTCTTTCATGTTCTCGATCTTAATGGGAACACTCTCTATATTTCTCCATTAAGTACTGTGATAGCTTTTCAAAATAGAAGTTTCTTTATTTTCTCACGTTTCAGAGTTTTTATAATGAATAGGTGTTCAAATTTTAACAATGCTTTTCCTTATTTGTTGCCATAGTCATGCATGTTTCTCCTTTATTTTATTAATATAGTGGATTACGCTGATGTAATTTTGAATGCTTAACCAACTATATATTGATCATAAACCAATAAAGGGCTAAAAAAGGAGAAACCTCCCTTTCATTTATTAGTCAATTCTATTTTCTTTTTTTTTTTAATATAGTTTATTGTCAAGTTGGTTTCAGTATAACACCTAGTTTGATTCTATTTTCTAATCTTTTACTGTATACATGTTTGCATTTAGGTTCATGAATATTATTGATCTGCAATTTTCTTTTCTTATAATGTCCTTATTAGATTCTTTTCAGAAGTTTATTTACTTTGAGAGAGTCAGAGATAGCACAAGCAGTGGAGGGGCAGAGAGAGAGAGAGGGAGAGAGAGAGGATCCCAAGCAGGCTCTGCACTGTCAGTGCAGAACCAGACACGGGGCTTGAACCCATGAAACTGTGAGAACCTATGAAACTATGAGACCTGAGCTGAAACCAAGAGTTGGACACTTAACCAACTGAGCCACCCAGGTGCCCCCATTATTAGATTTTTGTATTAAGATTATAGAGATTTCATCTAATGAACTGGGAAGTCTTCCTTTTTATTTTCTGGTGGAAAGCTCTAATTTTACCAGAGATGAGAAACGGACTGCAGAGGCAGCTGGAATGTGTGGGACAATGTGCATAAGGGAGTCCCCTTAGGCCCTGTCCACGGAGTGCTGGAGGGTACAGGGTGCAAGGTGTAGTTCATAAGGTCTGAAGAGGGAGACCCTAGGGAGTCGAGGACTGAGTGGAGAATTCAAAGACGGCACAGGCAAGCACACCTAGGATTTCGGGCCCAGTTTGACCGGAGCAAAGTTGCTGAGAACCACAAGCAATGAACTGAGAATGAAAAGTCTACATCTTAAGAGAAAGGATCATGCCCTGGGGGAAGGGCTCTGACTTGAAACAAAGTACAAACTGAAACAGATGTGTCCAAACTTGGTGGTTCTCCTAGATGCCTCTTCTTTCTCTGCACCCAATAATACTAATAAGAGCCAGTCTATGGGGTGCTTACTATCTGCCTGCCAGAGAGGCTGCTCTTCGTGTCTACTTTTGTTGATTCAATTTATCATCTCAGCCACCTTGTGAGGCAAGTAATATTTTTATCTCCAGGCACAGATGCCGAAATTAACATATTAGGAGATGAAGCAACTTGCCCAGTGCTACACCGTTCGTAAGTAGCAGAGCTGGGCCTTGAACTCCTGGGGACTGACTCCAACATCCGCATTCTTAGCCGCAATTTTAGACTGAAATGTCTAACGTGTCCATCCCCCTTCTCTTCATGTCCTGTCACCACAAATTTGGTTCAGACTCTCCTCACCCCTTGTCTAGACGTTTATCATGCTCTTCTTATAGAGTTCCTTGCCTCTGTATTTTATCAGAGAGATATTTTTCTAAACTGCAAATCTGATCATACAAAATCCTTTTCTTCCTACTCAAAATCCATTAGTGACAGCACTTAAGGTCGCTTATGATCTGCTGTCTACCTTCCAAGCCAGCGCTTTCTCCTTCTTCTTTCTCTCCCTCATTCTTCACACCCCTCTCTGACTCTATTGAGGTAGAACTGAGAAATATAATATATAATATATAACATTTGATATATAATAATAATATATGAAAAGGATGCCCATAATCCCACAATAAATGAATTAATCCATCACCTCACATATCTCCCTCTTACATTCTACTCTCGCTCCAAATTTCAATTATACAACACAGTATTATCAACTGTAATCACCATGTTATACATTAGCTCCTCAGACTTTATTTGGCTTATGACTGAAAGTTGGTATCCTTTGATCAACTCTCCCTATTTCCCTCACCCCCACCCCCACCCCCAGGTCAGCAACCACCATTCTACTCTGTTTCTGTGAGTTCCACTTTTGTCTCCCTGGCCAGACTCCTGCCAGGCACACTTAGGCCTTTCTTCCTGCACAGGCAGGGAGCACGCCCCCATGAGCCCCAGCATAAGGCTTGGCAGGTGTCTGTCTCTGGTTAGCTCACTCCTGGGTCCGGGCCACGTTTCGCTTATTCCTGGCATGTGCAGGACACACAGTAGGCACACAAGAAATGCTCCTGCAGGTGCGGTACACAACAAACTCCGAGCAGCAGCTGAACAATGTTGTATTGTCCTTCCCTCGTGTGGGTGGAAGTGAGGGTGAAGACCATCTTCAGAAGCCTGAATACACAGGGGAAAGGGGAGGGGCTGTGAAATGCAGAGTGTGGTTTGGTTTCACAGTGTTCCGGTGGCTGGCCTTGCTTTATTAGCAGCAAGCCAGCATTCTCACAAGGAGAGATTTTTCTTCCTTGTTTTTAGACAAAGCTGAGTCCCACTTAAGTGTTTCATTGTTCTCTGCCTGCCTCCTTAGCCTAATTTCTTTTTCTTGAAATTGTCTTTGTGAGGGTTGCTCTCACAAGATCCTAGCGATTACAAAGAGCTGGGTAGTACTTCCTTGTGGGAGGGGGGTTGGGGGGCCTCTTGGCCCTGCTGTGTTCTAGCAGAGGAGCAGGGCCCCGGGGCACTATGCCTGTGGCTTTCCTCATGCCCATGGAGTATGTGTGAACAGGAAGGGGGCTTTGTTAACAGTGGTGCTGCCGAGTGGCTGGCCCACCTTCCAGCTTCAACTTGCCAGAAAATTGTGTCATAAGATAACTTTTGTTTTTGCTATTTTAAAGTTTTTCCACTTTAGGAGTGCCTGGGTGGCTCAGTTGATTAAATATCTGACTTTGGTCCAGGTCATGATTCCTCAGAGCCTGGAGCCTGCTTCGGATTCTCTGTCTCCCTCTCTCTCTGCCCCTCCCTGACTTGTTCTCTGTCTCTTGCTCTCTCAAAAATAAATAAAAGTTAAAAAATACTAAAGTTTTTTCTCTTTAAAGAAATTTTACTAAGTGCTGAGCAAGTAATTGATTAGCACCCAGCTTTGGAGAGATGGGAGAGTGTCTGCAGACCCTGATGACCACGTGGGGGCAGGAGCCTTAGCCAGGGCTTGCCCAGACCCATGTCAATAATGCTTGGCTGTCGTGGAGCAGGCAGTCATGGACTCAGAGGGAAGCCGGTCTGTCAGCTCCAGACCTCCCCAGCCTGGATCAGGTACACCATTAGACCACCTCTCTCATGCTGTATTTTTCCTTGATGGCAATACTAAAATTTGCAACACGTATTTTAAAGATTCTCTTATCAATGATTTCCTCCTCCACTGGACCATGAGAGCCAGGTCCAGTGTGGAAGAGTGAGTCTGTTGTATCCAGACCCCAACCCGGTGCCTGACACTTAATACTTGTTAAATGAACAAATGAATATTTTCAATCAGCCCCTGCAGCTTGGAAGAGGAGGAGTTTTATAAAATTCTTTTATCGTAATATATAGTTCCTCATTCACCAGCATGGCACTGAGACAAGGCCACCTCTGACCTGCTGGTCCAGTGATGGAGGTGGTTGGCATTGACACATCCACAGTCTAAGCCAGTGTCCCCATTTTTTTTTTAAATTTTTATGTCTTTATTTTATTTTGAGAGACAGAGACAGAGAGCAAGCAGCGGAGGGGCAGAGAGAGGGAGACACAGAATCTGAAACAGGCTCCAGACTCTGAGCTGTCAGCACAGAGCCCGATGTGGGGCTCGAACCCACGGACTATGAGATCATGACCTGAGCCGAAGTTGGACACTTAACTGACTGAGCCACCCAGGCGCCCCTGTCCCCATCTTTTCTGTGGACTGTGCCAGGCACTATGTAGGGATTTGGTTCAGGGCTGAATTTTGTTCCCACAATATTCATGGGTTGAAGCCCTAACTCTCATGTCTATTCAGGGATAGGGCCTTTAAAGAGTTAATTAACATTAAATGAGGTTACATGACCTAAAGCAGGTTAGGACCTAAATGAGGTCCTAACCAATAGGACTGGAAAAGCCATGTGAGGACACAGTGAGAAGGTGCCACCTACAAGGCAGGGAAATTGACTTCAGGAGAAACTAACCCTGCTGACGCCTTGATCTTGGACTGCCCACCTCCAGGACTATAAGTTTCTGTTGTCAAAGCCACCTCGTCTGCGGTACTCTGTTATGGCAGCTCTAGAAAACGAATACAGGGCTTCACTGTAAAAATGAATGAGAGGTACAGAAAGGTGAGGGAGAGAATCATTGCTTCTGTGGGACCTGGAAGACTTTGAGGAGGAGGTATTATGTAAGCTGGTCTTGAGGAAAAGAAAGGACTTTAGCGGATGGCTATGGAGGGAGTATCTGCCAGGTGCCAAGCTGGTTCCAGGCTGGAGGTTTTATTTTTCTTTCTTTATTAAAAGAATCTTTTAAAAATATTTATTTATTTTTGAGAGAGAGAGAGAGAGCGAGCATGAGTGGGGAAGGGGAGAGAGAAAGGGAGACACAGAATCCAAAGCAGGCTCCAGGCTCTGAGCTGCCAGCACAGAGCCTGACACGGGTCTTGAAGTCATGAACTACGAGATCATGACCTGAGCCGAAGTCTGACACTTAACGGAGCCACCCAGGTGCCCTCAGGCTGCAGATTTTACTTATGTGACTTTCCTGGGGTCTGACTGCTTTCGTGGGAGGAAATTCCAGCAGAGGAAATCGAGCTTCCCTGAGGTTAAGTAATTTGTCCAAGGTTACCCCATTGATAAGCAGCAGAGTCAGAATTTGAACCCAAGATTACTTTAGACCAAAGTTGCTTTTCTTTCTACTACATTAAGCACAGTGGTATCAGATGATGATGATGATGATAAAAATACCACACCCATGATAACTATGAGCCTGGCATGCTCATAGTTATATACATTATCTAATTTATATACATTATCTAATAGAACTAGTTATATACATTATAATTTGACCACCTCCAAAAAAATTGAGAGAGGTACGCTGATTATCTGTGTCTTACAAATTCCAAAAAGAGGCACAGAAATGGTTAATAATATTCAATACAACAAGTAAGGGTGGAGTTAGGAATTGAATCCAGACTGGTTTCAGAATCCATGTACTTAACTGATTTATTTAATTTTTTCATATGTGCAGAGGTCTGGGGGCCGAGAAATGGCAAGGGGGCAGGGAGGAGTGGAGCTGAGTGTTGCTGGTTTTATAGTTTCTAGGCTGAGAGTCTTTTAGGACATGGAATAATTGGCAAAGTTTTGTCTGCACAGTAATAATAGTAAAAAGCAGCAATAATAAATATAGTTAAATATTTGCTTGCTCTGGGGCAAATCAATCGGGGTAAGGACTGTGTGTTTCCCCAAATCACCTCTGTACTGTCCAATGGGCACAGGATTCTTGGTGGTTCTGGGATTGAAGCATCTGTGAACTGAGACCAGTGTGGGGGTTGGGGGTGTTCAGTGACTAATAACCCCTAAGGATGCTGCAGACCCCTGGGTCCTCGTCCTCACAACCATATTTGCTACAGATACTGTATCTAATAGTTGTCCTTCGGCCTGGGAGCGAAGACCAGGGTTAGAGGACTAGGGTCCTGGGAACCTGTAGCTGGCGGCAGGTGGAGACTCAGTCTGGTTTCTTTAGGTTGCAGGCAGCCTCTCCCCAGCTCAGCAGCCCTGGCCTGTGAGGTGTCGCAGGTGAATGCCAGCACCCTTCTGGTCATGGTGGCTGATTAATCTCTAGTGCTCCATTTTTGCATATTAAAGATGGGTCTGTGCAGGGCAGACAGAACTTTGCTTCATTCAGTCCCCAGAGTTCCCTCAGAAACAGGCCCAGAACCTCCCTGACTTTCCGTTTTTATTCTCCTTACTGGCAGCACTAACAGGTGCCCAGGATAATTGCTAAACAAGCCATCTTAACATCCTCCTTCTGGTTTCTGGACTTCTCCACTTGGAGAAGGTCTCTATGTCAATCTTCCCTGAATCGGCCAGACCTGGACCAGAGACTCTGTAGGACCCATGGGGACACTTGTGTCCTCTCTCCAAAAGAGAGATCCATTCCCCTGGGATGCCTTCGTCTTCCAATGTTGTTGGGATTCCCATTTGTAACATCAAAAATGGTATATTCCAGAGGCAACTCATTATAGAAAGATTTATTAGTTCAAGGCATGGGTTCTTTGAAAGTTTTCCTATTCCTCTTCCTCAACCTGTTATCTTCTGGCCACTTTCTGCTCAGGGGTCAGAGGTTTCCGGGCATGGAAGAGTAACCTATGTTATACCCATGATTTTGTTGCTGGTAGTTTGAGAATAAAGGGAGCGAGGACATGCCACCCCCAAACAATTCACTTTATCATAAGAATTATTTGGAGCTGAAGGCAATTGAGGAACTTCAAATGCAGGGAAAACTCTGAAAATGAAGCATATATTTCCCTTTTGTAAAGGAAATTTCAGTTTTCAAAAATATCCTCCTCTGCCATAGCAGGAAGACGAGGACTCTTGATTAACTCTTCTTACCAATGGAGAAGGCACTGGCTTAAATCTGCATAGCAAACAGTAAACAATCCTTGCTTACCATACTTTTCCTGGTTACCTTCCCATAACTTCACCCCTCCCCCATCCAGAAGCCCCTAATCCCTCTTTCTTTACTTTATCTAGCTTCTTGTCTACACCTTGTCACCTTCTGGGGTGGTAATATAAGCCCCCAAATAATAATTTTTTAAACATTTATTTATTTTTGAGAGACAGAGCATGAGTGGGGGAGGGACAGAGAGAGATAAGGAGACACAGAATCTGGAACAGGCTCCAGGCTCTGAGCTGCCCGCACAGAGTCTGATGCGGGGCTCAATCCCACAAACCATGAGATCATGACCTACCTGAGCTGAAGTCGACGCTTAACTGACTGAGCCACCCAGGCACCAAGCCCCCAAACTCGAAATGCCTCCTTAAACCAATTTTTCTTTGTGAACTCCTGTGCGTACATACATAATTAAATTATATTACCTCTCTTGTTAATCTGTCTTTTATCAGTTTGCTTCGTGGGTCCCAGCCATTGAATCTACTAAGGCAGAGGAAGAGTTTTCTTCCTCCCTACAGCTTTGGCAGCCATGAAAGGACATCTGGGACACTTTAGTCACTCTAGAGGCTGCAGCTAAAGTCTTGGAGTGTTTGACAAAGGGTAGAAACTCTTACTAAGTCAACCTCACAGATCTCTGCCTACAGAGTCCAATGGACAGAGGGCAGTTCACAGCCTCTTTGTCTGGTCCTTGCCAAATTTAGATTAACAAGAAAAAGATATTGATGAGAATTCATTTTCTGCTTTGTGACTCTTATGAATTTGGTTTTGAGTACTTACTCGTTATTGGCCCTTTCCTTCCCAGGGATGGTCACTGCTTTCCTGTTTGTCTTGCTTCACATCCTGAGAGCTCGGCTGGTCTCCCTGCCTGCCAGGGACACAGGTTGGTAGGTCAGTAGGTGTAGGTGGCCAGCTGTCAGGTTGGGGGCCTCACAAATTTGTAGACAGCCAGACAGAAATATGGCTTGTACCCCACTGTAGCTGACTTCCTACTGACCATTGCCAGCTCTCAGAGGGTTCTTCTAAGTCATTCTCCTTTTTGGACTGACTTTGGATCATCATGCATCTTTTGCAGCATCTTTGGGAAAACCTTTTGTGTCCATGGTTAAGCTAGAAAAAGGCTTATTGCTTTTGGTTTTGAGTCACAATTGAAATAGGTATACTTCTGTTTTTTGTTTTTTTGTTTTTAAAACAACCCAATCCCTTTTTCCTTCTCTAACCTCTTCTCCACCCTCTGTGCCCCTTTGGGATGGTACATAGCCCCCAATTCTAACTGCCTTACATAATAAAAATGTTTTTCCCCCATCTTGTTAGTCTGCTATTATCAGTTTAATCTGGAGGACCCCAGCCAGAGAACCCAGGAGGATGAGGAAAAGGTTTTTTTCCCCCTCCCCTACAGGAGGTATTATGTCATTGAGCGAGAAAAACAAAACAAAACAAAAAACCAATCAACACATGAATAAAACCAGCTTTCTCAGTTCTGTGGTCAAAGATGAACAGATTACAGAATTAAGAAGTATTAAATAACCCGCACTCGACCCTACCTCGGTCTTTTCCCTCTTTATGAAAAGGAGGTGCGTGGCTTCCATAAGGAGGCTTGCAAAGGTTGCCAAGTGCTCATTCACCTGCTTTATTCCACATGCTCATGTCCTTCTAGTTTTCAAACCTTATTTGCATAGCTCTGGTGAAACTCATAAGTAATACAGGACTAGAGAAAATGTCAATTAATCAAGACAGTGCTATTCAGCAGCCTTTAAAAAACAACTGGAAGATTCCTACCAAATATCTTGTGTTTTTTCTGCCTGGATTCCATTCAACACACACCCCACAATCTCACCCCAAAGGGCAGCCTCCTTTGGTACCCACCATCCCTCCTCTCTCCCTCCCTGCCCATCAAAGAAGCTTTCTCTTCCCAACAGTCTTTGCTTCTGTCTAGAAAGTCTGTCCCCCTGAAGGAGCTGTGGTCTCAGGAGTGGGGAATCAAGGGGGAAAGAACCAGCAGTTATGGAGGGCCATCCCTGGCCAGACCCTGCACTAGATGCTTTCTCTATTTTTTGTACTAAATCCTTACAATAATTCTGTAACATATAAACGCTGTTTTAGAAACAAGGAAGCTAACACTCAGAGAGATTAAGAGATTTGTTCACTGTCACACAGCCGGTAAAGCCCCCAGCTGATTTCCCCTGCTCCTTAGCCAGTTCTTTCCATTCAGGGTAGAGTCCCCAGAGCAACAGGGTCTTGCTAATCCTCGCAGCTATCCATGACAATCTCTGTGGCTCAAGAATGGAGACCAAGGAAAATGGAGGGTGGCAGCTGGGGTTTCAAGCCCAGGTGTTAACATTTGCAATTAGCCGGCAAACAAAACAGAACTGACCAATGAGCCCAGAATAAGTCGGAGGCTTAAGAAGAGCCAGAGGGAGGTAAGCAGGTTTCTAGCCTTTCCGTTCCTTGAATGTCCTGAGAATTTGGAAATACAGCCTTGAGGACCCTGGCTGTGCTTTCTGAACAGGTCGATCTGGAAGCTAAGTGCAGGTTAAGGTATGCCTGATCATTTCTTTTTCAACGAGTCTGAGGAGGAAGAATGTGGCTGCTGTATTCTGTGATCTAGCAGGAGCAGCCGACTTGAACTGCCATCTTCTTGTTGCTATAGTAACGATTTCCTACACATTTTCTGAAACACTCAGGCTTGAGTAAATGCTGCCATTGTCAATGCCTGTACTTCCACTGTCACCTGGAAAAGAAGGGCCAGGTGATCACCTACCAAAGATAGAACCTGAAGACCTCCTTCCCGACTTGAAAACTAACTGGCAATCCCACTTCTAATAATAGAGGTGCCTGAAGACTCTGCCCGGTGGTACGCTCAAGTTTTCCCCTTGGGCCTGTTTCCTAGGTGAGCAATGATTGGGGAGGGAGATGCTGTTGGCTCAGTTCAAGTTATGCATCCTGGCGACTATGACTCACCCTAGGAGCCTTGGTTCAGTACAAGCACAAAGGAGCTGCAGATGAGGAGTGTTGTGTGCATGTCCTCATTTATCACACACACATGCACACACACACAGACACACCCCAATTTGATTGTTGTTGTGCTCTACCATGTTCCTTTCCTGGAGGCCACATCACATTTGGTAGGCAGAAATCCACAACCTTAGGACTCAGGCAAAGTTTGCTTCCCTCTGCATTGACATCCACAGTCTGCACACCATTCTTAGTTTGCATTGGTGTTTAGGACAGCTAACTTTTTCAAGGAAGATGAGGACATTTTTTTTTTCAAGGTGGAATTCTCTATGTAGAGGCAGCTTGAAGTAAGTGGAATGAGATCTAGAATAAGACTTAGAAGACTTGCTCTACCACTGATCTAGTGGTAGGACCTTGAGGAAGTCATGTAGCCCAATTGGATGATGTTTTTCTCATCTATAAAGAAGGATGATCAAACCTCCTTCACAACCAGCTTGATATAGTTAAGTAAATGGATTTATTCATTCATTAGTTATCTAGGGCTGGGGATATTTCAAATGAGTATGAGACAAAGAATCTGCTCTCATTCTAATATACACAAATAAATGAAAAATAAGAGAGTAAATAGTGTGCAGATGAATGAACAGAAAAGTGTGATAGAAGGGATTGGATGATTGCTTTAGAAGGGAGGAAGGGGTCAGAGCAGGTATTTCTGAAGAAGTGACATTAAAGCTAAAATCTGAATGGCAGGGAGAAACCAGCCATGCAAAGGTGAGGTGGAAAGTTCTGTAGTAGAAGACACATGTAGTGCAAAAGCCCTGTTAAGGAACTTGCTTGGAGTATTTGAGGAATCCAACAAAGGCAATATGCTTGGAGCATGGTGGGTGAAGGAGAGAGGGAGGCAGGGACCGGGTCCTGTAACTCTGTAAACCCAGGAAGTGAACTGAGATTTTATTTTAAGAAAGATAGAAAGTCATTAGAATGCTTTCCGAAGGGTGGGTGGGGTAGGGAATAGCATGAATAGATATTTATTTTTAAAAGATTTCTCTGGTCACTCTAAGGAAAGTGGAAACAAGAAAAGTAGGTAAGAGGTTATTGTTTAGTTCAGACTGAAGATGATGGTAGATTGGTCTAGGGTGATAGCAGAGGGTAAGAGAGAGAGAGAGAGAAAGAGGGAAATGGATGCTTTTGAGCTATGTGTTACAGATAGATAGTACAGAGCCTTGCTGATGGCTTGGCTATGTGGGGAAAAGACAAGTAGAGGGTAGGTTAGATTTTTGGCTTGCACAGTCAGTTGAGTGGAATGGGGAAGACTAGGAAAGGAACAGGTTTGAAGGGATCAAGAACTTCATTTTAAGCATGTTAGGTTTGCAACAGGTCTTTTAAATACCCAAGAAGAGATATTATCTAGGCAGTTAGACATAGAGGTCCAAATTTCAGGAGGCAGGTATAGCTGGAGAAAGAAATGAGGAATAGAGGTGGTACGTAAAGCCATGGACTAGATGAGGTCATCAAAGGAGAGACGATATGCAGGGACTGAGTCATGGGGCTCTCCAACATTCAGATGATGTTGAGGAAGAGGATCTAGCAAAAGAGACTGAACAACAAGTCATTACAGTAAAGTGGTCACAGAGGTAAAGCAGAAGACTGGTGTCCTTAAAGGAAAGAAAAGAAAGGAGTGTCAGACCAGAAGGACCGAGTAGTTCAACTGAATGTCCAAGTGATAAAATAAGAAAAGCAACCCTGAATTTGACAAAATGGAGGTAGCCTCATCAAGCAGTTGTATGTAATAAAAAGTGCTTTGAAAACCGTGATGTGCTATTGGTACGTCTTCAGAGGAGCATTTGTGCAGAAGAGGTACCCAGGGAGAGCTTTTCCAAATACACATGTCTGGGTCTCAATCCCTGATCAACTGAATCCAAGTCTTTGGGGTATTTGAAAAGCTTCTGATGCAACTTTAAGGGCCATCATTATCCAGCTGTAAGTTATTGTTACTCTTACCTCTATGTCCCACTCTCAGGTATGTCCTGTGTCACTTTTGTCCTTTTCCCAGATGTCTTATGAACATCTCTGTGGGAGGGCAATACATGTTCTTTATCACCATATACACTGATAATGCATCACAATCATGTCCAATGCCCCTTCTGTAATACTGCACATCAAAGAGGTATTTTTTTTTTGTATTGTCCAAATACCCGTGGAGCTCTGGAATTAATAACTGAAGTGTTCACAGTAAGTGTTACAGATAGAGGCCTCTGATTTAGTTTGTGAAACTTCCCTACTCAAACATGAATCCCAGTTGATTTAGATGAGAAAATGAGTAGGTAACCCAAAATGCCCTCACCTTTCAAGGCACAGCAAACCCAACGGGTTCCAACCCGTGGCAGACGGCCACCAGTGACCCCGAAGAAGGCTTGCTCCATATTTCTCTTCTCTTTCTCCAGCTCTGTACCTTTGACTTTGGTTTTTACAGTCTTTCATTTTCAGGGCTCTGGATAAATGAGAATATGTGCAACAGCGAAGGGAATATTTTTTGAAAGATTTCATAAGTGCTTTATTGATTTAAAAAAATTTTTTGAAAGTAACTAATAATTGTATGACAATTGCTTCTGAGGAGGCTGCTGCGCCTCTGGGAAAATGGTTATGAACACATTGCTATGTCAATTATCACACAAATAATCAAATGGCCCTCTTCTCACATTCATACACCTGGCTGTGGCTCAGGAGGGCATCATGGGAGTTGCTCTGCTGTGATATCTTTATTAATGAGCAAGAAGCAGAGGTAAATATTGTGCTAATTAAATCTACTGTGGATACTAATCAGGGAGGCACAGCTAGCCAGGGGGAAGCACAGATACTGCACTAACTCACTCTAAGCTTTTAAGTATGTGGAATGAGAATAGTAAAATGAGCTTTGACGACAGAGAATGAAAATGAGGGGACAATATCCTAGATGCACAGATTATTGGCAAGATGATAGGAAGATGGAAATACCAATTATTAGTTTTATAACTCACCAAGAACACTGAATTAATATGGCCCTGCCCACAAATCAGATCTCCAGAGAAGGCTGGAATATAGGTTGGAAAATTAGTTTGCAAAGACAGGAAGGAGAAACCAGGTGGCTTGAGACCATGTTTATAGAATGGGGGTTGTTGAGGTCCAGTCAGCAGGACCCCGGAAGAAGTAGAGGCCAGCTGAAGCAGCCTGCCTTGGTGGTAGAAGTTAGGAGGCAATTGGGGAAAGGTAGAACTGATGTGGGACCTCTTTCTTAGCAGGCTCAATGAGACATAGAACCACCTGACACAGAGGTGGAGCACTTAGGGACAGATGAGGGTACCTTCACACAGTGATGTGGAGTGCTATGTCCAATTTCCTTGGACGTGGAAAGTTTCTTTGGGGGTGGGGTCTATGAGGAAAGATCGGAGCCCTCCCCCGCCCCCCCAAAGGGCTGCACTCATTCATTCAGTGTGATTCTATACACATTTACTGGGCAACTGCTACTGTCAGGGTCTGTGTTAGGATCTTGGGACATAAGGAAGCAGGAAGGACAGATAACATCAATAAATGTCAACATGGAAAGGGAAGCCATTCATTGTTGGGGCCTAAGGGCTATCAAGGAAGGCTTCATAGAGGAGATACTCAGTCTGATTTCTGAAAACCAAGTAAGAGAATTATCCAGATGATGTGTTGACGAAGAAAGAGAGGCTGGGAGAGAAGGGAAAGCAGAGGGGAGAGAAGGATTCCAGAGAGTGGCACAGAGGCATTGCATGGCGGGGTATGCTAAAGTGGCCCCAGGTGCTTGGAATACCTGGGGCATATGGGACACAAGCTGACATTACTAGGGTTCAACAATATTTGGTTCTCCTCTCTTTCCCAGCATGTTTGAAATTACACTTTCTACCTTCGTTGCAAGGATGTGGTACATTGAAACATAAGATCTGGGGAGTTGTTTGTTACTACAGTATATCCCAACCTATCCTGACTTGTAGAGTACCTGTGGGGAATGGTGAGAAGTGAGACGGGAGAGATTGGCAGGGGATAGATCTTGGGCAGGGCATCTGGGGACAGTTTCTCTCTGTGCCAAAGAGTTTGGATACTCCAGACCATGGAGAAATGTGAAAGGTGTTTTGGACCTGAGAGTGACATGATCAGGTTTGGTGACCGGGTGAAAGGACTGAAGGCAGAGATCAGTCAGGAGGTGACTGAAGCAGCTGAGTAATACTGAAGGCTTGAACTAAAGCCATGGCAGTCAGATAGGAGAAGATTAATATGGAAAACTAGAGGACTTAGTGGTTATTTACATAAATGGAGGAAAAGAAAATCAAGAATGAGTTTAGAATACTCTTAGGTCTTTGGTTTAGGTGACTGTACACGTAATTTCATTATTAACCAGGACTCTGAATAGTGGACAAGTACGGATGATAGGTTATTCATTTTTATCCCCTCTGTTAACTTCCCAAAGGAGCTCAGTGTTACACCCAGTAAAAGGTTCAGTCCACAGGTTGTAGCTCCCAGATTCTTCTTCTACAGTGTTTCTCAGTCATAGCCAAGGTCCAGTTCCTCAGCTAGAGTCACTCCTAATGAGTCTTTCATGGCCCTGCTGCCACACTGAGGGAGAAAGTGGTCAAGGGGTCCCTCCAGAAGTCTGAGCTATGAAATCAGAGTTTACCCAGACTTTACACTACATGCTTGTGGCTTTTGGCACAGTCATACCACCTGGAACAACAAATATAACAATCCAGACCCTGTTAGACTCCAAATGCTCAGAAGGCACCATAAACTAAAAGAAGGTTAGGCAGGTATGATCCTTGGCCCATAAAAGTATTGAAAGGAATCTCCTGGCTTGTGACTTAGGACCTAATGATCATCAAAAGCCACAAGGTGGTGATTTTTCAGATGTTACTTGATCATCTATTCTACCCACCAGTCTCGTTGGTCTTTGGAATCCTATAGCTAAGTTTGTAGGTCCTGGCTATCACTTGAAATGATCACATACCAAACCTAAGAATGCATGTACTGCTACCAATAATTGTAATGAATGATGAACACTCATTTAGTATTGGCCCAATAGAAATAGGCATCCAGAACCTGGACTTTTTGGGCAGTTTTTGTAGGTGGGTGGGCACTTCCTAAACTTAGGGCTGGCTATCTAGATTTGTACAGGGTTCAATCTAGGAATTGCATGAAGAGTGGAGGGATCTGGCCATTTCTGGTTGGGAATGGCATGAGGACCATGAATCTGGTCAGAAACAAGGACATGGGGAGAGGGACAAGAAGTAAGGGAGAAAAGGTGCACCTTAGTGCCTATATAAGTGCCACATGGCTGCCGTGGGTCATGAAGGTGCATTCTAGCCTCTGCACCCTAAAAGCATTGGCCTGCTTGGCCTGTCTTTCCTGGGTTTGGGAGCAGGAGAGGGAGAGGCCTGAGTCTGTGGGTGGCTGGACATCAGGGTGAACAGGGTCCAATGGTGAGCTCTGGGAACTCAGTGAGGAAACACAAGCCCACAGTGCAGGGTAATTATTCAGCCCAATAATAAGGTCTCCTAAGGTCTCCTTCTTCAGACTAAGAAATATGTAGGAATTAGAGGGTGTGACAGTTACTAGACTCTTGAAGCTAGCTTCTGTGTGTGCCTTGTCCCTCTCACAGGCTTTGGACCTCAGTGCAACAGTTAAGAGCATGAGCTGACTTCACTGTTTATGTAATATTTGAAAATGGGCCAGTCCCCCTCCCTGAACCTTGTTTCTCTCCTAGAAAGTGCAGATAACAAGACGTGCCTCATAGAATTACTGTTGTGAAGGTTAAATAAAGTAAGTCATGTACAGGGGAAGACTGGCAATCTCACCAACAACTTCATGTATGGGAAGGTAGTCTTAAAAATGGAGGATGGGAGCCACCACATTGGGCAGCTTTTAATCATAGAAGAACTTGAAAAGCACATACAGGAAGGATCTGGTAGCTATGGACTTAGGTCAGTGGGCCTTTACTCCTCTAATCTCCCAACTACAAATCTCTAGTATAAACTTGGTCAAAATCTGCACCCAGAAATCACGACTCAGAGTTTTCTTTCATTTTTTGTTGCTATGAATAAGTCCCACATGTGTGATGAATTTTGTGCTTATGACCATCTCCACTAGGTTCAATACATAGAAACATTGCCTCTGGCTGCAGCTCACATTTAACAAGGTCTCTGAGCCCACTCCAGGGAGCACAGTTCTGCTCGTACCTGCCGCCCCCGACATGAGCTTATAACACCAAACTGGACTGCCGTTTCAAAGAAGAGAAGAAGGAGGACAGGAGGTCCAACCTGGCTGAAAACCTAGCTGATTAGTAAAGCTGTCAAGTTTTCCAAAGATCAGGTGGAGCAGAATCTCCCAGATGTTAATATTCAAAAACAGCCCACACAATGCTGAGCACAGAGTGGGCACAGTATGCTCAGTACACATTAGTTCCAAGTAGTTCAAAATAGCACTAGTAACAACGGGAATTTGACATTATTCAGCACAACTACAAATGAATTTGCCCTTTGTCCCAGTTAGTCCACCTCTAGGACTTTACCTCACAGACACATTGGAAGCAATATTTGGTGATGTATGCTTAATCACTAAGCACAAAGACTGGAAACAACCCAAATATCCACAAACAAGGAATCTGTTGAATAAACTATGCAACATACTTAGAATTGAATACCATGCTTCTGTCATAGAGAATGAGAAAGATCTCCACAAACTGCTGTAGACTCACACACACACACACACACACGCACACACACACACACACTCATTTTTAAAAAAATATTTTTATTTATTTCTAGGAGAGAGAGACAGCGTGAGCAGAGAAGGGTCAGAGAGAGAGGGAGATACAGACTCTGAAATAGGCTCCAGGCTCTGAGCTGGCAGTCAGCACAGAGCACGACGCAGGGCTAGAACCCAAGAACAGCGAGATCATGACGCTTAACCGACCAAGCCACCCAGGCACCCCCACACTCAGTTTTTAAAAGTTACCATTAGGGCTTCAAATTCTGTGTCCTCCCTCCACCCCATCTCTGCCCCTTCCCCACTCACACTCTATCTCTCTCTCAAAAAAATGAAAAAATGTTTAAAAAATTTTTAAGTTATCATTGGGGAAGAGAGAGGACCGGAGAGAAGGGAGTTGTCTAGAAGCTAGACCTCTCTGAATGTACCTTGTTTTTTGTTTGATTTTTGGAGCCACTAAATGTTTTATCTAAATAAAAAGAATCCCCTAAAAATGGAGAGCAAACTAAAAACAAAAAGAACTTACCTATCTAGTTAGTGGCAAAATTACCCTTAGGAGATGTATTTCAAACGATTATGCCACAGTATTTGCATTCTGCACCCTTAGTGGGATCTGTTCAAAGGACAAAAAAGAACCACAAAGATATCCAGAGACCTCACTCTGCTTTCTGTGTTCTAGTTGTTGGTAGTAATACTGATATTATTTTGAAACCAGAACATAAGATAAAACAAATATGGTTGCCCTAATCTTATTTAAAAAAAAAAAAAAAAAAACAAGATGGGGCACCTGGGTGGCTCAGTCAGTTAAGCATCCGACTTTAGCTCAGGTCATAATCTCACAGTTTGTGAGGTACAGTCCTGTGTCAGGCTCTGTGCTGACAGCTCACCCAGGAGCCTGCTTCACATTCTGTGTCTCCCTCTCTCTCTGCCTCTCCCCTACTTGGGCCCTGTCTCTCTCTCAAAAATAAATAAACTTCAAAAAATAATAATAATAAATAAATAAAAGAGACCAAGATTTTCAGTGCCAGGAGATAAAACATAGACATATAAATGAATAAAATCAGGAAATTTTTAATAGAATCCCATTATTCTTACTTCACATTGAAAATATCAGTATTAACTTGTGATTTATTTTTCATTGTCTAAAAATTTGGTATTTCCCAGTGATGTCCACTGAAAAGGTTTGCAAGCAGTGATAATTCGATAACAACAAACACTCCAGTTCCCAGATTATAGTTTCTAGATGCCATTTCCCACTGAAGGGAACAAGGGCTCCTTGAGCTGGAACATCTTGTCATGCCTGAAAACAAAGGAGCTGTCAAAGATTACTATGATCACATCAAAATGACATGGCAGCTAACATGAGGAGGCCCCCACTTACCAAGGATGAGACAGGCTGAACATAAAAAATATACTGCAGTGGACTGAAATATGGAAAAGTCCTTGGGTTCGTCATGATATTCCATGTCGTTGTACCCCTTCTCCAATGCCACAATAGGTAAACCCTCCTTAGTTACCTTTGGAAGTTGCCAGGACACCAACTCATTATTCTGAAAATTATCAAATAAAGGAGAATAATCTAGTAGTTATCTTGCCTTTCTTAAACTGTTCCTCATGGCAACCAAATAGCTGCTGTGGGAAAGTTCTTCCCGGAAGACATACAGCTAGTAAGTGCAGTAGGAGTGATAACATTGGGACTCATTGGTTTGCAAACCTTAATAAACTGGTGAGGTAACAGTCACCAATGGCTACTAAAGCCATTAGGTTAGTGTTGATGGGGAATTCTATAATGTATGGATCAGGTTGACACCATCTGCACCCAAAGATCAAGGACAAAGGAAGCACACGTCATGCACATCCTGATGTGATACAACAGCAAGTGTACAACATCACCTATGAAGTATTAGTCTCCACCTCCCCAAAAATGAAGAATCTGGGTATAATCAAATACTAGATGTAAGACCCAGTTCTCCAGAAATAGGGGAGGATAGAGGAATATGTCAAATGATACCATGAGTAAGTTAACCAGATATATTAAGTACCTGGAAAATTTTATAGGTCAAGTGACTTAGTTTAATCCAGAAATAAAATTATATTTCTTAAAGAGAAGTGGAACAATTATAGATGAAAAGAAATTTTAGACACTTACCGAGATGCATAGCGGACACATACCATAGATGTTTATTAAAAGATATACATGTGGTGAGGTGCCTGGGTGACGCAGTTGTTTAAGCATCTGACTTCAGCTCAGGTCATGATCTCACAGTTCATAAGTTCAAGGCCTGCACTGGGCTCTGTGTTGACAGCTCAGATCCTGGAGCCTGCTTCACACACACACTCTCTCTCTCTCTCTCTCTGCTCTTCCCCTGCTTGCACTCTGTCTCTTGCTTTCTCTCAAAAATAAATAAACAATGGAAAAATTTTTTAAAGATATACATGTGTTAATTTATATTATTCTTTCATATTTTCTGTAGGTTTTAAATTTTTCAAAAAAATTGAAAAAATTTTTAGAGTTTATTTTCAAGAGACAGAGAGAGATAGAGCATGAGTGGCAGAGGGGCAGAGAGCAAGAGGGAGACACAGAATCCAAAACCAACTCCAGGCTCTGAGCTGTCAGCACAGAGCCTGACATGGGGTTAGAACTCATGAGCTGTGAGATCATGATCTGAGCCCAAGTCAGATGCTTAACCGACTGAGCCACCCAAGTGCCCCTAAAAAAATATTTTTTTTTAAATCAAAGTGTGAAAACGACTAATCAACCAAATGAGGTGTGTGGCTCGTATTTGGATGCTGATTTGAACGAGCCAATTTGTTTATTATTTTATTTCATTTTTATGTTATTTTACTTTATTTTATTATTTTATTTGAGACAGAGAGAAAGAGAAAGCACACAAGCATAAGGGAGGGGCAGAGGAAAAGAGAGAGAATTCTAAACAGGCTCTGTGTGGAGCCTGACATGTAGCTTGATTCGGGGCTCAGTGCAAGGCTGGACCCCATTACCTGGGTTTATGACCTGAGCTGAAATCAAGAGTTGGATGCTCAACTAACTGAGCCACCCAGGAGACCCTGAACAAGCCAATTTAAAAAGACATATACAAGACAACAAAGGCTTTATTGTGAATTATTTTTAATTTTATTGGGTACGTCAATCATGTTGTGGTTATGTTGAAAAAGTCATCATTTATTGAAAGCACATAGTGTAATAGTAATGGTAACTGAAAATATGATAGCATCGGCTAAAGTAGTAAGGTACAGTAGTAAGAATATATTGGGTGTGGTTAGAGTTTGATGCTGGTCTCTCCACTTTTTAACTGTGAGAACTTGAGTGAATTTCTTGTGCTCTCTTAAATTCAGTTTCCACCAAATATGACCTGACTTGAGGATTAATGAAATAATGTTTATGACGGTGCCTAACCCATAGATGATATTTGACACAACTTTTCTTTTTTTTTTTTAATATAAAGGTTTATCCCATTATAGATGGATTTGTGATTAACCAAAGATAATATCTTTAGTGGCTCATGTTAGATTTTCAAGCATTCACTGCAGGTTAATGACTAAGCTATTCTTCATAGCACATGAGCCCAGGTTGCCTATAAAAGGTAGAAATCAAGGAGAGACTTTAAGGAACGGGCAGCCCCACATTGGCCATATGAGTGATGTGGTCACACAGTGGTCTGATGAAATGAGTTTCTATATGTAAAATGCTTAGAACAGGGCCTGGCTCATGGTAATATTATCTATGTATTTATTATTATTATTATTATTAATGACTAAGCAGAAGGTAAGCCAACTTCCACTCCTGCATCTCTCTCCTTTTTCAGTTTCTCTGAACTCCCTCTCAGGTACTGAGGTGACAATCTATAAATTGATATATTTTTCCTAGGCTTAGAAAGGATGACTCAATCTCTTAATTCACAGACTTTGCTCTTGTCTTAGACTTGAGCCACTTTGAGTTTCCATTTTGACTGCATTATCGCTAATGGGTCTTTGGCTGTCATAGTTAACAACTGCCTTGACCCATAATGATGAGGGAATCAATGGTCCCATGGGGTACTCCCTTCAGCCTCATCCTGCTGCTCCAAGGGAAGTCTGGTCCTCATTGCAGTCAGCAGTAATCAGGGATAGAGACACGAGTCCCTTGCTAATACACTAAGAAGTTCTCAGAGAAGAGCTTGGACTAACTAGCACCCTAGGCAGTCTGCCAGTTTGTAGCCTTTTTGCTAGAGAAGAAATCTCTGTGGGTTTCAAATTCTTCCCCTGACCATGGGCTGAGCAGTATAAGACTCTATGTAACATGTAACATGTGAGTTGCCCTGCATGTGGTCACTCTGGGCTTGGAGATGCTGAGAACAACGAATCTGGATTCAAAAATGTGACCTTCAGAAGGATTCTATAACATTGATAAAATTCAGCATCCTAAAACAGACAAAGTAGAGGCAAGGCCTATGATTCTGGGGCACATAAGTTTCAGAATATTTCATTGTCTTCATTTCAACCTGAAGTTGCAGAACTTCAGCTCCCTAGAACCCACTACTGCCTCAGTTATTCCTGGATTTCCTCAGTCTCACAACCCCAGGTTTCTTTGCAGAGTGGTGGTCAGCATTAGCTTCCTCTCTCTCTGGGTTCTCACCACCATGTCTGCTGCCAGGCCTTTGGTGCTGGCCCAGCAGGAGGTGGTTCCAATGCTACTACAAAGCTTCTTGAAGGTCACTTCCCTCTTTTCCCTAACTATGATGCTGCCCAATCCTGTGATGTCATGTTACTTTAAATGAGTGAGGATCCAGATTGGGTGATGGCTGGTGCTGCTGACTGGTTGGGAGAAAGGCATTCAGGTAAGATGATTGGGTGGCTGGATGGCTGGTTCAGGGAGCCACTGGACCACATTTGCTGGCGTTGATTGGTGAGGCCAGCTCAGGACTTGTGTTTCAGGGAGGGAGGTCAATGGAGCCTGTCAAAGAACGTTGAAAAAGCATGAGAACATTTAAAAGGTGAAAGATTTATATAATCTGAAGAGAAACCAGAGTATGCATGGAAACATTTAAATCTGACCCCAATGGCAAGGAGTAGCCCTCTGCTTAGAGAAGCCAGCATAGGCTATAACCCTGCTAGGGTTAAAGTTACCTGGCCGAACAGGGTTGTTTGTCTAGCAAAAACCTAATCTCCCCATGCAGCAACATTACATACCCATCCTATCAGCTGTCTCTGTCTCATACACCTATCCATTTCATAGCCAAAATTTTACTACCCAAATTCAAATCCCAGCCCTACCACTTAAACAATGTCTTTTGACTTACTATTTAACATCTCTAAGCCTCAGTTTCATTATCTGTCAATTTTTTGAAAGACAACAATTATACCTGCTCTATAGTGTTGATCAGATATACACAAAGCACTTGGCAGGGAACCTGGTACATGTAAATGCTCAGTGAATGCGCTGATCATCATCACTACTACTAACACCAGCATCAGCACTTTGATTACCCCCAGAATTCTGTATCTGAATAGACCACATGGCCCATTCTCTGCATGGAGTTACATATTGTCCAGGAACCAACATTAAATTTACAGGTATTCCAATATTTAGTCACATTTCCTGAAGAATATTGAAGAGATTCCAGTCAATGGCCCACCCTAGTTCTTGGCAAATTCCACTTCCTGTCCTCCTCCATTTCCTCTACCTCAGCTTCTCCAGAGCCTCTTCCAAGTGACCCACCCCCCCGACTCCCTCCCACATCTGGCCTGTAAGTCTTCCTTTCTCCTTCCCTCCCACTGCTGCCTCTTTTACAACCTTTGCAGCCTCTCCCATACAGTCTCTTTGAACCCTATTCTCCCTCCTAAAAGATGTAGAACAGAGCTGGTTGGCAGCAGACTGGAGGGTTTCTAATGAATAAAAATAATGTCACTGGACATGTATGTAGTACTTTTTTGTATATCTTCTAATTTAATTCTGAGTGGATAAAGGCAGCATTCTCTTTAACAAGCAGGTAGAAAAGACAGGAAATGTCAGAAATACCAATAGGTTAATAAATGTTGGCCTCAGGAAATACATGATATCACCATGCCTTGGGGCCATAATTGATTGGTCCGGGCTGAGTATTTGACCTCAGCTGTCTGTCCATCAAGGGCATTCTTGGAAGAAACCCTTGGATTAAAGACAGAGAGGGTCTTTGGAAGCCAAAACTATAGATAAAAGTTGGACTTTTTAAAATTGAAATCATGCTTTTCCAAATTTATTGAGATCATATTTGTTTATTTTGTCATGAAGATAAGTCAGTTTATAGCAAGATATAAGTGTGAGGCAGGAGAAAGAGAGACAGCAGGTGGAAAGAACCCTCCTGTCTTCTGGGTCCTTCCATCCAGGGGTTCCTGAGCTTTCGGTGATATTTGTCCCTTCTTTCCAACCTTTCCTTCAGGCGTAAGTGGCTTTGAGCTGTGCTTCTAGAAGTCCCTTCTAACAGAAAAATCTAATCCATACCTATGATTGAGATTTGGCCTTAGACAGAGGCTGACCTATGCAGTATGCAGCCCTCACTGCAGGCAAGGTGGGGCCAAAGTGAGACACAAGAGTGCGGCATGGGGCAGCTGTGAGGTTAAAAAAAAAAAAAAAAAGGCTTCCTGCTCTCCTGAACATGAGACATAGTGGCCAGCAGCTTTATCTATGGGGCTGGAAGAAGCCCAAGTTCATCTGCAGGCTGGGCAGAAGCCAGCAGTGAGTGTGTACAGGGCTGGGGAGGTAAGTGAGAGCACAGTGTGCATTTAGCTCGGGCTTGGCCCTCTCTCCTCCACTGACCCAGACCTGCTCCTGTCTCCGTGTGGTCATTCTGTGCTCACCCGCCTGCTTCTGCTGCAGCACCGGGCCTCAGCTAGAACGTCTCCCCTGCCTCAGGCCAAAACCCCTTGCTTCCCTCTCCTGCTCAGATCAAAATCCGACTCCAGGCTTTCCATCCTGCCTTTCCCAGCCACTGAGTGATCAATCCCTTAGTATTTGCATGTGGTGGGGCTTCAAAAGGCAGAGGGCTTCCTTTGAGCCCCAACAGAGCCACCACGGATGCTGTGTCCTACACTGGCCTACGTCCTCCTGAGCTTGTCCTCCTCAAACCCTGGGGGTCTCCTAAGGGAGCCTGCACACACTCCTACAGCCATGATTGTCCTAGTTACATGTGAGATCCAACTGCGATGCAGAGCTCACTTTTAAAGTAGCTTCCCAATGTTGTTGTTCCATCTGGGGCCTGTTGTGAGTAAAGTCTTCATTCCTGGAGGTGTTACTATTAATTATGAAGTTCCCAGTACAGGGAAAATTTGTTGAAAATATGGTTGTGCTTAAAGATTCAGTAGAAAGGAAGGAAGGATGGCTGGAAGGAAGGAAGGAAGGAAGGAAGGAAGGAAGGAAGGAAGGCAGGCTCTGTCAAACAATACCAGCCCCCCTCTGCAACTGAGGTCACCAGTCAGAGTAATAAAAAGTTTTAAAAATGCTACAAGGCATCTCTTTAGACATTATAGTTTAGACTTTGTTTTTTTAGAGCAGTTTTAGGTTCACAGCAAAATTGAGCCTCAAGTACAGAGTGGTCTCACATGCCCCACCCCCTCCAATCTCCCACACGGTCAACGCACCTTGCAGAGTGGTAGTTTTGTTACAACTAAAGAACCCAATCGGACACATCATAAGCACCCAAAGTCCATGGCTCACTCTGGATGTACATTATTTTATGGGTTTGGACAAAGGCATAATGAAATGTATCTATGATACAGAATAGTCACACGGCTCTAGTCCCCCGTGCTCCGTCTCTCTCCCACCCTCTCTCCAAACCCCTGCAGCCCCGGGTCTTTTCATTGTCTCCATGGTTTTGTCTTTTCCAGAATGTCATATCCTTGGAATCAGACAGAGTATAGCTTTTTCAAATTGGCTTTTTTCACTTAGCGCTATTTAAGATTCCTCCATATCTGGGGCGTCTGGGTGGCTCAGCCGATTTAGCATTGGCCTTTGGCTCAGGTCATGATATCACAGCTCATGAGTTGGTTCAAGCCCTGTATCAGGCTCGCTGTCAGCTTAAAGTGTGCTTTGGATCCTCTGTCTCCTCTCCCACCGCTCCTCCCCTGCTCATGCTCTCTCTCTCAGAAATGAATAAACATTAAAAAACAAAAAAACAAAAAACCTCCATGGTTTGATGGCTCATTTGTTTTTATTGCTGAATAATATTCCACTGAATGAGTGTTCCACAGTTTACCCATTATATACTAAAGGATATCTTGGTTTCTTCTAGGTATTAGAAGTTACAAATAAAACTGCTGTAAGTATTTGTGTGCAGGTTTTTGTTTAGACATCAGGTTTCAATTCCTTTGGGTAAATACCAAGGAGTGGGATTGCTGGATCACATGGTAAGACTATGTTCAGTTTAATAAGTGTCCTTAATACACATCAGCTGGTTTTACCTTTAAGGTAAAGCTCTAGTGTCATCTAGATGAATCTCACCCTTTCTGGTTTAGCAAACCAAGACTCCAAGGGGTGAAGTGACTTCCCCGTGGTCACCAGACTGAACCGGGTGCTTCCTAACTGAGAAGAGGAAAACTTCTTCACCACTGTGGAGTCATAGTCCCCACCAGATCCTGGCCCTTATCAGGCAGCCCTCTCAGCCGGCTCTCTATTTAGTGTGTCTCTCTCACACTGTGGTTGGCCGGGATGCCTAGAAATGGGGGTCCAGTGAACCCCACTGCCTACCTCTGGCTCAGGGATTGCTTGTAGTGACTCTTTCCCATTGCTCACTGCTTCCTCCCCAACCCACACCCCATACCCCTTCACCCCTGAGTTTGGAAGAACGAGACCATTTTTCTCCTTGAAAGGCTTAGGGAGCTGTCTGGCTCCCCACACGTGGGGAGAAATTGGTTCAGAACACAGTTATCATGGAGATGGAAAAACTCTTGTCCAGCAGCACAGTGTCCTATAGGTGGCGCCACTCTGGATGCCAGGATGTTCTCTCCAGGACAGAGCTTGTGTGATGCAGGGATGAGGGGAATGGGGTAGGGGGGTGGAGGGAGAGTATGAAGAGGGGAGACTCGAACAGCGGAGAAAGCATAGTGGCTTATGACCATTTTGCACACACTGATTGGCAATAGAAGGAAACTGGAACCTTGTTTTCTCCTTGAAGGACAAGCAACCTTTGACAACAGGCAATCATTTGTCTTGAGGGTTTCTTCCTTTTTAATTTTTTAAAAAGACTTTCAAGCTCTGTTGTTTTGGCAATTATTTGTTTAAAATAATTTCTTCAGAACTGCCTGTTTATACTCCTCTAATGTAGTACTTTGTGCTTCCTGTACAGTATGTCCTCTTCAGAGGACATAGAGAAACCATGTAATAACGGCTATGCACATTTTGTTCTCTTTCATTTTTCATTTTTTAAAAATGTTTTTATTTATTTTTGAGAGAAAGAGAGACAGCGGCAGTGTGAGCATGGGAGGGTCAGAGAGAAAGAGAGACACAGAATCTGAAGACAGGCTCCAGGCTCTGAGCTGTCATCACTGAGCCCAACGGAGGGCTTGAACCCTCGAACAGCAAGACCATGATCTGAACTGAAGTCAGATGCTCAACAGACTGAGCCACCCAGGAGCCTCCACATTTTGTTCTCTTAACAATTTGTGTCTTGGAGGGGCGCGCACACACACACACGCACGCACATGGACAAATCACTCAGAATCTGGAAATTTTCTTTTTGTTAAGATAGATGGGAAATTGCTTGTGGTATGATCAGGATTGTCTTTTCACAATTGTGACTGAAATCAATTTATCCAGCCTGAGTAGCCACAGGAAAATAAGAGGGAGGTGCTGCAGGAAGACACAGCCGCTCATTCCTCCTCCACCTCTTGATTTCTTTTTATTCCATGCAGTAAGGAGACAGACACAAAAGAAGATGACATAATGCATCTTAAAACATGGACTTGGCATCAAACACATCCGATCCCACGGGACAAAATTTCCTATGCTGGGGACCTCCTCACTCCCAGCCCAAGCCTTGTCTTCCATTTGGCTCTTGTCTCTTCCATTGGGTTGTTCCTGAGTTGGGTCCTTTATAACAAAATAGTAAATGTGTGTATGTGTGAAATATACATGTTAAGAAAATCCATTAGGGGTGCCTGGGTGGCTCAGTCAGTTAAGCGTCCAACTTCAGCTCAGGTCACGATCTCACCGTTAGTGGGTTCAAGCCTCGCGTCGGGCTCTGTGCTGACAGCTAGCTCAGAGCCTGGAGCCTGTTTCAGATTCTGTATCTCCCTCTCTCTCTGACTTTCCCCTGCTCATGCTGTCTCTCTCTCTCTCTCTCTCAGAAATTAATAAAACATAAAAAAAAAAGAAAAGAAAAACCATTAAGGAAGCATCAGGATATAGTGGTCACTAAGATGAAGGTGGTGAATGGGAGCCTTTGCAGTATTCAGAACTCTTCGAAAAAGGAGAGTAAAACAGAAGGTAAGGACAGGGACAATGACTGGCCATCTTTGACAATGTTCATCAGTCATCATGACAGGGCATCCTCCCAGCACATAAATGTGACACCCGGCCTGGAACTCAGGAGCAGTGAGCACTGTGTTTCTGGTGATAGGGATTCATCGGGGTTGGTGATATAGGTGCTGGGACTTCCATGTGCCTGCACTAAGGGGAGCAGGAGAATTAGTGGCCGACTCTTTCATCCGGGGATCCAGGCACCTGTGGACTCGGGGGGCATAGAGAGAGCTGAGCAGGAGGAGCTGGGAGACAGTGGGGCTTGGAGGCCTTCATGGTGGAAGTGACTTTTCTGTGGGGTTTTAGTTGAGACAGATGGTGTGAAGAAGAGGGGAGGGCTTCCTGGCTTGTGCTCATTGGAGGAGTGGAGGAGAAGGTGAAGATGGCTGGGCTGGTGTGTCATCCAAGCTGATGACAGTCTTGGGGAAACAAGGAGTGTTAAATGGAGTTAGATGTGATGGGGGACAGTGACAGCACTGTCATTCATACCAGGTAAGCAATTATTTCCATTTTAGGCCCAGAGCTCTGCCACTTGAAGATGATTTGCAAATGGTAAAGAAAGTATGTTAATGCTGTTGCTATTAGCCAAGGGTTTTGTTTTTGTTTTTGTTTTGTTTTTGCAGAAGCAGCATGGGGAGTTTCTGCCCGTTTTTCGTTCCTTTCTCCCACTTACTACAAAAATGTGTTACATTCACCTGTGGCAGGAAATGGAACTCCCTAGACTGAGAATGCTTGCTGCCAATCCCTGGGAAGTTTAAAAATGTTTTTTTAAAACCTTTAAATATATAAGAGATACTTGCAAGATGCTCATACTAGTGTGTATTTAGTTCAAAAAAATATTTAGATGAGCTTATTATGCATGATTATCCCCCTGCGGGGTGCTGGAGATTGGGGGACGCCCAGAGCTTAGAGTGGGAGTCAAGACACACAGCTACCTGCAGTGGGGCGGGAACAGGCTGTTGGGTGTAGATAGGAGGCACTGACCATGGGGGAGCCAGCCCTGAGCCTCCCCTCTCCCAATCCATCTATAAACACACTCTGGGCTCTCCCTGCAGGAAAGAAATTTCACCTGCTCCCTCACAGGAGACACCATTGGCTCTTTCTTCACCCTCTAGCATCTGAAAAGGGAGATAATAATGCCCATCTCACACAGTTGTGTGAATTGAACAACTGGATACAGGGAAAACAGTCAGAATGGTGCCTGGCACATAATAAGCATACAGTAAATGTGAGTTATTGCTATTAATGTCATTTAAAAAAAAAAGAGTGGGAGACAAATGCATCTACTCAGTCTGTCCATCTGAATCAGAACCTACAGAGTAGGTCTATTGGTCTATGCTAAGCTTATTATGCAAGATTATCCCCCTGCGGGGTGCTGGAGATTGGGGGGCACCCAGGCCTTAGTATACCAATCATCCCTGGGGTTGATTAAGTGCCAGTGTCCACATTGACAGTGGGTTTTCCGATTCCTAACCCATTGAGGTCATTCCGAATGAAAAGATGTCAATCTCTGAATATCCTTTGCCCACAAAATTCCCACGTACCTTTGCCTTTTTCTTGCACAAAACAGCCTTGTCCCTTCCCCGAGGCAGCTTGACTTCAGATAAATGGTAGTGGAGGGTGGGACAGATAATGGAGGGCTACAGAACCTTCCTCTTTCCAATGTTTTCTTTGATCCCAAGAGAAAAATCAAAGAGATGAAAGCAAATCAGTGAAGGAAGAAAGCGAGAGTGCAGTTTGCCTCAAGGGCTTGGCCTCAGTCTATTGCATTAACCCCTCCATGGGGCAGCACGGGGGGAGAGGGGTGACCGGTGGCAGATAGTACCCCATACCCCACATGCCCCCTGTTCCAGCTGCTCCCCTAGCTTGTCAGCAGTGGGAGATGGAGAATAGATTCTTTCCACCTAGTAGATCTGTGGAGTTTCTGGAAACTGTCAGTCCTGAGCCACTTGTGAGGAGGAACACTCGTTTCTAGCCGGTAACAGGTGTTGGGAGTACCTGACCCATCAGGTCATGGCAAGAGCAGGGCCATGGTGAGGGTCAAAGGGGGTGATTGGGAAGGCTGCCTCAAGTTGCCTTCTGCCTCCCTGACTGGTTCCTGAGCCAAAGAAAGCCAACCATGTCTAACCTTATTATGGCTGAAGGTTGAGGGTTCGTTCCCAGCATTCCATTTCCTGTCCAGAGCCCAGCAGTGAACGCTTCTTAGGGAGAGCTTCTTACATAGCCCTTATTGAGCATCACCTCATATCAGACTCCGAGCTGGAAGTTTCCCACCCACCGTGTCCTGTAACCCTTGTGCTGGTGCTACTGTCCTGAACTCATAGTCTCTGTGACTTGGACTCATTACTCAAGCTTTTCCAGCCACAGTTTCTTCATCTATAGAATACAAATCAGAGTGCACATACCTCACAAGTGTGACAGGAGAATAAGCTTTCAATAAATTAGCCGGGATTGCAAATAATGAGGACACCTGGGCTCCTGGGTGGCTCAGTTGGTTGAATGTCTGACTTCCGCCCGGGTCATGATCTCACAGTTCTTGAGTTCAAGCCCCATGTCAGGCTCTGGGCTGACAGCTCAGAGCCTGGAACCTGCTTTGGATTCTGTGTTTCAGTCTCTCTGTCCGTCCCATGCTCATACTCCCTGTCTCTCTCAAAAATAAATAAACATTTAAAAAATTTTTAAAAAATCAAGTCAGTACTGTATGTACCAATATGGAAATAGCTCTAATACATCTTGTTAAAAAAGAGAAGGGGAAGGTGGCAGCAGAAAACTTATGCAGTAAGTTCCTATTTGTGTAAAATAAAAATATGTATAGGGGTGTGTACACCCTGCGTGGCTGAACAATAATTTGAGGTTTTGATTTGTCTTTTTTCTCATATTTCCCCCCTTTGTTTTGGGCTGGCCAGGTGGAAAGAGTCAAGAAGGTGAACTTGGCAAAGGCTTTCAGCCCAGGAGCTGCCTTCAGGGCCCTGGAACCCTGGGCAAACCAATGATGACTCTGGAGCCAGCAGCCCTAGCACTTCTTGTTGGGGACCAAGACAGCCATTCCTTAGGTCAGAAGCCTGGAAACAAGACTCCTACATCCCAGCCAAGTGCCTGCCTCCACCCCCTGGATGACCTCCGGCTGTGCCCCCATGACTTGGCTCACTCTCTGACCAATTTAATGTATCTTAATGTAATTATATGTATGCACCTTCCACACCACTATAGTGTCCAAGTACAGCTAAGACTAGAGGGTGGGATCTGGGAACCCGGGGAGGGACATCCAGACCCTCTTCTCCCAGCTACAGAAAGACATGAGGACCCTCTCAATCATAGTTTTCTGGAGAAAGGCACTGGGGGAGTTAAGATGGGACAGAGACTTTCCTTTCTTCTCCTTTTTGGTCCAGTTCCTGGGTGTCACCCTTTTGTAGGAGCCTCCCTGGCTTCTGTTCCTCATTCACGACTCACATTTGCTCCAATGTGGTGTAGTTTGAGGGCCTGAGGGTCCTGGGTTTGAATCTCAGCTCCATCACCGTCGTGACCATGAACAAATTATTTGATCTGTTTTCATTAGCTTCCACATCTATAAAATGGAGAGACTTACAGTACCTGCTTTATAGGGCCATAGTGAAGATTAAAAAAGATAATGTAACACAACACAGTGGCAGGCACATAGCAAGCATTTGGTGAATATTAACTAGATTTACTAAAGAGAAATCTTTAAACCAGTGGGATAATTTAATTATGAGAACACTAAGTATACCGGTCAGATTGGAGAGGAAGGCCCCACAGGTCACAAGGTTGCTTTCTGGAAGCAAGCAGAATGTTGTCCTATCAGAGACTGGCAAAAAGAAGAGTTGAGGTGACCACCTGTGATACTCCAGCTCTGGCTACCTGAAGAGGAAGACTGTGCCTGACACAGGGCTGGTACTTAATAAAATTTTATTGGATAGTATCAAGGAAATATAAAACAAAATGTCTCCCAACCCACAAAACCTCTCCACAAAGGTAGTAGAGACCTATACAACAAAGGGAGTTGAGTAAGCATTAAACCAGAATGTGATATGTGCTGAAGGGGTTCAGAGAATGCCGCCCCAAACTACACCACACTGGCATAACGATTACTTTCAGTTGGAGGCAACCGAAGAAAAGCAGACCCAAGAAAAACTCACTGCCCTCTCCTTTCTACCAAGAAAGGCAGGACAATTCTTACATTGGAGACAATTTTAGACTCTTACCAGCCTGGAGGCAGCACCAGAGGATGCACAGAAGAAACCTTCCTAAATAACTTATTTAGTTATTAAAAATATTTACATACATTTGAAAAGGACAGAGAAAGAAACAAAACAGTGAGGGAGAGAGAAATTTCTTTCCTTACTTTCTACAGGGAGAATTAAGCCTCTTATTTTTAATTTGTACCTGCTCTTACAATCTATGATAAAAACTACAACAACTACGAAAATTATTGAGAGCTAGCTAAAGGGCAGAAAGATATTCATTGATTTAATAGTCACAAAATCTCTATAAGATCCATATAAGTATGGATCCATGCTACAGATGAGGAAACTGAGGCACAAGGAGATTATTTTACTTGTCGAAGATCACTCGGAGGGAGAGCCAGGATTTAAATCCAAGCACTTTTGATGAGTGGATTGATGAAGAGAGGGAAAGATGGATAGATGGGACCTGGAAAGAGATGAGGAGTTTTTCAAACCATGATTGAATTTGGAAAATGCTGCAGAAGGCTTGTGGGAAGTCTGCAAGATAATGCACCTGTCTGAAGATCGGTATGTTCTCTCAGTTCAGCAAGGCAATTTCTTCTTCATGCCCTTTTCATTCCAGTTTCTGGGTTCAGTACTCATCATCTCCCAAATCCCCCCCTCAGTATCAAACTGTTTTTGATACGTTTTAATGGTAAAATTACAAAATCAGATGATTGCTGATTTTAATCTTTATACAAAGTCATGCCCTCGATGACTTGTTTTCCCCAATTCTTTGCAGTTTGGGAGAAGGAAGCTCAGCTGAGTTCACAGAGGCCAGCACACACCTAATGAGGCTGCTGTTCTCCAGTCTACCCTCCGTGTGCAGGAGACAGGGGCTAGGGCTTTACTTTTAACACCCTCTTATCTTTAATTTCCCTTTCCCATCCCACAAAACCATGTCAGAGGATTCACTTGGGGGAGGAAATCTCTTCATTTTCTTTCCCCGGAAATATAGTTCTGCATTTTGGAAACATTACTTTAAAAATGTTTTCATGCTATTTTTTAAGAAATAGCATGTCCTTTTCCCCAAAGGACATAAGATTTGCTAGACGGCATTCTGATACTGTGCAGTGTAGATTGTGAAATTTAAAATTGTGTCCCATCTTGTCTATAGGCTGACATTTCCATTCTAACTTACCTGATTAGTTACGGGTGTTTTAGGAAGATAGGTATAAAAGACATAAGGTCACAAATGAAATGCATTTATTTTTTATTTTTTAAAGATTAAAAAAAATGTTTATTTATTTGAGAGAGAGAGAGAAAGAGAAAGAGAGAGAGAGAGAGAGAGAGAGAGAGAGAGAGAGAGAATCCCAAGCAGGCTCTGCACTGTCAGAACAGAGCCCAGCGTGAGACTTGATCTCACAAACTGTGAGGTCATGACCTGAGCCGAAATCAAGAGTCGGAAGCTTAATTGACAGCCACCCAGGCACCCTGCAACTGAAATGCATTTAGTAAGGTCCCTCGTCCATGAAATACTGCAATTGACTTGATATTGAAAGTTGCTCAGAGTGGTTTCTGCCCTGTCCACACTCTAGGACAACCATGAGGCAGAGGACAGCATGAGAGAACAGGAGGAAAGACAAGAAGAAAAGAGAGTAAAACAGTGAATCCACTCATGAGCAGGCCACAAAGTATCATCACGTGGAGGCTGGCTCAGAAGTCAGCACAGGAAGAACCAGTTTATTGACAAGGTGGATGGTTGTGACTGGACTGTGTCACCACCCCTTTCTTATCCCCCCAAAAAGATACACTGAAGACCTAGCTCCCAGTACCTGTGAATGTGACCATATTAGGAAATTGATTATGCAATCAAATTAAACGAATGGATTAGGGTGGGTGTTAAGCCAACATGACCGGTGTCCTTCTAAGAAGAGGGAAACTGGACACAGACATACGGGGACACCATGTGAAGACATGGAGACATACTGACACAGAAGAAAGACTCCTTGTGGAGATGGAGATAGAATGCAGTTATGCTGGGACCACAGAAGCTAGACAAGGTGAGGGTGCAATCCTTCTCTGGGGCTTCAGAGGGAGTATGACCCTGCCAAGCCCTTGATTGTGGATGTCTATGTCATGGCGACCTAAGACAACTAATGTATAGATTCTGTAGGGTATAAGCAAAAACCAACTTTATTCTCTTCCCTGTATTTCCATACTCACACTATTAGACTATTCGTGCCCACCCTTGATGAAACCTCAGATCCCATAGCTTTTCCTGATCATCTTGAGATATGATACCAACATTTCAGTCCACATCCCATTTAAAAATCTTTCCCTTTCCCATTGCAGGTTTAACTCAAGCTTAGAAACCTGAAGTGGTAGAAGGCAGCATAGTTGATTTCTCTACTATCTCCCCACCTGACTGGCTACCTCTTTTCTCCCTCACCCACCATATTGTGCATGGTTGGTACGAAGGGGCAGAGGAGAAATGGGAACAAAAGAGTCCTTATTTGATATGTGTACTTATTATCTGATGGTGGATTCTCTGGGTAAGATTGATGTCCATAGTCCAGCTCCTTCTTTTGTGGAGCACAGATTATAATCTGTGCATTTCAAATAATGGGTCCATTTTGCAGGCCCTTGTTAACTGAGGCCTTCCTACTGTAGGGTACCCTAGTATGAAAGATGTTCGCTGGCAGATCATTTATGACCCACTCCAGTGATGCATCACTAGCCCCTATTTATGTTTGCCTCTTTCCTCACAGGAAGCCACAAAAGACATGATCTTATTTACACAGGCTTACATAGGCAGTTTTCTAAAGAAATAGAGAACTGGCTTAAAAAAATAGAAAAAAGAAAAAGGAAAAGAATTGTAGGAAGGCAGGCAGGCAGGCGGGTGGGCAGACAGGAGGGAAGGAAAGAAGGAAGGGGACAAAGGAAGGAAGAAAAGAAGTAAGAAAGAAAGAAAATGTTGAACATAGTCATTAAAAATGAAAATTAACTTGGGGTGCCTGGGGGGCTCAGTTGGGTAAGTGTCAGACTTTGGCTCAGGTCATGATTTCATGGTTTGTGGGTTCATGCCCCCGATCGGGGTCTGTGCTGACAGCTCAGAGCCTGGAGCCTGCTTCAGATTCTGTGTCTCCCTCTCTCTCTCCCCCTCTCTTTCTGCCCCTCCCCCACTTGCACTCTGTCACTCTTTCTCTCTCTCTCTCAAAAATAAATAAACATTTAAAACAACGAAAATTAAGTTTCTCTTCTGAGAAAACACCAAATGGCAAATGATGCCCAGGGACCCTGGATATGAGAAGCCTGAAAAAAAAAAGTAAATTAAAGCAAGATGCCATTTTTTTCACATGTCAAATTGACAAGAGATTTTAAGCCATTAAACTATTCAGGGTTGGTAGGCATGTGAATTATAACAATGTTCCTGGAAGATAGTTAGAAATACTTACCAAAGTGTTAACAAATGCACATCAGGTGACCTGGGGAAACTCACATTCTAGAAAGCCTTGCATTCAGGCACAAGCCATGAATAACAGTTTTTCTGAAGGACAAAAAGGGGACAAATCTCTGCATCCTGAGTGAGTCTCAAAGTCAGAAGCATCTAGCATTTATCAAAATGACCCAGCCGTATCCCATCAGAATTGCCGATGCCACACAACTTGAACTACGAAGGTTTCCCTCTTTGTTCTGGGAGCCGGTTGTTCTGAAAGCTAGAATCTCACATATACTGTTTTTGCAAGTAAAAATTCTACTCGATACTCAAGAAATTGTTTGGGTTTTCCTCTTCCTTTGTAAAACGTATTTGTGTATTAATGAGGGAAGAAATGAAAGTGATATTTTTAAATGGCAGAAGGAAAAAAGGAGGGGGCACATTTCTTGATCATCTCGAGAAAAACTCAGTTTAGGTGTTCTACAATTACCAAAAAACAGAAAACAAAACACAAACCACATATCTCCATAGAGCAGGTCTGTTTTTCATGTTCTGTTCTAGAGCAATTGTTTGTTATAGCTGCTTTAAACTCTGTCGATAGAGGAGGCAATAACTAGTCAATTCTGCCAGTTAGCTCATGTAGTTAAAATGCCAGTCTTGTTTTTAATAGTCAAGGAGCAAAAGAAAAATAAATAAAATTAAATTTTAAAAAATCTCACCTATAGACACATCTGCAAAAAAGATATACAGATGGCAAATAAGCATAAGATGAGATGCTCATATTCACCCATCCTTAGGGAACTGTAAATTAAAACAATCATGAGACACCATTACATACCTATCGAAATGGCCAGTATCCCAAACAGTGACAACACAGTGCTGGCAAAGATGTGGAGCAACAGGAATTCTCATTTATTGCTGGTGGAAGTGCAAAATGTACAGCTACTTTGGAAGATGGATGGTCCGTTTTTTACAATGCTAAGCACACTTGCATCTTACAGTCGTACAGTAGTATTCCTTGATTTTTCTCCCGAATTGTTAAAAACTTCTGTCCTCACAAAAACCTGTGCAGAGATGTTTATAGCAGCTTTATTCACAATTGCCAAAATTAGAAGCAACCAAAATGTTCTTCAATATGTGAATGGATAAATAAATTGTGGGGCATCCAGACAATGGAATATTATTCTCCAATAAAAATGAATGAGCTGTCAAACCACAAAAAGATATGCAGGAAGCTTAAATGCATATTGCTAAGTGAGAAAAAAGACAGTTTGGGAAGACTACATGATATATGATTCTAACAATACAGGATTCTGGAAAATGTCTGACTTGTGCTCAGGTCATGATCTCTTGGTTTGTGAGTTCAAGCCCTGCATCAGGCTCTACACTGACAGCACGGAGCCTGCTTGGGATACTCTCTCACCCTCTCTTTCTCTGCTCCTCCCCTACTCAAAATAAATAAATAAACTTAAAAACAAAGTCTCGGGGCTCCTGTGTGGCTCAGTCAGTTAAGTGCCCAACTTTGGCTCAAGTCATGATCTCACGGTTTATGAGTTCAAGCCCATGTCAGGCTCTGTGCTAACAGCTCAGAGCCTGGAGCTTGTTTCAGATTTTGTGTCTCCCTCTCTCTCTCTGCCCTTCCCCTGCTTGCACTCTGTCTGTCTGTCTCTCTCTCTCAAAAATAAATAAAACATGTACCCCAATGTTCATAGCAGCACTCTCCACAATAGCTAAAACATGGAAAGAGCCTAAGTGTCCATCAACAGATGAATGGATCAAGAAGATGTGGTTTATCTATACCATGGAATACTACATGGCAATGAGAAACAATGAAATCTGGCCATGTGTAGCAACATGGATGGACCTTGAGGGTGTTATGCTGAGCGAAATAAGTCAGGCAGAGAAGGACAAATATCATATGTTTGCACGTATAGGAGCATTAGGAGGAACTTAACAGAGGAACAAGGGGGAGAAGAAGGGCGGAAATGGTGGGGGAAAGGGAGAGAGGCAAACCATGAGAGACTCTTGAATGCTGACAAAAACTGAGGACTGATGGATGTGGGGGGAGGAGGGATGGGCATGGAGGAGGACACTTGTGGGGATGAGCACTGGGTGTTATGTGGAAACTAATTTGACAATAAACTATTTGTAAAAAAAAAATAAATAAATAAAATAAAATATAAAATAAATAAATAAAAACATTAAATGAATTAATTATTAAAAAAATAAAAGTCCACTAATAAAAAAAAGTTAAGCCAATTGTTTCACTGAGTTGGCATTTCAAAAAGTAGATCCAGGGGCACCTGGATGGCTCAGTTGGCTTAGCATCCAACTTCGGCTCAGGTCATGATCTCGTGGCTTGTGAGTTTGAGCCCCACATCAGGCTCTGTGCTGACAGCTCAGAGCTTGGAATCTGCTTTGGATTCTGTGTCTCTCTCTCTCTCTTTGCACCTTCCTAGCTCATGCTCTGTCTCTCTCTGTCTCAAAAATAAACAAAAAAAATTTTTTTAAAACAAGAAGTGGATCCAGTTTGACATGGTTTGGGAGTAACCATACTCTATGGGACGTTATTTTTTTTCTAAGGCCTTTGGCTAACATGATTCCACATATTAATTCTGTTGTGAAAATAACCATACATTTGCTATGGTTAATTGGGAAATTTTTAGGACCTGAAGTGGTGAAGAAGTGATTTCTCTATGAAAGTTGGCTCCCATTGTCCTCTTGAGGGTCAAGAGTCTCACCGTCTCTGTCTCTTTCTCTGCATACCACCCCCACCTTTGGCACAGCCTGATCCTACTGATGGAATGGCATTGGATTTCCTGGTTTGTCCTGAAAACTTGGCTTCTTTGGGCTTTTTCCTCTTTCACATGCAAGAAAAAAGTAGCTCAGTATTACCACGTTCCCATAAAACAGTCTGCTCCTGTCCCCACCGTATATTCAGGTTGTAACTGTGCATACCGTGGCGTTGGGCAGCCCGGGAGAACACCCCAGGTGAGAGTAAATCAGAACTCAGAGAGAACATTTAAATTAATGGCTTCACAAAAAGCTGTGAGACTGGACCTTGGAGAAGGGTTGGAGAGAGACATGGCTGTACAGTCCGTGCAGGCATTTTGGTCCTGGGCTTCCAACCACACACACGGGCACAGCCCTGGCGTTAAATATGGGTAGATCCACTGCAGCAAGATCCAAATCCCAGACGGTCCTCACTGTGAGAGGAGAGAGCAGCAGAGACATGGCACATTTCTGTAAGTTTCCCCTGAAGGGCACCAAGCTTTCCTAACCTCCTGGGCTCCCAATCTCCAAGAGTCCCTGGCCAGCCTGGTTCCCCTACACCTACTCCCTTTAGTTAAGTAGAACTAGGTAGAAATAAGTTGAATTCTTCTTTAGCTCCTTTGTCTTCTTTTCCTCCTATCTTTCCATACCTCCTTTTTACATTTCTCTAATTTAGTAGCTGAAATTATAAATGGGAAGAGGGCTGCTAAAAAAAGTTTATCTGTCTGAAATTGACAAGTAGACTAGGTCACGAAAGTGGTCTCAGCAGGGTGCCTGGGTGGCTCAGTCACTTAAGTATCCAACTTCGGCTCAGGTCATGATCTCGTGGTCCATGAGTTCGAGTCCCACATTGGGTTCTGTGCTGAGCTATCAGCACAGAGCCTGGAGCCTACTTCAGATTCTGTGTCTCCCTCTCTCTTTGCCCCTCTTCCCCTTGCACTCTCTCTCTCTCAAAAAATAAATAAACATTAAAAAATTAAAATAAAAAAATTACGCATTAAAACACAGTGGTCTCTTGGCAAGCATGTGTCTATTCAACCAGCATGAATCAAGGCCCTCCTACAGGTTAGAGTCTGTTCTTCGTGTTAAAGACAAAGTGAGGCCTAGGGAAGTGCAGACCTCTGATCCTAGTTCTAGAAGCTCACAGTCCATGGAGAGACAAGACACTAAAGAGATGATGACAATGATAATTCTCCAGAACGTTAGTTCCCCTTACATGAAAATTCTAGCATATATCTTAGGAATTCCAGTCTCAGTAGCTATGCACTGAATCTATTCTTATGCACTAATTAAAGAAATTAGATTGGGGCTGGGGAAGAAGATAGAGCTTGGGGCTAAGAATGGGCAAAGGGGATATTGTGAATGGCAGAGCTGACATAGAGATATTTGCATTGCAACATTGGGGAAAGAACAAGGAAACTGGGAGCCTCCTTCAGGAGAGAGAGGAGTGGAGATGTTTATCAGAAAGGCTAGGAAAAGGTATGTGCGTGAAATTATCGCGGTCAGAGCCAAGGCTAAATGATCTTGTGTACCAGAGGGAATGAGCAGATATACATCTACACAACTAGGCTTTGTAATTCTCCAAGCTATTTTGAATAAGCGAGAGATGGATGTCAGGAGCCAATAGCCCCAAGATATAAAATCAGAAAAGCTTTGAACATTTGGATATCAAAGCAGGCAGGAGGTAAATCCATTTTATTGGGCATACTTATTTATAAGAAAGTGACATTTTTACTTTTGAGCATTCCACTGAAACATCGAGGAAGGGAGAGCTTAAAGAGTTTTTCTTTTTTTTTTTTTTTAATTTTTTTTATTTATTTCTAGGAGAGAGAGAGACAGCGTGAAGAGGGGAGGGTCAGAGAGAGAGGGAGTCACAGACTATGAAACAGGCTCCAGGGTCTGAGCTGGCAGTCAGCACAGAGCCTGACGCGGGGCTCGAACCCACAAACCGTGAGATCATGACCTAAGCGAAAGTCGGACGCCCAACCGACTAAGCCACCCAGGCGCCCCTAAAGAGTTTTTCTCTTAACAAATGATGTCAGTCACACAATGTACATTACTACTCATGCAGAAAGTATAAATGTTATTAATATTCTCTTTATCTAAGATGTGATATTTATTATTTTATTTTAGTGGATGTACCAATAGAGTCACTTAAACTACTTTCCAACTTGTATCTTTACATAAGGTGTTAAACTCCTAACTATTGGATTCTCTAGGGATTTTCTGATGCCTATGCTATACAGCTGGAAAGAACTCTTAGGATAGATACTATTGGAGAACAAAGAAAGGTAATCCCCTGTTGACCTGGGCATTCAAAGGTGTCTTCTCAGGGGGTGATTTTTTAAGCTGGGTCTTGAAAGATGGAGGTGATATTAGCCAGGAGACTATAATGGAGACCCAGGTCCTTTTCACACCCAGGTCCTTCTCATGGTCTTCACAAGACCATTCTGCCTTTACCTGGCTGTCTTTCCAATTTAAGAGAGAGTTGAATGGAGGCATCAGAGAATGATAATAATATTAACAAACCACCTCTGCTTACATAATCCCATTTGAGCTTCACAAAACCCTATGGATACATGCAAAGAGTTCAATTTATAAATGAGGAAACTGAGGCTCCAAGAAGTTGAACAACTTGCTTAAAATCATGTGGTAAGTAATGGAGCCAGGATTTCTCCCGGGTCTTCTGATGCTCACACATGTATACTATCAGTACTAGTTCACTATTATCCTGTGCACGCGAGAAGGAATGTACCATATCAGCACGGATGCAATCTATTATGAGCAGAAGGAGGCTGGATACTATTTGGAACTATTTTAGAATGGAAAAATCCATCATTTGAAATCTTAAAAAAATATTTTGACGTAAACGACTCCAATAAACGACAGTAAGCAAGGCAAGTGGGGAAAAAGACAGGGCCAATGCCAGCATTACATATTTAGAGTAATATTTGTTGAGCCAACTTTTACAAACCAACAAAAAGGAAAAAGTCAAGAGAGCATCAGAAATCGATAACACAATTTAGTGTTAGCTGCATTTAAGTGAGACAGCTCTGACTCATTCAACATGTGATGTCAGGCCAAGCAGGTTACAAGGGGCAAAAATGTATTTTGGGGAAAAGTTGAAAAAGGAATGACAAATTTGAAAAGACCACATCTTGGTAACGTATCCCTGCGATGGGGATGAAAGAAATCATGAAGGACCTTCTCAGAACCCTGAGGAATCTGTATTCTTTCTTAAATCTTCAGAGCAGGACGCAGCATGCATCGCCCTATAGGAAGCCAAGGCCATATGCAAATCACTGACAAACAAATGGAAGATGAACACTGGGAAGCCAGAAAGGGAGAAAGTTTTAGGGACCAAAACAAGAGTCCTTAAAGCCCCAGTGCCTTTAATCCCTGCAGGCAAGGAGTGATCTAGAAAAGGAAATGACAGTATTACTTCGGCAGCACATATACTAAAGTTGGAACGAAAAAGAAATGACTTAGAAAAAGAAGAAAGTATTTAACTGCCAAGAAAAGGAGGGTTTCCAATCCACAGCTTAATAATACTTGCCTTCAGAAAGGGTCTTCTGTTACATTAAATTAATCCGGTGCTTACAATTAATATGTAACTTAAGCATCTACCCTGTGGTTGGAGTCCTTACTTTTTCTTTTCTCATTCTTTATCTTCTTGAGCTAACATCTATGGCAGGGCTCCCTGGGTATTGCTGTTGAAAAGACAGGACTGGCATATCACATGACTGATGTTGCTGTTCTACTTGGAGAAGCATAAAGTGACCTAGAACTCTCCGGAGCCATGCGACAAAAGATCGCTACAGGTTTTGTTTTATTTATTTGTTATCATTTTTGGTGGGAAGGGTGTGTTAACCAACAATATTCACGAGCTCCTTACTTAAATTATAAAAATCTCTGTTATGAATATGACTTTGCTGACTATTATTTCCCCCTGCAGATTCCACAGTGCATAGAAAAGAGGATTGTGATGGGCTATGAGAGTCCAACAGGCCAGAGAGGATGGGCTCTAGGGCAAAGGATATGTGCACACTGCTTGGTTTATAGTGAAATTTATAGCAAGGTCTGAGGCTTTGACTTCCAGGAACAGGGATGCCTGCGCAGGAGGAAATTCAGAAGGGGCCCTTTGCTTCCTCAGAGTGAACCAAGCTTAAGTCATTGCTGGCTCCCAGAGTGCCCTTCAGCTGTAAATCTGCAAAAGGCCGCAGCAATTTAACTGTATCAATGGCTGTCTGGGCTATCGTGCCCATGAACTCAGTGTCCGTGCGATGCTTCTGGACTGAGATGCCTGGCCAGAGGGCAACTGTAACCACAGGCCACGCAACTCCTTGCTTTCTAAGATGTTCAGGCTTCCCATCTCCAACACCTTCTTGTTAGATAACTGGGACTTTGGGGTGTCATGAAATAACCAATTTTCTTTTGAAATTCCTCTTTTTTTACCTAGAAAGGGGCAAATCCACCCATGCTCTTGGTGTAGGCTCTTAGGAGCCTGGGAGTGATTCATCTCCGCTGCAAAATGAAGTGTTTTACAGGATATGAAATTCTGTTGTGCAACAAGAAAGCCCCTAGATTGTTTATTCTCCTTCACTTTATTGAATTTGTTAAATACAAAAGTTATCCATGCTTGTCATTACAAATCAGACAAGGAGGAAGCTGACATTTGACAGTGGTGTCCTCTCTCCACCCCCACCCATCGCCCTGCAGTCAGGTGTGTCCTAGTCTGGTGTGTATCCCTTCACGCTTTCTAGAAGCGTGTCTGCACACATTCCAGCATACCTATACTGGCACCGCAAAGCTTGAGTTCTGACCTCAGAAAACTCAGCTGAGGTGGGCTTCTCCCAACATCTCAGCTGGAAATCAGGCTTTTAACCCTTTCTTCTTCCTAAGCATTTCTACCGTGCTCAAATTTCTGGAGTAGACATTACTCAGTCTGCTGGGGCAATGGGATGAAGTGTGGGGAGGAGACATAGTCCAGGGGATGGGCCCCCTGGGTCAGTGCTCTCTGCTTCCTTAGGGGCCAGTGGTCAAATAAATGGAGTCATTGAGTCTCTCTCTGGTATGAGCTTGTCAAAGGTGTGAGCATTGAGGCATTGAGATACCTGTGTTGACCCTGGTGCATAAAGCAGACTCTGGAGACATCTGACCAAGCAGGAGAAGCTGGGGAGAAGATGGTTGTTCTCCTTTGATAGCTGGTTCTGGAATATTCTGCAACAGTGAGTGGATTATTCAGGACTCTTACTTCTCCTCCTTGGCCTCCTGCTGAGGACAGTGTCAGGGCTCATTAGCACTTCCACTAGAGGCGAGCCCTTGCTGTGAGAAGAGGTGAGAGCAGTCAATTTTGCCACTCATTAGCAACTCTGGACAGATAGTGGCGGGAAGATTGACCCCACTGGCAAAATTAGAGTTTGCTTCTCTGGGGGCACAGCTATCCATCTGGTCCTTTTGCCATCCACATGTCACCCAGAGTTGACTATCTGCTGGTCTCACAGGGCGATGAGCAAGACAATATTTTTTAAGGTATTAGTCACTCTATAGAATACAATAACTCCATGAGTTGCCAGTGGTGTGATCCTCAACGTAATGGTGAGAAGGCAGGAGGAAGACTCTCTGAAGTAAATCAGACACCACAACCATCCAGGTATCTCATTGCTCTGACTTGAAGAGTAAGGATTGGGGGGTGCCTGGGTGGCTCACTCAGTTAGGCAACTGACTCTTGATTTTGGGCTTGGGTCATAATCTCACGGTTTGTGAGATAGAGCCCTACATCAGGCTCTGTGTTCACAGCACAGAACCTGCCTGGGTTTCTCCCTCTCCTCTCTCTCTGCCCCTCTCCCACTCATGCACACACACACTCTCTCTTTCTCAAAATAAATAAGTAAACATTAAAAAAAAGAGTAAGGATTGGGTTTGAAACAGTTTGGGCTGCTTCAGATTTATTCATGTGCCCCACAAGAGCCCACTCTGATCAGCCTGCCATGATATTTGTACAATAGTTTACAGTGTGCAAAGCACTTTGGCAGGTCCTTCGATTCTTATCACAGCTCTGTCAGGTCATGACTTTTACATTATCTTACAGACAACTGAAGATCATAGCAGTTAGAACTGAGTTGCCCAAGGTCACATCAAGCCCGGGGCTCTTTCCCTGACACCATAGTGTATGTATTGAGGTATACCAGGGCTTAATAAACAGACAGAGAAAGGGCCTCTTTTAACATTGTTTGATGACATAGGGAATGAAAGGGATACAAAAGAAATCAAAGTGCACCTCCACCCTCTAAAGGTGAAAATCAAACCTCATCCTTGGATTGGTCATCCAAGGTGCAGGTGGACAGCTGAACCAGCTAAATTAGGCAGGGAGAATTTCTTTTTCTTGCCTAGTCATCTTTGGAACATTGACTTGTATCTCCTCATGCTACAACATGAATGAACCCAGAGGACATTTTGCTAAGTGGAAAACACCAGACACAAAAGGGCAAGTACTATCTGATTCCACTGATCTGAGGGATCTGGAGTAGACATACTCACAGAATGTGGAGCAGAGATGACCAGGAGCTGGGGTAGGGGAGAATCGGGGGTTTTGGTTTAATGGGTACAGTGTTTAAGTTCGAGATGGTGCTCAAGTTCTGGGCATGGATAATGGAGAGGGTTGTACAACACTGCAAATGTAATTAATGCCATTGGATAGTACACTTAAAAGTGGTTGAAATGGGGGCACCCGGGTGGCTCAGTTGGTTAAGCGTCTGACTCTTGATTAGGGCTCATGTCATGATCTCATCGTTCATGAGTTCCAGCCCCACATCGGGCTCTGTGCGGATTGTGTGGAGCCTGGTTGGGATTCTCTCTCTTCCCCTCCCCTGCTGGATCTCTCGGTCTCTCTCAAAAATAAATGAACTTAAGAATGGTTAAAATGATGTTTTATGTTATGTATATTTTACTATAATTTTTTAAAGAAAAAACTTATAAAAATGTAGTTCCTCTAGTGCAACAAAGCTTGACTTGAAGATTTTTCACAAAATGTATCTATGGTAATCTGCCATGTAAATAAGTTTAACTACTTCCTTTTCTGGTCGAGCAAAAACTTTGGTTTTAAAATATTTTACCCAAGGTTTTTTTTCTATTAGTTATTTTGTCTGTCTTCTTTTGTTTCTGTTTCTCACCTCAGACATAAAGCTCTTTTGAGTACATAAAATTACATGTAGTTAGGTAGTTCCCTTTGAGATAATCATTTCCTCTTTGCTAAGTAATCAGTTTTTTTATATTAAAACCAAGTTGCAGTTAGAAAACGAGCTGCAGCTTAAAAATATGATTAAAAGCAAATGTCTCATTAGAAACTTAACTGTGTTTGAGAGACCCTTTAATAAATATCTGAGGATTGAATCACTATATTGTATACCTGAAACTAATATAACACTGTACTTCAATTATACTAGATTGTAAAAAGAAAAAACAAATAAACAAACAAACCAAAAAACTGGAGAAACTGGAGGCTCCGCATTTTTTTTCAATATTAAAGCCAACTTTTATTTCAGTCTGTTAAATTGGAGGCATATAATGACCCAAACACATCCCTTTAAAATCCTTTCCTTGTGGGGCACCTGGGTGGCTCAATTGGTTGGGCATCTGACTTTGGGTCAGGTCATGATCTCGCAGTTAGTGAGTTCGAGCCCCAAGTCCAGCTTTGTGCTGACAGCTCAGAGCCTGGAGCCTGCTTTGGATTCTGTGTTTCCTTCTCTCTCTCTGCCCCTCTTGTGCTCGTGCTCTTTCTCTCTCTGTAAAAAATAAATAAAATTAAAAAATTATAAGATAAAATCCTTTCCTTGCAAAAAAGCAAACGATGATATAAAAGGAGTTATTTCTGAGGTTGATCAAAGTAACACAGAGCAAGACTTTAGGAAAGTTAGGCAAGGAAGCTTAGCTAGTATGGGCCAGAGCTGAGGTGGTTTATTATTAATTATTATTATTATTATTATAGTAAGAAAACACATACCAGGAAATTGCTCTCTTAATGAATTTTTAAGTGTACAGTACACTATTGTCAACTATATATATATCCATTGTACAGCAAGTCTCTGCTTTTTCTCCTTGCATGACTGAAACGCTCTACCCATTGAAGAGCAACTCCTCTTGCTTCCCCTCCAGCACCAGAAACCACCATCCTGCTTTCTGCTTCCATGGATGTGATTTGTTCAGATACCTCCTGTAAGTGTTATCATGCAGTATTTGTTTGCGACTGGCTTATTTCACTTAGCATACTGTCCTCAAGGTTCATCTGTGTTTAGCCTGTGACAAGATTTCCTTCTTCTTTACAGGCTGAATAATATCCCAACGTATCAGTTATGTACCACATTTTATCTGTTTATCTGTCTATGCGCATTTAGGTTGTTTTCACTTCTTGGCTATTGTGAATAACATTCTTTTCGAAGAGCAGGCTTCTTCTTTGGGGATGCACTCTGTCTCCAAAGCTATGAACTCTTTCTGCTGAGTTTGGTTCTTGTTGTTTACTTATTTTTATTTCTATTCTTCATGTTAAAAACTTTACTCAAACATCCGAGACTATTTGGATAACTGAAACTACTAACTAGTTTCAGTTACTGAACACAGAAAGGTTGAACTCTGTGTGCTGTGGCGGAGGCAAGGAGGGACCTGTCCATGGATGCGTAGGGTTTTAGGGCAAGGATTTGTAAGATGATTCAGGGAAGACTTTGCGTTTCTTTTTCACTTTTTCCTCCAGAAACACTATTATTTTCTTTATACCCTTTCTTTGGGATCATTCATTTCCTTCATAGAGAATGTACCAATCTCCTACCTGAGGGCTCTATGCAGATGTCCGCCTCCTGGAAATGGGGAACGATGGGCGAGGCTGAGAACTTTCTGGGTCAGATGCCAATGGTCACTGTTAGAACAGCATTTTGCACCCCACCTTTCTGCTGTGACTGTAGCCTCTCTTGGCCCTGCTTTCCAACAGGAAATCCCCTACTTGAGTGGGGAGGGGTGGCCCCTGTTTGCTGCTCCAGTGGAGAGCGACCTGGGATCTAATTTTTCCTTAAACAGAATTTCAGCCAAAACTCTTGTTCTTCAATTCATCCCCACCACCACTCACCACCTCCTGTAGTTCATAGTTCTGGCATCGCTAGTTCTCCACTCTCTGGAGGCACTTGCTGGTCAGATTTCTCTGTTCCTCTATTTCCTCTCTTTTCCATCCTACCCAATCTGATGGCATTTCTCATTTGTTGTGTGCATAATTTTTTCTTTCTTTTTAAAATAAATTTATTTTGAGAGACAGAGAGAGTGTGTGAGCATACACAAGTGGGGGAGGGGCAGAGAGAGAGAGGGAGAGAGATAATCTCAAGCAGGCTCCACTCTGTCAGTGCAGAGCCTGATGCAGGGCTCAAACTCATGACCCTAGGATCATGACATGAGCCGAAATCAAGAGTTGGAGGTTTAACTGACCGAGCCACCCAGGCGCCCCACGTATAATTTTTCTGTTACTCTCATTTTACTTCATTTCCAGAAGGGAGCAGAGATAAACATTCATATTCAATTCACTGTGTTTAATTGGAAGGTCATTTCATCCACCTCTTTAACACGCAGATGTTTCTGCATTACACTCAGTCTCTAAAACAGCTCTGTGGACAGTGGTTTTTTTGAGGGCAGCGGTCTCCTTGCCTCGCCAGCCCCTAGCATAGCGGGCATACAATCATTATTTATTCCTTTGGAATAAATAAGTATTTATTTAGTTGGTGCTGTCCATTGGAAAGCTGGAAAATAAAGTAAATGACCACACAAGGCCTCACCATTCTCCCATTCTCCCATTAAAGATGGTCCTGATGAAGGAAGTTTTTCAAGACTGAAGCAGAAATAACAAAATCCTACTGATACAGTGCCTGTTTACAGTATATACAGCTTTTCTGACTCGTTCAGAGAAGTGCTTATTTTACTTAGAAGTAATTGCTTTCCAAAGGCTGGCAATTCTCATTAGTTACCAGATGAGTGAATCTAATAAGAAACATCTCCTGACTGAGCTAGGAAAAGCAATGGAACAAAATGTATAGTGGGGATTTTTCCCACCTTGCAAACCAAATAGCTCCTGTGCTATCCGTAATTGAAAGAAAATTGACATGTATTATCTAGGATGCATTTTTCCCATGAGTGCAAAGAGAACTGGGCACACAAGGGAGAGATCTTTGAGGTCCAGAAAAGGGCTGTGCAGAGGAAAGCATTCACCTCTTACAGAGATGTGATGGGGCATCGTCCCTCTGCTTCTGGGGGAGACTCCGGAAAGGGCCGGCATGAATCTCCAAGCGTTGTTGTAACAGATCACCACAGACTGGGGGACTTAAAACAACAGGCTTAGTCTCTCACCATTCAGGAGGCCGGAAGTCTGGAATCAGTCCCCAGGGTTGGCTTCTTCCAGAGGGAGAATCCATGCCATGCCTCCTTCCCAGCTTCTGGAAGTGGCTGGCAGTCCACTTGGGGTCCAACTGGTGTTGCTTGGCCAGCAGATGTATCACTCCCATCTCTGCCTCTGTGGGCGGAGAGACTTCTTCCCACTGTGTGCGTCCCCAGATCTCTCTTGCCTTGTAAGAAGATGGTCTTTACGGTCCATCCTAATCCAGTATGACCTCAGCTTAACTTGATTATATCTGCAAAGACCCTAACAAGACCATATTCTAAGGTTCTGGGTTGACATGAATTTTTCGAAGAAATCAGTCCAGACAACAGCTCTGAACCCTTATCTTCCTGCCTTCTACTTCTAGTTACAATTTTGGAGACTACATTTGTCATCAAATACTTTCAGACAGTTGCTGTAGGAGAAGACACAGGAAACTCCCAGAGAAGGTGCCTGGAAGATGAGGAAGATGAGCTTGCAGGTGAGGCTCCAACCCTTGGGCAGAGATTCTTAACGCTGGCTGCACCTTGGACTCACTCTTGCTTTTTAGTCCTGCTGCCATGCATCAGGTGTTTTTGTTTTTGTTTTTATATTTATTTTTCACACACACACACACACACACACACAGAGGGTGAGTGGGGGAGAGGGGCAGAGAGCAAGAGAGAGACACAGAATCTGAAGCTGTCAGCACAGAGCCCCATGCGGGACTCAAACTCATGAGCTATGAGATCATGGCCTGAGCCAAGTCTGACACTTAGCCGACTGAGCCACCCAAGCACCCCATGCCTCAGTTGTTTTAGCATCCCAAGTGGTTCCAATGTGCAACTCAGACGCAGGCCTCAGCTCCAGGCACTGTCCCTCAAACACCTGCGATAAGGCTGCCTTACTGAGTGAGCCCCGCTGGCCTCTGTGGAAGCAGGTTCCACATACTTGTGCTCTTGCTGACTTCTGAGCAGTTAGCAGCAGCATGTGTGGGTTTTATTCCTGCTCCTTTATTTGCTCTGAAAGAGAACAGCTTCATCTGTACTGAACACTTGAAAGTTAATAAGGAAAAAGAACATTTGTAGGGGGATGTGGCTAAGAGGGAGGTTCATATTTAATTTTATTTTTCAGAAATAATTTTTGTACTTCTCAAAGTAGCATGTGCTCTTAGAAATGTGAAAAACCCCATAAAAGCCCAGAGAAGAAAAGAAAATCACCTATAATTCTATCCCTCTGGGAAAACAATGGTGTTGTGAATATTCTAATGAATTTTTTCTGTGTATGTATAGATACACAGTGTGTGTTTTACGAATATGGGATTATGTGATTTGGGAGTTTGAGTTCTTCATTTAGCAATATACAATGAATATACCTCAATAAATACATATCAATAAATATTTTCCATTAAGTAGCCCTCAGATTTTGAGTGGCTAAAGTTTATTCCTTTGTAAAGAGAATATACCATCATTATTTAACCAGTTACTTCAAGAGAATTTCAAATGGAACTTTTCCTATTGTCTGATTAATGGGGAAAGACTCAGAGCTGAGAAGCAGAGGCCCTATCCTTCCGAGGGCTCTCAGACCCACCCCCACAGTGCTCCACTAACCTCCATGCCACCCCCTGCCCAGTTTCTATAAACCCAAGATGTGAAAATTGGAAGAGGCATTGGATAGGAAGCTCCTGACCTAGGGGAGGGTGCACTTCAATGTGTTCACCAAACCTCATTGTTTAAGTTTTAATCAAGACTTCCCAGACTCGACTTGACTGGTTAAATCATTGGCCTTTGGGTGAATGAACTCAATCTCCAGATTCTTTCCCCTCTATGGGCATTAGGCAGTAGGGCTATAAGTTCCAACTCTTCATTCACATGGTTGGTTTACTGGCCACCCGCCCACATCCTGAAGCTATCTAGGTCCCACTTTGAGTCAGGCATTAGTAGGCAAGACATTCCTATCACTCAGGAAATGCCAAGGGTTTTAGGAACTGTGTGCTAGGAACCAGGAACCAGAGAAAAGCAAATATATAGCACAACATAATATGCCCAGCTATTATGGAAACTCCAAAATTTACTGGAAATCTAAAAAGGAAGAAGGTATGGTGCTTGCTTTTGAGGATCTCTGAATGTAATGCCAAGGACAGGAACAAAACAAATTTCTGCAAATGCTGTGAAATATGCATCTACCTGGACTCAAAGGAAGAGTGACTAACTATAAGCTGGGAAGCAGGTGCTTTTAAAATTGTTTTCCACTAAGGAAGAAAGTATTTACGTGTTAATATTCCCCTGACTGCTCAGAACACAGTCATAGGATTTTATCATCAACACATTGTTTATAAAGTCACCGCTTTTCGTACAACTGTAAGAGTACCATGCGTTTCCAAGTCAAATGATGGAAGATCAGGTAGGGAGGAATAGAACACTCAACAAATAGAAATGATCTTGATATACAATGTTATTTAAAATAGCCAGTAAAAATGCAGAAAGGTTCCTGATGTGAAGATAGTTGGGTTGTTGCTTTGCACATGTGGCACTGTGTGTACCTGAGCATTGGACCTGGAACCTCCATGCAGAAGTACAAAGAAAGGCCTGTACCCACAGGTCTAACTTTCAAGAAAATATAAATCAAGCTAATAAGCTGCCCAGTATATGTTCTAACCTCCTCTATTTTAACAAATATATCTTCAGAACAATTTGGATGGACCAGGTTCAAGTTTAGGACATTCTTTTGTACAAAAAAGGAGAATAGAAATTAGAATTCCTACCCTGAGTTTCTCTGTTCTTACTTGTGATACACCTTTCCAAGAAATTGTTCCATATCTTTGTCAGACAGTCTCACATCTGGCCTTTCCATTTACTCTGAAGATCAGCCAGTGAGAATCTAGGGACATGGTGGGCTAGGTTATAGCCCATAAGACCAGGAAAGAGGAGTCCACCTCAGACTCTGAGCTTCAGAGGGTGCAGCTCTCGTCTTCCTTCTATGCTTCTCCCTGTGGACCAGGAATCTACTGAATCAGAGGGATTTGCCAACTCAGAGCCTGAGAGCCCTCTTCTTCTGGATCAGGCACGAGGTACCCAGTATCCAGTATTCCCTATCTGCTACAGACTCAATGTTTGAGTTCCCCCACCCAAACTCATATATTGAAAGCCTATTCCCCAATGTGGTAGTATTCAGAGGTGAGGCCATTGAGAGGTAATTGATTGGAGGGAGGCAGCCCTGATGATGGGATCAGCGCTCTTGCAAGAGACATGAGGGAGATGATCTCTATCCCTACCATGTGAGGACACAGCAAGAAGGTGACCATCTGTAAACCAGGAAGAGGGCCCTCATCAGAGATGAATCAGCTGACACCTTGATCTTGGAATTCCCAGCCTCTAGAAGTGTGAAAAATAAATGTTTGTTGTTGAAGCCATTCAGTCTATGGTATTCTGTTAGGACACCCCAAGCAGACTAACTGGGGACTACCCCAGTGCCCCTGGGCCCACTGCTGGGCCCTGAGTGAGCCTCTTCCTCAGGCCATCAGCCATGGCTGACTGCTACATTGGCACCTGTATCCCTGGGCCTGAGGGTAGCCAAAGGTGGATGTTTGCACAGGTGTGGATATGTAGACTGGGGTGTTCACTTATATGGAGATGGAGTAAAGCATGGGACAACAGTATGGCGGGTGGGTGTGGGTGCCACAGGCCAGCCCTTGCTGTCCCACCACATTAAAAAATCATAAAACTGTACGTAATGGCAACATAAAACTGTCCAAAAGGGAGAGAAGGAAAAACACCTCTGTGGCATAAATAAATATGGCTCCCACAGGGGGATTACAGCCCAGATCACCCGTTGAGACAGAATATTTTTTAAGGATACAGAGATACGTGTTGTAGTGACAAGTCGGGGGGGGGGATTCAAAATGCTAAATGGGCAGGTCATTTTTGGAAATGAATTTGAAGGGAACACTGAAATGGAAGAATAACCCTGTGCCATAGTGAAAAATGGCCTAAAAGTAATTTAAAAATGATAAAGTAAAAAAAAATTAGAGGTACTTGGGTGGCTCAGTTGGTTAAGTGTCTGACTCAATTTAGGCTCAGGTTACAATCTCACAGTTTGGGAGTTCCAGCCCCACATCAGGCTCTGCACTGATGGTTTGGAGCCTGCTTGGGGTCCTTGCTCTCTCTCTCTCTCTCTCTCTCTCTCTCTGCCCCTCCCCTGATCATGCTCTCCCTCTCTCTCTCGCTCTCTCTCAAAATAAACATTTAAAATTTTTTAAAAAGAAGAAAGTGAACTTTTGTGCTTCTCTGCCTCCCCTCAGGTATTGCTTGGATTTCTGGATGGATCTCACATGTGCTCATGAACCCAGCCCTTGCACTCACCCAGCCACAAGCTCGGTCTTACCTGAAGATTTGTTGAGAGACACTACAGTTTGGGCATGGTGGTGAAGAGCTCAGGATCCAGGGCCGAAATGTCTGGTTTAAATCCTGGTCCCTCTACTTAGAAGCAAATGACTTCTCTCTGGGCTTCAGTTCCTCTTGCATCAAATGGGATGATAACATTATTTATTTCAGAGGGTTTTTGTGACAATTAATTGAGTTCTCAAACATCAAATGTTCAGAACAGCATTTGGCACATAGTAAGTGCTCAATATATACTTGTATTTGCACCATTAGAGATGGCTGATTCTCAAAGACTGCAGGGCTCTCATAAAAGAGGTGGAGAGTGTTTATATCTCTGCAGAGTGTTTATTTGTGTTTGTATCTTTAGTGCCTAGCACCCACCTGACACAGGATAGGCATGTGTTTGGTGAACAAGTGAATTAATGAATAAATAAATAAAACAAACAAGAGCTCCGGCTGGATGGGGGAAGGCTGCTAACAGGAAAAACAACCAGAGTGCCACCACCAGAAAGATTCAAAGACATTGGGTGGGCCCTGGGAGAGGAGAGGAGGGGACAACAGGAATTGCAGAACTCCGCTCAGGTCACTCCCTACATCAGTAGGTCCCCCAGCCATTACCTGACGTAAAGCCAACTTGCATCAGACTCACAGTCCGCTTCACTGTGATTGGCTCCTATTCTCTGTGCAGCCCTGTTTTCAAAGGGCAGAATCTAATGCTTTTCCCAGGGGAGCATGACAGTTAGGCAGGGCCTGGGTTGGGGCCTTGGGAAGAGATGCTGCAGTTATTTAGGACTTTGAGTTCCTTGTACACTCAGCTGTGTGGAAGTTTCACTCTATTTCTGGGCTTCCTGTGACAATACAGACTGAAAAAGTTTTCCATTGACCCATCACTTGAATAGCTGGAGTTTTCAGACCCCACTTGTATGTGTGGCAAAATTTCACTGCACAATCGTTCCTGTTCTCACCCAGGGACACGTTTACCACCATGTACAGAGGTCGGTGATCTGAGTGACAAGTTGTGGTTCCTGAGAATATCAGCACTAGTCCAGGCTCCACAAGACCCCACCCATCTCCCTTTCCTCTCCTCCTCTTGCCTTTCTCTTCCACTACAGAACAATCCACTCCCACACTCAGCCCACATACCCATAACTGAAACCACTCTTACTGTCTAGTTAACATAAGTCTGCTGTCTTCATTGGCAAATCTTGAGCATGTCATTAGCATGGCTTTCCTTTTTTTAGGACCCTCCTGCCTAGGCAAACGTTGATTACTCATTATAGGAACTTCCTGTAAGACTCATCAACCCTTCAGTGGAAAGCATCAACAGAAAAGATCCTTTGAAGCCCTCCTCTCCAAATCCTCACCTTGCTCTTTCCACCAATCCTGGGCTATATGATAATTCTTACCCAGTCCTAATCAGGTCCTACGTTGTAAGACCCATCGCAAGCCAAACTTCTAATTCTCCATCAATTCTGACCTTACCTTTCCCCTATCTGAGACACCACCAGTGTGGAGTTAGTGTTCTCTCCTATTGTGTTAAAGATAAATTCAGCTTTGTTTTACCAACAGATACTCTTGAGGGTCTTTGGAGGGCCAGCTTGTGATGGTATAAATCTTGGACCACAAACTCAGGTGTGTATGAAATAAATAGATCTCTTGGCTTCTCTGTAACTCCATTTCTATATTTGGTCCCCATATCCCTTTAAGTTGATGAAGACTTACTTTCTGACACTTTTGTGTTGTAGGGAAGGAATGACTTCCTCTATCCTCTTAAGTTCTGTGACTGGACTTGAGACAAAAACTGACCAAAGACAGGTTGACAGGAGAAAAGCACACGTTTTATTTGATGTTAGCATTTTTATATGTCCATGGAGGCCTTCATGGACAAGAAATGAAGATCTGAAAGAAGTAAGTAGGCCTGAGAGTTTCTATACCATTTTAACAAAGAACAATACATTGTGGAGCTGACAAGACAAGGGAAAAAGACATTTGGGCTGGGGCAGGAAATTGTGGGAAAATGACTTGGAAGCATATGGGGGAAATTAATGGAAGATTAAGGTTATTTAAGGGAGTTTGTTTATACAAATTCATCTCTGCTTTGACCCCCCATTTCCAGTGATAAGAATGTTCTTCCCTTCCTAATACCAGGAAGTCACTTTTCTCAGGAAATTTATGCCATGCTTTTAGGTAGAAATGGGGAGGTCAGAGAGCCATTCCTGCCTCTGATGTTTCTCAGCTGTCTTCAGGTCAAAATTGCCAGTATGCCAAAGTGGCATATTTTGGGGTGGCAAGTTCTGATCCTTTCCAGTGTCTTTGCCCAATCATACTTTCCAGAATTGTGTCCTTGCCCACATTTTACTGGGGAACACATGAGGCAATGTGCTGGGGAAGGTCCTACTTGGTTCTCAATGTGCTAGAACATCTGTCACCCCCTCTGTGATCAGCCATTGGTTGGCCAAATCACCACTAAGACTCTCCCATTCCTTTCTGCAAGCTGTCCACATCCATTGGCAGTTTGTGACTTCTAAGTCTCTCTTGACTTGGGACTTGCTAGAATAAAGTTCAAGGATCTCACTGGGGAAGTCAAGGGCCAATCTGCCTAAGCAGACTATGTGGCCATTTCCCCACCAGGCCTTCTATTGAGGACATTCTGTGTGCATCCCATCAGCCTTTTCCTTCCAGGTCCTGGTAGCCTACTGCAGGAAAGGAAGTGAGCCCTGGAGGAGCCCACACTCATGTAGACTCAGGATTCCCACCGTTGTTCTTTCTGGTGTCCAAGATAACTCCACTTGAGCCCACCTTTGCCTCCTGTGGGCTTGTTATGGGGATAACAGGAGTCTCTATCATGAGACTCTTCGTTTTCCTACAAGCAAAGCAAGAGAAGCATGTTTGCATCACCTCCAACTAGGAGCTACCATTCAGATGACTGCTGGATACTGAAATAGAGAATGTTTCTACCTTTTCTTAGCACACTGGTTCTCCCCTGGGACTAAGATTGTGTTGCTAGTCTCTAATCCTGGGAATCCAGAAGGAGTCTGCACTGTGGTAGCAGCACAGCCAAGGATTCTTAGTTGTGTCTTAGTTCTGGGGGGGTTTCTTACGTGTTGCCAAGCATTTGGTGGGGCCACAGTAGACAGAAGCATTTGGTCTTCAGTGCCCTCTGACCACATGGACTTTTTCTGAACAACCCTGTCTTACCTTGGCCATTGGCCCTCACAGGTGACCACTTCTTTTCATCTCTTCCCGTCTATGCCGTGCTCAAGGGTAGAACTGAGTTGTCCTGCTAATTACAGAGCATGCTAAGTTCTAGAATCTGAGAGGCAGCCCAAAGCCCTGTCTATACCACCATGCAGCCACATGTCTCTGAGATCTTACCCAAAAGGTCTTAGGAAGCACAGATCTTTGGTTCTGGAATCCTCTAACTCTCTAACTCACCAATAGGATCTAAGAGTTTCCTCAGCCCTGGAAAAAGAATGCTCACCCTCTTCTGGTTATTTCTGCAAAACAAATTACCCCAAAACTTAGTGCCTTAAAACAATCATTTTATTATGCTCATGAGTCTATATGGGCACATCTTACCTCTCTCTCTGCTATGATGTCTGAGGCCTCAGATAGGCACAACTTGACACATGGGAGCTGGAATCATCTGGAGGGTTCTTCCCTCACATGTGTGGTTGTGGATGGCAGCGGGGACCGAGGATGGGGCTGCTGGCCAGAACACGTCTCTGTGGCATCTCTCTGTGACCTGGGCTTCCTCACAGCACGGCTGCTCAGGGCTCCACAGGTGAGCATCCCGTCTCCCAAACAGAACTTCATGGCCTTTTCAGATGACTCTCAGAACCCACATAGTGCTACTGCCATCACAGTCTCCAGCCTGCCCAGACTCGAGAAGAGGGGGCATAGACCTCACTTGTCTTTGAGAAGACTGACACGGTCACACTGTAGGGAGAGCATATGGGATGGGGGACATTGTTGCGACCATCTTTGGAAACTGTAACCTGCCTCCAAGATCCTCCAGGACTCTTCTCATTTCTCCATCATCCTTTTCTTTATGTGGGGGTGAGGGAAGGGTGGAAAGAGGACTCTTCCTTTTTTTTTAAACCCTCAAACATTTTGGTGAATTTAATCATCCTCTCTTTCTGCTCCTGTCACTGGCTCATGGAAACCAACACAGAAACGCTCCTCTTGTTTCCTTTGCAATTGATGGCTGTGATTCCTAAATGGCCTGGCTGTGAGGAGAGGGAGAGAGTAAAAGATGGGACAGCAGGGTATCTCCGCAGAGTTTCTCCCACCGCAGTTTCTCCCACCAAAATAAAAAGGATCTCAGAGACTTGTGAGAATTTAAGTGGGAACATATACAAGGCCCTGGCAATCAAACTTGAACTTGAACCTGTCTGCCCTTTCTCTGCAGAGACAACCCCATGCAGGGTATGGCCCAGCTGCAGAGCTGCTGCTGTTGCTAAGCAGGGTTGACTTGAGGAGAGTGAATTAATATAAACTTGGACTTGATGGTAGAGATTCATAAGTAGTCCTTTAAGAGCATCTGGAGAGGGAAATGTTATTTCCTAAGGCCCTTTATGGCTCTAAACTGCCTCTTCGGCTCTTAGAGTCCATTCCATTCACAGGCTTCCCAGAGCCCCCAAGAGTCACCCTGGCAGCTCCTCATTTCAGACTAGACCGTCTGTGTGAACTGACAGGGAAGCCTGCTTTGGGGGGCATTTGGCTTAGTGGTGAGTGGTGCTTTTTGTCTGGGTCCCCAAAGAGTGGAGGCTTCAAAGCACTCCAGCCTGTGAGGTTACTGCTAAATACCACACCCGAGGACAACAAGGCTCGGAATACATGAAACCCCCTGCCCCCTCCCCAGGCGGGCCAGCCTGCAAGAAGTATGCTGCCATTGCTGTGTTTGAACATGGCTTCTGCCTTGAAATATCCTGTGGATAATCTGTTGCCTGCGGTGACAAAGAGTCTTTGCCCTCTCTTCAGAAAGTGGGAGTAAAGTCAAACTCTCATAATGAAAACAATTTTTCAAAAAGACTGTGTGGAGAAATTGTTTTGTCATTTGTGGCAAAAGTTTGCCTAAATCCTTTTGTTGGGTGAGGAGTTTACCCTCTAAGAGCAAGGAAGAGGCATGTAATGAGCTCTGACTGGGATGTTTGTTGTTACTGATGTTGGAAGCAGAAAATATGACACCTTTGCTTCTCTGTGGTTTAGACTATAATGTGGTAATTTTCAACTGGTTTTGTGTGTGTGTGTGTGTGTGTGTGTGTGTGTGTGTGTGTGTGTGTTTCGTTTTTGTGATCACAACATTCTAACACCAAAATCTTTGGTGATATATGTGAAGGTGGTGAATGATGACAACCAGTGCAAAACCAGCCAACAACCTTTGCAACACAACCTTTGACCACAACACAGCTCAAGTGCTCGGGGGCCAAGTTCTTTTGCGGTCCAGAAGGCGGAGTCCTCTCTGAGGAAATGTCTTGACTGTGCTCCATTTCTCATCTCATATTGTACAGTTATGGTACCTGCTCCACGTCACCTGGGCCCCATCAATCCAGCTCACCTTCTGTCTAAAAACATGGTCCTGCTGTATGAACACTGAGTGGTCGTTAAATGAGTTCTATGCACCGAGTAAAAACTAACAGCACATTTGTGAAGGAATTCCTGCACATCCGGATAACGTGTCCACACAAAGCTTTATTTGAAGTATTAATCTCTACAGACAGCAAAATCTCACTGGCCTGGGTGCCCTCCTTCATGCTCTCCCCTAATGCCCTGTACTTAGCAGATATCATGATGATTGCCAGTTGCATTCAAAGTGTCCTTTCCTCACCTGTCTTCCCTATCGAACCACAGGCTCCTTGAAGAAAACAATGTTTTGCTTGCCATTGTATTCCCAATCTCTAGCAAAGAGCCTCACACATAGTAGGTGTTCAGGTCTAATCCTGTAATTAATGGTCCTACCATGTGCCACATGGCAAGAGTGGCCATTTCCTTTTGGTAATTGGGAGACACACTTGGGGAGACCTGGTCCCTAATTCTATACTCTTGCTTCCATTCAGTGTAGCACATAGCATATGCACAAAAAAAAAAAAAAAAAAAAAGCCTTGGTGAATGAATGAGATGGAGGTATGTTTAAGCCAAGGAGTGATGGATGCACTCATATTAGTAAGGCAGCAGTCTTCTTCTAGTGTTTGGGGGCCTCAGGTGGAGGAGGATGGGGACCTTCTAAGACAGGAAGAGTCACATAGAAGGCTGATGGCTGTGGGTGGGGGATGGGAAGAGTTTGAAGCATTTGGCTCAGAAGTCCCCGGAAGTGCTCATCTCTGGAAGTGTGTCTGGAAGGGCAGATTTGTGGCTCCCTCCTAAGGCTGAGGAGTTATTCAGGGTTCCAGGTGTGGCTAGTTGGGCTACCTCCCAGGTAACCAGGGCTCCCATCAGCCAGATTAGGCCCCATGGCTCCTCCTTCCTGCAATGTTCTTCCCTTCATGCTCTTTGGCGGGCAGTCCCCACCCCGTGAAGCTGGGCAGAACTCTCCATTCCACATGGGCCCCAGAGAATGCTGCTTTCCAACAGAGGAAGGAAGTCCTCCTACATATTTCTCTACAGGAAGTGTCTGCCACACCCCAAGTTCCCCATGCTGTATCATAGCCTATTTCCCAAAGAAAGAAGCAGCTAACATCATTGGCCTCAGAAGTTCCATTCAGAAGGCCCCCTCATGTTGAGGAATGCATATCTATTTTCTTCAAATATGTGGGCCTTTTAAGTTTGAAACTGACCTCAGTGCCTTGTTACATACAAAGTAACTGCCTCATAGCCTGGTTTCATTAAAAACCCATGGAGCTGACATGTACTAAATGGGAGAGTCACAAAACTGGGGCAACCAAGAGCCCCAATTCTGCTCTTCTCAGAGCCCCAAATTGCATATCAGACAGGCCAGGCTGCTCTGGTTCCTCTAACAAGGAGCAGCTTCTAGTCAGAATTTGGGTCTCAAACTGTGTTTTGAGATCTGCCCCTCTGCACATGCCTGGCACCCGATAAGTACTCAAAACATGCTTATAGGACTAGAGGTAGACTCTTCCATTCAGTCAGATTCCAAAATATATGTACAATATATCATTTTAAAATGACCTAAGGATGTTCACATTTAGAGTTTTTCTGGGTGCCAGATGAGCTTATCTACGACCTTAACAGAATGACTTCTTAAAATGAAAATGAAATGGTCTCTTTGAAGTGTTAAGGGAAGCATCCCTGGGGAGGCATCCTGCTGCCCTCACTGGCATATGTTGTTCTAAGCTTAGCCTGCCATAGTGAGCAACTCGGTCCTGCTAGCCTCCTCCAGTTACTCAGGGACTGGCTTGCCCTGCCCCCACCCCAATAAAGAGAAACCTCCTCCCTTCTTTCATAAGCACATGCCATCCCCAGGAGTTGGAATCCTGACGTTTGCTAAGCTGAATTGGGGGGCTAATAAGCTGTTCCCTTCTCCCAGAGCCACTGTTCCCTTCTCCCAGAGCAGCTCTTGGTGGAGAGGGCCCAAGGGGTGGACTGTATCCAAAAGACTGGAAAGCAACCTATTCCATTCTTACCTGTGTGCTTTAAGTGGAGGGGAAGTCTTGGGGTTATTTGGCCTGAACTTTGCAGTCCAGCCACCAGAGTGTTTAACTCCTGTGGTTCTGGAAGGTGCTGTATGTCTGGTCAGAGAAGCAGTCTCAGATGTACTTCACAGCACTGTGGCCAAGGAAGCTGGCACCAACTGTACAGCCTGGCTAAGTAGAGGCCAGGCTGCTGCTGTCCCCTCTGGCCCTGTGAAAACAGACTCTAACCCAAGGCGTCAGCCCCTGTCACTGTGCCAGCCTTTGGGGCACCTGTGCATAATCCAAACAACAACTTGGCTACCTCTAGGACCAATCTCAGTGTGGTGTCACATTAAAAAGAGTAGTCCAGAGGGGTGCCTGGGTGGCTCAATTGGTTAAATGTTCGACTCTTAATTTTGGCTCAGGTCATAATCCCAGGGTCGTGGGATCGAGCCCCATGTTGGCATGGAGCCTGCTTAAGGTTTCCTATCTCTCTGTCTCTCCCTCTGTCTTTCTCTCTCTCTCTCCCTCTGCCCCTTTCCTCCACTCATGCTCTCTCTCTCTGAAATAAAATTAAGCAAAAAAAGTAGTCCAGATATATATTTTTGTAAAATAGGCTTAGTAAAAAAATACAGATACATTTAAAACCTGTTGAAATCCTTTCTAGAACTCATTTCTTGACAATCCTTTTAAGACTTTTCTCTTACTCTCAACCTCAGCCTTCCTTCTCTGTACTCCATCCGCCAGTGAAGACTTCTTGCCATTATGCGCTCCTTGTTTGCTTTCCCACCATGCCTCACTGCTCATGTACTCCATGCCCTCAACATGCATCTTATCTTCTTCTGGTGATTTTCCTCATGAGAATTTGCCACTTTGGAACTCTAGTGAATAAAAATGCTCCACTTTGCTATATGCAGATGGATAAAGCCAACCAACCATGCCTTCCCTGCAAGGACAGGTTGCTCTCCATCTAGTGCAGGCTACTCTTCTGAGCCCATAATATCTTCCCAAAATCTCTGTCTTGGCAGTTCTGTATCATATACTTTTGCAAATATTTTCTAGTCAAGAAAGGAGCCTGGGATGCTTGCATGGATGAAAGAACCATTCTAGGTCTCATTTTTCTTGGATATATAGCTACTTGCTATATTAGAGCACTGACAATTGGTAGAAGTTTAGTGGCACCCATAGGCTATGTGACTGAGTCAGGACCCCTGCTCCTCAGCACTTTGTGTATTAACACTGTTGCCAGGAACTTTCTTGAGATCAGCTGCTTCAACTTCACCACCTCCCACTGTACTTGTCATCTTTAAATCAGAGTGGAATTAGGTTCTAAGCTCTGGAGAACTGCCTAATCTTTGTAGACTTCTCAGACTTTCAGCTAAGTATTCTCTAGCTGTAGGATCTCTCATGGCCTTGAATTTCCTAGAAATAATACTAGCATTTAAAGTGTTTATTACAAGCCAGTAATTCTTTTAAACTCTACATGAAATGTCTCATGTAATCCTTATGGGAAAGCAAATGAGGTTCATACTATTGTAAAAGTCTTCCTCTGTTATGTAATAGAAACAGAAAACTAGGTCCACGGAGGTTGAACATTCCTTCACTAAGTGCAGGACCGTGGATTTGAACCCAGGATCTCTGACTCTAAATCCTATACCTTAACCACTATGTACACTGCCTCAGAGCAGTGATCACATCTTTTGAGTCATCAGCAACCTAATGGCTGCGCCTGGGCCAATAACATATCCTGAAATTATAGTACATCAGCACCGCTACCTTTCTACATTGTATTAGAATTACTTCCTTCTGTTTTTCTTCCCTGCTCAACTAAACCATAAGCTACTGAGGACAGGGATGTTACTAGGTCTTACTCATGGTTATAGTCCCTGCATGGTTACAGTCATGGATACTTAATAAATGTGCTGAACTCTGTGTAGTGGTGACTGTGGTGGCCATGCAGGTATACCATTCAGATCTGCTTTTAAGAATTTGCCATCTAGCTGTGAGTAGTGCAGTGGGCTTACAGCCCCTAGCTGCAGCTGCACATTGTTGGAGCTGAGATGCTCTTTGTGGGTGGTCCCCAGCCAGTGATGGGGCAAGTGAAGGTACTAAAGTCTAGTCATCTCTTTTCAACATGGGGCTCCTTTACTGGTCAATCTTTCTCTGGAACTCCCCTTCTGGTTGGATGGAACATTGTCACATCTGCATCACAGTCAGAGTCTTTGCCAAATTCTGCTTCCTTCACCCTTTCTTCGCATGCATTCTGAAGGCTTTCACTGCCCAATTTTGGTTTGGGTCCTTCAATCTTTCACAGACTTGCCTCCAATAAACCTCTCACATTCCTTACTTGGCACCTGCTGCCTTAAGGACCTGAGCTGACAGAGTGACCAATCGGAGGCTGTTCAGATCTCCTGCCATGGGGAGCAGAGTTGATTGACAGTCTCAGTTACCAACCTCTGGGTCCATCATGGCAATTCCTACAGGCTGCTCCCAGATACACTGAGCAAGGTGGCAGGTGATGCAGAACCACTCTGATGGGTGATTTTGGTTTGAGAGCCCCCCAGCAGCTTGCCCAGACCCTCCTTGAACTGTGCAGGAGTCTGGGACTCTTCCTTTTGAATCCTCCTTCCATCCCTCTTCCCCTTCATAGGTGTCAGAGACTTCTCTGGGTCCCTCTCCTTTATCCTTCACAGACACATCCCCAGTAAACCATTCTGCTTCTTGGAGATCTGAACTAACATAAGCGGTATTGGGAGAAAGAGTTGTCAGGTTTAGCAAATAAAAATAGAGGATAACCTGAGTTTTAGATTAATAATAAAATTTTAAAGCATAAGTATGTCCCAAATTTTGCACAGAATAGAGTTATGCTAAAAACATTCATTATTAACCTGAAATTCAAATTTAACTGAATGTTTTGTGATTTATCTGGAAACCATCACCAGGAATAATTTAGGAAAACAGGCATTAAGATAAATTTATGCACATCCTGGTGGGCAAAGAGGACACTGTGCTCCACATACCTGAGCAGGGCACAGACGCTGAAGATTTCATTGGTGGCTACTTGGGAAAATGTCCTGGTAGAGATGAAAGCCCACGTGGGTGCGATGATGTAGGCACTGGGAAGACGTGGGTGGAAAAGCACCCACAAGAACAGCGGGGATGACTGGTTACTGTTGGGGGGAACTGACGCTCTGCAAGGGATAATGAGAACTTGAAGGCCAGCAACAACCAGCTAAAGGATAATGTGGGTTACTGAAGAGTGGCCTTTCTCTTCAACAAGGGAAGAGCGGACACAGCCAAGCAGTCTACTGCGGCCTGAAGGGTTGAGTTATGGAGCTCCAGAAATCCTTAAGTGTTCAGTCAAGGCAGGTTGGTTACACTACTTGGTTGAGAAACTCTGGGACTCAGAAATATGGGATAGAAGCATCTAGATGGATGCCTCTGGGTGGATACTGGCTCTGTGGACCTCCAGAACTCTCAGGGCTTAGGAAGAGGTAGCACTTCCCTCATGCTGGAATGTGCTGCAGAGACCTGTTCCCATCAAGGCAACAGGTGACCCCTCAGGAGTTGTCCTCACAGCTTCTAGCCTGGTCATCAGGCCTATAATCAGGGTTAAATCCCAGCATAATCCTGTTGGGGATGTGCTATGCAGGTGAGGGATAAGAGGGGCTCTACACCAAAGGAGATGTGATCATTAGTCAGCATGGGTGGTAGAAGCCAGGACAGCCCTAGAACTGGATTTTGATGCCAAAATCATTCTATCTGCAAGGGCACTCGTCTCTATCGAGGGGCTTGATCAAGAAGCCAGAATGAAAGGCTAGCTAAGCAAGAATACACTGACTTGGAGACACTTTCTCAGAATACAGTTAGTTCCCTGGTAGGGATCCTGTAGGATGAGACAAAAATCGCTGCTAGGATGGCTCTTAGAAGCCCAGGGAAACTGATGATCCATGCTGAGTAAAGTGGAAATGTTTGAATTGCCCTGGCAGGTATTAGGGGAAGGAATAAAGAGGCTCAAGGAAGTGGGAATCCTGGAATGGATTTTTTGTTATGTGAGGCCAGAAGACATATCTGTCAGCAAGGCCATCAGGAATGGGCTGGTGACGGGGCGCCTGGGTGGCTTAGTCGGTTAAGCGTCCGACTTTCGCTTAGGTCATGATCTCGCGGTTCATGGGTTCGAGCCCCGCGTCGGGCTCTGTGCTGACTGCCAGCTCAGAGCCTGGAGCCTATTCCAGAGTCTGTACCTCCCTCTCTCTCTGACCCTCCCCTGCTCATGCTCTCTCTCTCTCTCTCCTAGAAATAAAAAAAAAAAAAAAAGGAATGGGCTGGTGAGAAGGGCACTGGCATTGTTCGGAAGTGCTGGTGACGCCTCCTCTGGCAGGCCAGGACTTAGCACAGGTAGAAGTGACCGCAGAGCTGAGCTTGCTGATAACCAGGGGGTTGGTGAGGGTCGGTGGGCAGCCCTTACCTACCCAAGCCAGGAGGCCGCGATTGCTGTAATGACCAATAAAGTAAGACCAGCAGCTAAAGGGCTCACCCCACAAAGTAAAGGTGAGAACGCATGATGTCCCTGGGGGAAAAGTAGATTGGCAGCCAACAAGCATGCTATTTAACAAGCAGAGAAAGGATGAATGAGCAGGAGGCTGAGGACAGCCTGATTTATAAATAAATAAATAAATAAATAAATAAATAAATAAATAAGTAAATAAATAAGTAATGTATGTATGTATGTATGTATGTATGTATGTATGTATGTATGTTTGTTATGGTAAAAATAAAAAGCCACAATCCTTTGCTCAGTTTCCAGACCTGAGCGATTTCAGTTCTAGTACCCACTGACTGAGGATGTGACCGCCTCTGCAGAGACAAGGACATTGCCACACACTGTTCTTCCTGACCTTCCTCAAAGTCACCTATGGTCGTGTGCTTGAGCGAGGAGACATTGGGGAAAAGGAGTGACCCAGACATTTCAGTGACTCTTAGACTAGAAGCTGGGTTAACACTGACATCTGGAGATGCAAACTGTCATCATGCCCTCCCCCCCGCCTCCCCCCCCCCCCGTTAGAGTGAGTGGTCCCTCCCAGAGGCCAGGTGATAAAAGCAGACCACACTATAGTCCAGCTCACCTTGGACCCACTGGGTCTGGGGTGGCCACCTGCCCAGACCTTGAGTGTGTAATTGGAACTGATACATTTGGCAGCTGGAGTAATCTCCACACTGGATCCTTGGACTCCAGGGTAAGAATTCTCAGAGGGGCACCTGGGGGGTTCAGTCAGTTGAGCATCTGACTTCGCCTCAGGTCATGATCTCCCAGTTTGTAATTTCGAGCCCCACATCCGGCTTGCTTGCTGTTAGCTTGTCAGTGTAGAGCACTTTTGGATCCTCTGACCCCCTCTCTCTGCCCCTTCCCCACTTGCGCTCTCCCCCAAGTAAATAAATATTAAAAAAAAAAGAGAGAGAGAGAATTCTCAGAGTAAGCATGGCTGAGTGCAAACCCTTAAAATGGCTCCCTCCCTATGAGCCAAGATCATGAGTCAAAAATAACACACTCCAGAGCATGAAGTGGAGATTATTTCCACTATTAAAGGAAAGAATAGTTTCCTATTATTCCTGGATCGGTCCCGGTCCCTTCGAGTACATGAAGTCCCCCGGGTAAGTGTGAGTGGACATTTCCACTTACAGCAGGTCTGATCCACATTCAGATGAGTCCTTTCACAGCGGCTGCTGACCTCCTACAGGTTGATATTGTTAAAAAAAAAATCTTAAAGTTCACTCTAATAAGTAGGTAAAAGAGAAATCCTGAATGCAGGCAGTAATTTGAGTTTCCTGAATGGACAATTTTGTTTTTCTAATGCAGAAGACTCAGAGGATTTATAGAGACATTTAATTCCATTATCCCAAAGATTTCAATCCCTGTCCCAAAGATTTCATAAGGAAAAGAGTAGATTTTTTACATAACCTTAATTGACCTAAAATGATGATTAGAAAGGTCATATACTTCCATTTACTAAATGTTTTCTGTAGAACAAGCTGACCTGTGAATTTCTCTCTCTGAAGATACAGACAAAATTAAATGTTTTATTGAACTGAATTAAAGATGACTTCATAATCAGGGAAGAGAGATTAATAAAAGCTTTTATCACACGTGATTTGCCAACATGTGGTATCTTTTCTCAAATTAGTTTTTCAGAGGCATTAGACTTTATTGAGGCAATGCCAAATGTAACAAAATTATTATCCATATCTCTTGGAAAAACCCAGACCTTTACAGTTCATCTGGAAGTGGAAAGTTATGCTATAATTCTCCATAGTTCAGTGAAAAGTTTTTTAAAAGCACATTAATATAATCTCTAGAGTACATTCCCTTGTTAAAAAGCCATCGAAAGTAAATACAAGGGTGACAGCACATATAGTGAAGATTTCTCAACTTTATCAATACCATATTTACTGTTACAATGACCTTAGCCAACGAAGTTCAGGCTCGGCACTGACTGATTCTTTTGGATGTGATCAATAAAAGCAAAATCTATATTCACATAAATCCCTTTTCTCCAGAAAGACAAGACTTATGGTCTGCACACAGCACACCCCTGGTGGTAGCAGACAGAGGCATGTAACAGGTTGGGGAGTGGGGGTTAAAGGAAGATGTAGTCAACTCTGCCTTCGATGTCTTTTAAAGCAGGAATGAATTAGCATTGTTTTAATGGGTTAGACACTCAAAGGCAAGAGGGGATTCAAGTCTCCTGCTGGTGCTGAGCCTCCACTGTGTCATATGGTTGCCAGAGTCACCACCAAGCATTCACTTGACAGTGTGTACTGAGTGACAGCGAGAGGGGCTCTGGGCTGGGAGATGCAGAGGGGTGTGTCTCTGCTCTGCTCTCCCAGCACTCAGTCTTCTTAGGGAGATAGACACCTCACACACTCTATGGAACAGAGTGGCAAAGTGCTGCAAGAAGCCAGAATACTGTGAACACCCAGAGGAGAGTGTGTCCTCAAGCCACTCTCTTCAAGACCCTCAGTGGGTCCCACCTGTCCACAAGTTGACACTCAAAGCCTGTAATCCCTTAGCATGTTAGTTCTCCTAGATGCATGGGAGTTCCCCAGACTAGGTCAGGGAGTCGGCCAGGTCAAACTATTTTCATAATGATACTAAGATACTATTTGCTTTTCTTACTGTGTTGACATTGGCACTGATGATGCAAAAGCAATGTTGGGGGAGAGGGTACTGCTGGAGCCTGATCGTGAATCAAGGCAGGACACATGGTAATGCCATGGGCTTCACCACTGCACACTTCCCACCAACAGTCAGCTTCACTTAATAATGCCCCATGGGGCGCCTGGGTGGCTCAGTCAGTGAAGCGTCCAACTTTGGCTCAGGTCATGATCACATGGTTCGTGGGTTCGAGCCCCATGTCGGGCTCTGTGCTGACAGCCAGCTCAGAACCTGGAGCCTGTTTCAGATTCTGTATCTCCCTCTCTCTCTGACCCTCCCCTGCTCTCTCTCTCTCTCTCAGAAATAAATAAAACATTAAAAAAAAAAAAAAAAGAATGCCCCTAATGGGGGCATCTGGGTGGCTCAGTCGGTTAAGCATCTGTCTCTTGATTTGAACTCAGGGCATGATCACACGGTTCATGAGTTCAAGCCCCACACTGAGTTCTGTACTGATGGTGTGGGGCCTGCTTGGGATACCCTTTCTCTCTACACCTCTCTCTGCCCCTCCCCTACTCATTCTCTCTCTCTCTCAAAATAAATAAATAAACTTACAAAAAAAGAATGCCTCTGATAAAGGAGTAAAAATGATTTTTAGTAAATCTCCACCGTTGAATATAGTCTTTTGAAATACTGTGTGTGATGATAGGGAAAGGGCATCTAAGGGAAAGGGCATCTAAAGCATTTCAGCTACATACCCAAGTACAGAGACTGCCTTCAGGAATATTGCAGTTGCTTGAGTTGTGAGCTGAATTAAGCCACTCTTTCCAAGGAAGACCATTTTTACTTGAAAGAAGGACTGTCAGACAAACTGTAGTTATCAGGCTTGGATATTTGGAAGCCTCTTTTCTTAAAAACAAATAAAGTCATCCTGTCATTATATAGAAAAACTGGCTATATTTGTTGCCAATGGTAACATTTGAACTTTCAAGCAAATATTAGAATTTTGGAAATTCTATGCGGTTGGTAGTTTCTCGATGCTTAAAGTTGACTCTACATGAATATGTCAACATTTGGAAGATCTGCCTATCTTAGTGAACCAGTATTTTCCAAATGACCAATGCATGATGTTACAAAATCAAGCTTGTGTAAAAGATCAATTCTAAGATATACCAATTTTAATATCACAGACACTGAAAAGTTCACTGATATAGTTTCAGATTTCGCAGTGCAACTAACATTTAAAAAACTACCACTTACTGAGTTTTGGTATAGTAAGAAAGAATATCAACAATAATCCAAAAGGACTATTATTAAAATACTCTTCCTTTTCTCAACTTCGTGTCTGTGTAAAGATGGATTTTCTTCATATGCTGTAACCAAAACAACATATTAAAACAGACTCAGTGCAGAAGCTACAAGACCCCAGCTGTCTTCTATTTAGCCAGACATTAAGAAGATTTGAAAATGTAAAACAATGCCAATCTTTATTGAATTTTTTTTGGAAAAGTTATTTTTCACAGAAAAAATGGTATTTCTGTTGACATGTAATGGGTTTATTATTGTTTTTTTTTTGTTTTGGAAAGGTTATTTTTATTAAAAATATACTGTTTATGTTACCATGGAATGGTTTTATTATTGCTATTTAAAAATTTTTTTTTATTTCTCTGAGAGAGAGGGAGAGACAGATCATGAGTGGGGGAGGGGAAGAGAGAGAGGGAGATACAGAATCCAAAGTAGGCTTTGGGCTCTGAGCTATCAGCACAGAGCCCAATACAGGCTTAACCTCAAGAGCTGTGAGATCATGACCTGAGCCAAAGTCAGATGCTTAACTGACTGAGCCACCCAAGCACCCCTATTGCCATTTTTAATGAATTAATAAAGATATAAGAGGTAACAGTTTCTGAAAGTGGTAAATATTAGTAGATAGGACCCATACAAACAAAAGCTCTTTGCGGGTCTTGAATAATTTTTAGGATTGTAATGGGGCTCTGAGAATAAAAAGTTTGAGAACCACTGCTATTAGCCTATCAGGCCCTTCACAATTTCACCTGATCTCTTTCCAACCTTTTTCCTGACTTTTCCCTTTTCATCAGCTTCCCCTCCTTCTACCACTAACCATTCCTCTGTCCAGCAATGCCAAATGACTTTCTGTCCCCCTCCCCCCAAATAGGCTGCTCTCCTTGCTCCTATTGTTCTTTTGAATGTCCTCTCTGCTATCTTTCCTTGTCAGGTTTCTACTCATTCATTTAAAATCAAATTCAGTTAAGGGTGCCTGAGTGGCTCATTCAGTTAGGTGTCTGACTCTGGATTTTGGCTCAGGTCATGATCTCACAGTTTGTTGCCTTTGAGTGCCCATCAGGCTCTGCATTGAAGTGCTTGGGATTCTCTCTCCTCCTCTCTACCCCTCCCCACTCTCTCAAAATAAATAAATAAATTTTAAAAAATCAACTTCAATAAAAATTTCCTGCATTGGAGCACCTGGGCAGCTCAGTTGGTTGAGCATCTGGCTCTTGATTTTGGCTCAGGTCATGATTGCAGGGTCGTGGGATCAAGCCCTGAATCGGGCTCTGCCCTGAGCTTGGAGCCTGCTTAGGATACTCTCTCTTTCTCTCTTCCTCTTCCCAGTTGCTTAGAATTCTTTCTCTCTCTCTCTCTGAAAACAAACAAACAAACAAAAACAAACAAACTCCCTTATTACCCTGCAAAGCTAGTCACCAGGGGCTTTGCACAGAGAAGTGATCTTGAGAAATCATTTTGTATGAGACTGTTTAGGCATCTGTGTTTCCCTCTATGCTGTAGCCTCCTCAGGGCAAGAAACAAACTTCTTCACTCTTAACTCATTGAACTCCAGCAGCTAGCTTGGCTCCAAGCATACCACAGATGATCAACAAATTCAAGAGAAAACGAGCAGAGGCGAGCAATTTCTTCTCACTCTCCTGCCCTGCCCTGCCGATTCTGGGTCAGAGACAAGGATCGTAGTGGGAGGAATGGAGAGGCACTCCACAGCAGAGGGCGTGAGTAGACACACACGTGAACCCTAGGTGCCCAGCACAAACACAAACCTTTTTCCTTCCCCTATGCAATTCTAGAATGTCTTCTAACATAAGCTAGCGATCCCCACACACTCCCTCCCCGGGGGAAATCATCCAGAATCCCATCCAACTATAGTCACCAGAGATGATGCCATGAAACCACTGTTCCCTGACTGCTGGGTCTTTGGGATATGCCCATCTCAGATGATCTGCCACTTTGGGAGGAGATGGTAAATTTTATCATCAGCCTAATCATCTCTAAAGGATAATGATTGAGGGGTGAGGAGAGGGACAGGGAAGAGAAGAAAAATTTATATTTAAATTATAATTCCCACTGTAAAAGAAAAAAATGGTTATTTGGGGGGAGTGCTGAAATGATTTACCTTTCATCAGCAAAGAAAATGCAGACGGTGGTGCTTTCCTTGTTTCTGTAACTAACCTTGGGGCTTCGGGTCAGCCATGCCACGTTTCTCTTGCTTTGATCAGCATCTTAGCTGCTGCCTGGTTTAGCAAATCCTACATTTACTGAATCCTTTTTTTTTCCTTTATAAATTGATACAAATGATTTAGTTTTGTGATTTTATTTATAAAAAGTCTTCTTCAATTACAGAGGATCAGTTCAGACTAGTTTTGATTTACCAGTTTGATGGCAATTACATTGGAGTCCACTCAGATGAATGGACTAAACAAACGAACCCATAAAATATTTTGTGTGTGGGTAGCAAGAGTTAAATGGTAGCCTGCTGTTCTTTATTAGTAAATGACCCTCTAGCTTCTGAAAATGAAAAGGGACTCAAGAGTCTTTTGGAGAAAGCTGCTCTGTGCGTGCAGATAGAGAAACCCAACCTTCGCCCAAAGCGCGTCAGAACACGTGCAGGTTTCAGAGTGATCCATCACCTCTTCCAACGGAGTGAAGTAAGTCTCAATAAGGAGGTAAAAATAGATCATTTTTCCTCCAGTAAAGGATTAATTTAGCTTTAATAATACTCAGTTAGCCCTGTTGTTTGTCAGGCAGGAGAGATTCTGAGAGGCAGTACAGATCTCAGCAAGAACAAATAAAACATGCCAGGGGGCAAACCAGGAAAGGGGAATGAATCTTTAAACTGATTTTAAAAGAGCAAAACGTGTCTTGCAAGAAGAGCATGGTTGGGATGAGAGGCCAGCTTTGCCTCCTCTGGCTACTCTGAGCAACTTATTCTGACCAGCCAGCCCCAGTGTCACGTGGGAGGGCAACTGTGAGGCACATCATTTCCCAAAAGGAGAAAACACTTCTGACTCAGTATGTGGCGAATTCTAGGAAGGAGAAAACTCATGGAGTTGGGGGGAAAAGCTGGACTCTGAAACATATAAGATACAATCATGATTTTCAAACCCTCCACCTGCAGAAACCCAACAAAGTTGGAATCTCCTCTTCAAGTGGCAATGAGGTATTCACATGTAAGAGAAGAATAAAATCTATTTGAGTTCTGACAGCACTTGTTTCTTCTCCGGAGAAATGAAAGTCACATACTATCATTTCAATTTGGATCCACAACATCTAAAATCATACTCCTCTGAGGACAGGTACCAGTCATATGGACTTCGCCTCCTGAGGAAAGAATGATGTTTCATGCTGGATCCTTTTTGCAGTAGATGCTTCCAGACTTCTCAACAGCATGACAGCAGCCATGTAAGCTGGAGAAGCTCAACCAAGATCAAAAGCATCTCTCAGTTTGACAAAATAAGACACAGCTTCCTCTGCTGTAGTGTCTAGATGGGTACAAAGTGTCTTTAAGGGAGGCATGTCTACCACTATCACTCCGAAGAGTTCACACTGACTTTGAATGTGAATGTTTTTACTTTGCTCTTGGGTGTGATGATACGGTCAACAAATTTTTATTTCATAGAATGTCATTCTTTGCTGGTATTTCAATTTATGATCTACTGTGTTTCAAGTTTTATTCATATCACTTGATTTAAAGAATTAAAATTGACAATGCCAGGCTGAAGTAGGAAGGCTTCTCCTGTTTTAGTGGCCATGGCATGGGGAGAGTGGATTCATGGTCTTGCTCTGAGATGATGCTCCAGCACCAGGTCAGCAAGGATTGGCAAATACACATTCTCAGTGATTTTATCAAACTACACTTACTATTTACTATGTGATAGACACCATGCAAATGCTTTATAGGTATTCTCTTATTTCTTTCAACCACGGTCTATACTAAATGACAAAATTGATGCTTGGAGATTACTTGTAAGTGATAGGGGTCACAGTTCATGCTCTTAACCAGTGTATGTTTCTTTTCTTTGGGTCTAAAAATTAGAACAGTCTCCATACTTTCTTTCACATATTAGCTTTCTAGTGTTTTCATATATATGTTCACTTCATGTACGTGCTCCTTGCGGTCATGAACCTCTTTCTAGAGGTTAAATGTTACATCTACTTTTCTATCAATTTGTAAGGTCTTCCTTGTGTGGCTAACGTTGAAATAATCTGAATTAAAGGCAAAATAAATAGTTCAGTACCATCTTTGTTATGTCAAAATAATGTGAATTTGTTATGTTAAAAATCGTGCTAATCATGTTTGAGCAGCTGCCTCATGCTGAGAACACTGTCTACGCTGCCACCATGACCAGCAACTACTACTGCAGCACAGCAACTATCCATTTACTGAGCCTCATTTACATGCCAGGAACTGTGGCTACATGCCTCATGTACATTACCTCTCAACTCTACAACACATCAATGAAGTAGGCATCAGCAGCCTTCCTTCACAGCTAAAGAAGGTTAGGAAAGAAAACTTAGATTCCAGATCTTCACAAACACTTCATTCACATCATAAGGAGACAGACCTCCAAGAAGCCATGTTAAACATTAAGACCAGTGTTTGGTCTGTAAAATGACACTTCTCCAGCAATTTGGGAATGTTTTTTTGACTTGGGAAGGCTCAGGTGATCTCCCACATGCAGTTGCAAGCTACCATGGTAGATAATAAAACTACTCCAACACAAATTTTCTCTTGCCTGTTGTCATTCTCTAATCTTGGTTTTATGATGATATCAACTTAGGGGCACCTGGGTGGCTTGATTGGTTAAGCGTCCAACTTCGGCTCAGGTCATGAGTTTGGCCCCACATCGGACTTTGTGCTGACAGCTCAGAGCCTGGAGCCTGCTTCAGATTCTGTGTCTCCCCCTCTCTCTGCCCCTCCCATGCTCATGCTCTGTCTCTCGATAATAAATAAAAATGTTTAAAAAAATTTAAAAAATTAAATATGTCTGATAGTGACAATGTCTGCTAGTTAGGTTCTGCTGTAGAACCTTCACAGAATTCCAGCATCTCAGGTTGGAGACACCTTAAAGGTCATTTAGACAGCCAGTTTTCCTTCTCACATTAGACAGCTTGTTTTTCTTCCCTATTTCATTTATGAGAAGGGAGAACTGAGACAATGTATTAACCAAGCATGGGCATAATGAAATCACATCATTTGTGTCAAACTGTCAGAAAATGCGGAAAGTTGTCCCTGTTATGTCTGACTATACAAAGAGCAGGCCATGTGCACATAACAAGTCACCCTTGACTGGACACCAAAGGTCAAATCGGGTGTCACAACTGCACACCATAAAAGTTATGCTGGGTAACTCATTTTTAATGTTTTATTTTGATATCATTTCATATTTATGGAAACAGTGTAAGAATTGTTCAAAAAACACCATTTACTCTTTCCCAGATTTACTGATTATTAATATTTTCCTCCATTTGTTCTTTTTTCCTGAACCATTGGAGGGTATCTGTTGATATCTTGTTCCTTTATCCATAAATATTTTAGTGTTTATTTCCTAAGAACAAGAGCTTTCAAAAAACACAAAGTTAACAATTTTTTTTATCAAAACGCAAAGCTAACATAAAATCAGAATAAATAAAAAAATGTTAACTACAGAGAAAAATAATCTGACTTCATTTTACACGAGAGATGAGTTTTTTGGCCTGTTTCCCTTACTGAGATACTCCAAGACTTGACCATAGTGCCTGGCACACAGTAGATACTCAACAAATACCTGTTAATTTCTTAATTATGGTATGATACTATATTGACTGCATTTCTTTTATTTTTTTATTACTAAAAATTTTTTTAACGTTTTTTATTTTATTTTTTGAGAGAGAGAGAGATTGAGAGAGAGAGGCAGAGCTCAAGCAGGGGAGGGGCAGAGAGAGGGAGACACAGAATTCAAAGCAGGCTCCCAGGCTCTGAGCTGTCATCACAGAGCCCTCTGTGGGAGATCATGACCTGAGCCGAGGTCGGATGCCCAATCGACTGGGTCACCCAGGGGCCCCTATATTGACTACATCTCTAAAAGTATTTCTAAAATAAAGCAAAGGCAATGACAGCAAAATATTCAAGCATTTCTTTATTTCCTATAATTTGTAGATTACCAGTTACAAAAAGAGGAAAAACTTTCAGATGTAAAGGACTCCCGGGAAATTCACTTTTTAAGATGAAATAAAACAGATTATAATGTAAGCAAATTCACAGGGGGACCTGCCTTCTCTTCACAGGTAGCGGTTCCGGATGTATTCTCGGTACATGGAGGTGTCTTCCTTTCCAAGAGGCTGCATGATACCTTGACTGGCCTGGATGTGGGCTTGGAAGATCTCTGTAGATTTTCTGTCTACCCTTGGAGGCTGTACTTCATAGATGTTGTCTTGTGAGAAAGCTGAGATAGGTGTTCTATAAAAGAGAAGAGGAGACAGGGCTATATTAAAGAAAATAAAAGACACACAGGGAGCTATGTCTCAAAGTATTTGAGAGTCACTGACCTTGAACATGCAGACTTAATAAGTGGTGATGGTGATTTCCCCTGTCCCCTCTAAGTTGGCTTCCTCCCTTGCCCAGAGGACAGAGCTGGACCAGCACCTGCCCAAGGAGCCTTCCCTGAAGCACAGGAACCTCTCTCTGTTCTGTGCCTCAGACATACTTATGTCTCTGCACCCATCTGCCTCCTTCACTTGACCAGAGTAACTTTAGATGGGGGTTATAAATTTTTTGCTCCTTGACACATGATAGGAACTCCATGGTTGTTTTTTTTCTTTTTTTGTATATTGTCTCCTGCAACTTATTTAATTCATCTATTAGTTTAACAGTCATCAACAGTTTTTAAAGGAAGATTTAGTAGGAATCAGTAAAGGGATATTAATTTCTTCCTTACATTGATAAGAAGAGTAGGTAAATTTATCTGTATGATGTGTTCACTTAGCATAATGCCTGGCACACTGCAAGTGCTCAATAAATGTGAACTATTGTTAATGATTACAGATGCACAGTAATTCCTTATCTGCAATTCTGAAATCCTAAAATCTTTAATAACCAAATGTTACTTTGGTGGTAAGACCTGACCCAGTTGAAATTTATTTGGCGGCACATCCTAACCTGAACCAACAATACTCATCCCATTTCATGTGAATATTAATGTGTTTAATTATCAGACAAGTCCTCAGATCACACTGAGGATGTACCATCTTGTTATGCTAACAACTCCAAAATTCTGAATTCTGAAACACATCTGGCCTCAGGCTTCTGATGAGAGATTTTGGATCTGTAATAGGCAGCTTCCTTCCTTTCTGGGGCATTGAAAAGCACACAAGAATCTCTTTATTCAAAAATATCTCTCTATTCCCATCCACCTAGCATAACTTAATGCTTCAAATTTCCATCTACCCATTGTGGAAGGCCTCCAGAAAGGCCTTGTCAAAATGCAGCTTGGTATCTGACACAACCTTTACTCACTGAAGGCTGAGCACCCACGAGTCAGTACATCCTTAGCTGAGAGCAGGCCCTCAAGGGATGAGTCAGTCAAGTCAGGTGTGATGCAGAGTGAGCATATGTGTCGAGTGTGAAAGGAAGGTCAAGAAGGAGCTACTGATGGCGACAATGGTAAACTAAAATGTTGGGGCGCCTGGGTGGCTCAGTCTGTTAAGCGTCCAACTTCGGCTCAGGTCATGGGCTTGTAGTTCTTGGGTTTGGGCCCCGCATCGGGCTCTGTGCTGACAGTTCAGAGCCTGGAGCCTGCTTTGGATTCTGTGTCACCTCCTCCTCTCTCTCTCTCAGAATAAACAAACATTGAAAGAGAAAAAAAAAAAACTTAAATGTTTTTGTGAAGGACTTAGCCCAGGGCCGGCCCTGAGAGGTGGGGGGGTACTTCTCCTGCCAGGGAACCAAGATAACACAGAGAGAAGATGTGAAGAATCTGTTCAGCGAGGCTGGGACCAAGTGGCTCCTCGTTTCAGAGGCATCGTGAAGGCGTCCTGGATGTGTTCGCTGTGAACCCTGACACTGGGGGAGATTCCCAACCATCATAAGCAGAATTGGGCCTCAGCCCCAGCTAGGTCTGTACTGGGAATGTCAGCATTTCAAGAGACACATGGAAGGCAGATGCACAGTGGAAGGCAGGAGCCGTACTCTAACGGCCCCGTCCTCAATGGATGCGTTACACTCGAATGTGGGTCTTTCTTACCCAGAAAGCAGTCAAGGTAGCTCAGTGTGCTTTGCCTTTACACATCCTGCCACGGCTGGAGATGCATTAAATTAAAATAAAATATATCTGGAGGTAGATTATTCTTTCTAGAAGCCAACCTCAATGGTTTTCACCTCAGGGTAATATATTTCAATTCAAAGTTGGTATATTGTTTGTCAAACACTCCCATTTTTTCAAAGCACTTAAATAATTTCACACAATCTTAGAATGTAACCTTACTTAAGTAAAAACCGAAGGAAAATGATTTACTCAAAGTTAAAAAAATGAAAAGACCAAGGTGAAAGAGTCCTGAGACATCTGAATCTCAATCTGTTTTCCAGCCTGGTTTCAGTGCTTTCTTCAAAATACAAAAGTTACAGTTCTTCTAATGTCAATGGATAACACATTACAATGGTGAACAATTGGGATGATTAATATATGAACTCTTCTCAATTTTCCCTCACAAAAACACAGCAACTCTACAGTCATTTACATAAGTCAAACTGAAATGCTATAATTCTTTAGTGGGTGATAATGTTCAGGGTCAAACTTTTTAAACTTGAACTTTTAATTTTTTTTTTAACATTTAATTATTTTTGAGAGACACAGAGAGACAGAGCATGAGTGGGGAGGAGCGGAGAGAGAGGGAGACACAGAATCTGAAGCAGGCTCCAGGCTCTGAGCTGTCAGCACAGAGTACATTGCGGGGCTTGAACTCACAGGCTGTGAGATCATGACCTGAGCCAAAGTTGGGTGCTTAACCAACTGAGCCACCCAGGTGCCCTAAACCTGAACCTTTAAAATGGGAGGCTCCATTAGGGTTTTCAGAGATTGTCATCAAAGCACCAGCCATTGCAATTACTCCTGAACCACACCATCTACCACCTATCTAGGCTTCTCAAATCCCTTTTACATATATTCTCTTACTTAATTTTCACACTCATCCTGGAGGCAGGAAGCATTGGGATTATACTCTCCATTTTACAGAGGAAATATTTAAAGTCAATTTAGAAATGAGACTAATGGTTTCTATCTAGTCTTTGAAGCCAGACTTTTGCCCAGAACCCTTTGTGCATGAACAAAGACCTCTCTGGCAGGAATCACACCAGATCTCCCTAGTCTGAGTACTAAATCTTAATGAGCTGAGAATGGGGAAATGCCAAGTGACCAAGTCACGATTTTATCCTTCAGAGGCCTCGGCTGAATATACAGGTGGGCAGGCTGTGGGAGGTACAGCACTAGGGTCCAGCAACTGCCAATGGATGTAGGGCCTGGACAACCGTGATAAGGGTCACAGACCAGCCACTTCTACCCTGTGCCTTTGTGGTTTCTTAACAGTAAATCCATAAGGAGTCCTCACCCTACTTCTTGGTAAATTGCTTCACTGCAGTGTGGAGTGATGGTAATTATTATAAACACTAAATACGAAATGCCAAACACCAGCCTGAAATGGTATCAGATTGAGTGGCAGGTGCGTTTAGGGCTCCAACATTACCTCCCTATGGTTTCAAAACAAGTAGGGAGTCAGAAATCATATTAACTATTGTCTTTGTCTTTGTTAAATTCTTCTAGATTCAGAGGACTGCTTGGGCCCAAAGGGAGACCCCATCATTGAGCCTTCCTTCTGATGCGCATCCATGCCAGACTGAACTTGCCTTCCCCGGTAACTCTGTCTCAGGCCTCACAAAGGTCACTGGTCATTCTCATTGTCATTTTGCCCCAAGAGACTGTTGTCTTTGTGCCTTTATGTTGGGAGCAAAAGTGAATTTGGGATATCGCAGAAGCCCTGTTTTTTTGGAAGCAACTGAGGTAGAGGGGAATTTGCTCAGCACACATGGCCGGCATCCTCTGAATCCACTGTTGCTTTTAGAAGGGTCATTCAGGGTTTAAAACAACCAGGGTATGTTGGGGGAGATGTTTCAGATCTGAAGAAACAGGAAGGTGTCAGGAAATGTATGACAACTGTGGCAAGGACTGGAAATCCTAAACTCACCACTGTGATCTGTGAAATAAAATTGTGAGCGGTGTGAAAATGTAGTTCTTCATATAGGAGAGCCTGGAAGTCTCTTGGAGGCTCAGAGAGGGCCTAGCATTCTGGCCTGCAGGCAGACAGCCTGTCTCTTAGAGAAGAATGGTGAATGCAGTACCATGTGGGGCTGGACTGGATGTCAGGCTAGGTTGTGACAGGTCCTGGGGGCTACGGGGTCAAAGGGTCCTGCAGTGGAAGAGCGGGTGTGAGCCAGGCTCTAAGCTGAACCAAGTCTCTATTTGGGAGCATGCAACAGGTAGGGAGAGTTTTGGGGGTGAAGAGTCCTCTCAAGCATACTTAGGCTGGGACCCACGTCTGGACTTCAGGAACACAGGGTACAGCCTGTCTGAGTCATGTGGACAGATTCCACTTGCTGACAAGTGGATTCAACCTGCTGTCAGTCAACAACTGCTCTCTAGCAGGGGCTTGATTGAGGCTTTACACACATCAATCCCTATTGGTGACAGCAGGGATAAGGAAACAGTGAAGATGTCCCAGTGAGGGAAGGGCATACTCAAGGACTTGGCCATAGTCAAGCCCCTCTCACCCCCACTGGTCCCCTCCTGTAGGTCTGTTGAATTATTTCAAACTGAATTCAGTCTGTTTCCTAGCTCATAACTAGTTGAAGTGTCTGGTAGCTTGGCTGCTGTGGGCAAGTACATGAAATTGGATTTATGAGGCGCTTGGGTGGCTTGGTCGGTTAAGCTCTGACTTCAGCTAAGGTCATAGATCTCATGGTTTGTGCGTTCAAGCCCTGCCCTGGGCTCTGTGCTGACAGCTCAGAGCCTGGAGTGTGTTTAGATTCTGTGTCTCTCAAAAATAAACATTAAAAACAATTTTTTAAAATCTATATCTGCAAAGTTTTTGTTGTTCATCTAAATCAGCTCACAGGGCTACTGAACTGTACCTTGGGTGGTGAATCACCTTGCACCTTGAGGCCTGGCTGGTTGTTGTTCCTGTGTTGTGTGGTTTTGTAGGAAGAGCTGACAGGTCTGCCTATCCTTGTTTTCCAATTTAGATTCTCACAGGCATCTCCTGACAAAGGTACTTATGGATAGCTCTGCTGGAAATTTCTAAATAATAAAATACAAGTCTCAAATAGTGGAGAAAAAAACCCCCAACAAAACCGTAATGTGATTACTAGATTTGGGCCAGAAATAAGCTTATGACAAACCCAATATTGTTGGCATAATCAGAAAAATGAGGAAGAAGAAACAGAAAAAAACTTTTGTTTCTTCATTGTACTTGGACATCAAGAAGCCAGTCACAAGAAGTTCCCCACGGTCGTAAGGCAGGGGTTCTCCAAGTGTGGTCCCCAGACCAGAAGTACTAGCGCCACCTGGGAACTTGTAAGAGACAGACACTCTCACGCCCTGCTCCAGACCTACTGAGTCAGAGACTCTGAGGGTGGGGCCTTAACAAGCCTCCTGGGGATTCTGATGCTCACTAAAGCTCGAGACTCTGTGGTCTAAGAAGAACAGAATGGATCTAAAATGCTAAATAAGATCTTATTTGCAGTTCATCAGCAGTACTGAACACGTTTAAGCAAGAACTCTTCTTTCAAATGATACACTGCTACTAACCTTCCATCAAGAACCCTAATTTGACGTTTAATTGTAAAGATACACCTAATACAGTACATCTAATACAGTAATATTAGATGCACCAAATATTTCCTAATGAGGAACTTGTCTCATTTCTCAATTGGGTTACACATTTCCAAGGTGGGAAATAAATACAAAAACATCCAAGACCCTCACAAGGAGTTGCCGATCGGCACCTTGTTTCTGAGGGTACTGGAGAGAGATGGATAACCCAATAATACTTTCAATGTTACAGGGAATAGTGTTTTTATTAGCTTCGATGGCATCTGTTTCTAGATGAAAAGACCAGTATTTAAACACTAAATGATGTGGAAATTGTGAAACTACTTTCTTTTATTCATTCCAGTAGAGAGGGTTGGCTTTTTATTGCATTTTCATGGTGGAAAAACTGGTTCCACTTTTCCCTCCTGGCCATAAACATAGGAAATTTTTTTTTAAACTTCTCCTCACAGCTCCCAAAGGGATAAGACCTAATGCCCCTAATTCAAATGCCAACAGTATTTCTGGAGATAAAATATTATAATTACAAATTTGCAGGCTCATTTCTTTTTATCTACAGAACCTAGTTCTGTCCACAAGAAGAGCTCTGTATTTCCCCTCAAGGAATGTTACAGTCTTATTTAAAATAATATATTTGCCAGTTCATTTATGGGCTGATTAACCCATATTGCTCAGTGTGCTCAAACACCAACGATTGATGTCACTTGGCCTTAACTGCAATTCCCATTCACAGAAGAGAAACACTTCAGGCAGAAGTTCATAAGACACACCACATGTTTTTAAAGAAAATGCTTTCTTTGGTACCCTTTAATACTCTTATTGAAAAAATTTTTAATGTTTATTTTTGAGAAAGAGAGAGAGGAGAGAGAGAGAGAGTGAAAGAGAGAGAGATTGTGAGTAGGGGAGGGGAAGAGAGAGAGAAGAAACACAGACTCCAAAGCAGGCTCCAAGCTGTCAGCAAAGAGCCCGAGGCGGGCTCGAACTCACAAACCATGAGATCATGATCTGAGCCAAAGTCAGCCACTTAACTGACTGAGCCACCCAGGGGCCTCCATGCTCTTTCTTAAATGTGGTATTACTTAAATGTGGTATTATTGCTTGGTTATAATACAGCCATGTCTGATAACAACTGTATCTTACGCTCAGAAACAGAACTAATGTTTGAGTCCCTTTTAAATATTTTTTTAATGTTAATATATTCTTGAGAGAGAGAGAGAAACAGTGCGTGAGTGGGAAAGGAGCAGAGCAAGAAAGGGACACAGAATCTGAAGCAGGCTCCAGGCTCTGAGCTGTCAGCCAAGAGCCTGATGCGGGGCTTGAACTCACGAGCAGTGAGATCATGACCTGAGCCGAAGTCGGATGCTTCACTGACTGAGCCACCCAGGTGCCCCTGAGTCCCTTTTAAGTTCAATTCCCACTGAGGCTTTTTTTCTAACACACACTAAATACTCAATAAGCATGCTGATCTGAGAAGAAAACATTTAATTGGTCAGACTGAAACGTCTTCTGAATTTACTAATGTCACGACAATTTGTGGCTGGTGATAGAACAGCTGGGCAGTATTTGTAAAATTTCAATAGAGTTACATATGTGATACTTTTGCATATGATTAGGATTCTGGCATGCATCAACCCCACCTGACATTTCCATAAAATTTAGAAATGGTTCTGCTCAGAGAGTATCCTTCCCTTCTGCTGCTCTCACAAACTTCAAGTTTTTTCCCCACGGCTGCTGCTTTCACATCACCAAATGATTCTTTGTTGATCATAACTGGGTCACAGCATCAAAAGAATATTATAGCTAAAGAGGACCTTATAGAAGATCTTCACTAACCCCTTTATTTGCAGATGACAGGCATTAGGTCATTTCTGTCATGATTTCCTCTGCTTTCTGAGGAAAACCATAACAAGTGCGGGTTCAAAATTGATCAGATGTTCTGGTCTCAGAGGAGCAAAACCTTGGCAAATGCCTTAATAGCACCAGCCCTTGATTATTAGTCTATTTGTCTTTCTGCAGGTTTTATGATTTCTATTAGAAAATAATAGCCCTTATCACGTAATCAGCAGAGCAGCCTATGGTACACATAACCATGAAATAAATAAATTTCTCCCTCTGTAGCCTTTAATATTCCTCAGAGCCTTTAGCCCTCAGTATGTGTATGACATTCTAATATATATATATATATATATATATATATATATATATATATATATTTTTTTTTTTTTTTTTAAATCATCCATTGCTTCTCTTTAGTTGTCTTATTAGATTGCTTGTATCTTTCCAGTATGGTACTCATATATTGAAGCCTAGTCATGAATCTATTTTACCAAGATAGTAGAGTGAAAATGTGGTTTGCTTTATCACGTTAAAAATTTACAGGACGCTGCATATTGCTCACCTTCTGTGCATAGGTATAGACACCTAACTCCAAAACAGCTCTCAAACTGCAGCTGTCCCATATGGTGGCTCTTAGCCGCATGTGGCTACTTACACTTAATTGAAATTAAACAAAAGTTAAAAGTAGTTCCTCAGTAGCACTGGTCACATTTCAAGTGCCTGATAGCCACACGCAGCTAATGGCCACTGTTTTACACAGCACAGATAGGGAATATTTCCATCAAAGTTCTTTTGGTCAGACTGTCTTAGGATCTCTTTCCTATTTTTCCTCATGAATTTTGGGTTATTTTGTGTCTTTCTAAGCCCATCCTAATATATCTCTTAATACATTTATCAGTCTCTGATCTTTTACTTACATATTTATATGCTTACTAGGAATGTGAACTCCATTTCGACCACCTCTTTAACTCCAATGTCCAGAAGAGCACCTAGCATACAGTACATGCTCAATAATTATTCATTGAATGAATGAATGAATGGTGTCTGGTTAAGGAATCAGATTTTATCTTGGGTTTCTAAATTCAGAACCTGAATTTAGTGTGATTTGGATTATTTGAAATGATAGGGAAGGTATCATTTGATAGGACAGTGGGAAATGATAGGTTTCCCATCAGAAGACTTGCTCTTAAGTTCCTTTCTTTAGGTAATCCATAGGTGGACAAACTGAAAGGAAGTTGGGAGTGCTTTCTAGTGGGGTATAAAGCCATCCAAGTTGCTCAAAAAAAAAAAAAAAATGGTGAGGCAGAAGGGGTGGGTCCTTTTCCTCCTTTAGAGGTGAGAAAACAGTGACTTGGAGAGATTAACAAAGTTACTAAATAGGCTGAAATCAAGAGGAACCTGTCAATATTCAAATCATCTCTAATAAAACAAAAGGCAAAACAGACTCCTATATTGTGGGATCCAAGAAAGCAGGCTCTGCCTATACTCACTTTGACATACCTGTCATGTCAAGTTCAACATGGGAAATAGAGGTTCTCATATTATTTGCTGCCTTGCCTCTCTAGGACATTTTCACATGTCTTTGGGTAGATACATGTGCATTACAGAATATAGGTGACAGGCTTCAGGGGCAAGCGCTTATCCACGTATTGGGAAATTAAATCATGTTATTAGCTGCTGATGACATTCTAACCATTATCAGGGTAAAGAAAAATTAATTTCCTTTTTATTCCTGCTGAAAGACAGCAAGTCTGTGTTAATACACAAAATGCTAACACTCTAATACATGATCCCTAACAAAGTCCAATCATTTCAGCCTTATCATACCATTGATAGCTAATGAACATGACATAGAATAGTGAACAAATCTGATTCCTTTATGTACAAACAGTTCCAAATCCTTTTAATAGCTGCTATTATGACAAGATGATTGGATTGTCCTTCAGCAGAAACACTAAAAGGGAGGTTGGCAATCTCATTGGCAGGATTAAATTAATTCAAGAGAAGACAACAATAATGCCAGTCTCTAAACAACCCACCATAGAAGAAACAATAGAGGTGATGAGAAGGAAGTGAAGAATATAATCCGTGATGGTGGAATAGAATGTACAACCTCACAAACCAGAGATGCTGGCTGCTCTGTCTGTAGATGAGGCCCTTCAAAGGCTCAGCAATAAGGAACCTCAACTCCACAGAGCAGACTAAGATGTTGATTGGAGACGAGGAGGTGGCATTTTGGAATGGAGACAGCATGAGGACAGCAAAAACGGTTACTGTGTGTGTTGCCCAGTCACTCATCTGCCTTCAACCTTTCAGGGAGCCATGTCAAGGACAGGCCAACCAGAAGAGCACTGCAGTGTCACGTAAGTGGAGGATTTTATGCCTAAACCTAGGCAATCCCAACACTGAACAATTATTTATAGAACACAGTGACCTTAATGTATCTCAAAAAATGTATGCATGTGTAATGTCTAAGGCTGCTAAACTCTATGTTTTGAAGACTCACTTGTCAGTTTTCATCAGATCCACCAGATGAAACAATAGCAAATGTATGTTTACACAGACGTTCTACATATATAGATATTTATATATATTTTGCTTATATAGATTAACATTATATACATATATGTGTTCTTTAAACACAATGCTGAGGAAAGGGCAATCCATATATTTCAGCCCTCCCCACAAAATGATATACAGTAAAACCTTGGTTTGCGACCATAATTCGTTCTGGAAATATGCTTGTAATCCAAAGCACTTGGATAGCAAAGTGAATTTCAAGAACCATTGGCTCAGTTGTGATCCTGTGACATTCAGTGTCACGTACTACTTATATTGCAAGATATTGCTCGTCTATCAAGTTAAAGTTTATTAGAAATGTTTGCTCATGTTGCAGAATACTCGCAGAAAAAGTTACTCACAATCCAAGGTTTTGTACTTTAAATGAGTCCATGTGTACTCATTTTTACCATGTCCATTTAGTGGACATTTACAATGTGCAGATACTGGAACAAAAGTATAGTTGAGCATTTGGGGGTAAGGGAGCCAATAAATCTAGATAACATATTATAACATTTACTGTTTCTTAGATATAGTTGGAACATCTTGCTCTTAAAATGTGACTTTTTATACTGTTATATATATAAAAAAATCAATGTAATACACATAAGGGACTTAGAGGCTGTTTACAAGCTTGTCGGAGTAAAGTTTTTGGTTACATTATATCACTGCCATATATTTATGTCAATTAAATGTAAAAAAACTAACAATGTTTACCCAATATGTACCATGGACAGACTACTGTGCTTCAGAATTATCAATGCATTTCACCTTTTTATTTATTAAAAAAAATTTTTTAAATGTTTATTTTTAGGAAAGAGAGAGAGACAGCATGAGCAGGGGAGGGTCAGAGAGAGAGGGAGTCACAGGCTGAAACAGGCTCCAGGCTCTGAGCTGGCAGTCAGCACAGAGCCCGACGCGGGGCTCGAACCCACGAACCGCGAGATCATGACCTAAGCGAAAGTCGGACGCTTAACCGACTAAGCCACCCAGGCGCCCCTCACCTTTTTATTATAAAACACAGATACAGGAAACTGCACAAAACAAACACACAATATTATAAGGTGAACACCACTCAGGCCAAGGGACAGAAATTTTAGCAGCTGGGCCCCTTCCACGTGCCCATTCCTCTCACAACCATAGCAGCCATCGCCCTGACTTCTATACTAATCACTTCTTTGCACATTTAAAAATGACTATTTCATTCCCATGTACAGCCTTAGACTATGGCTTCACCTTGCCTGTTTTCAAAAGTGGGATATGATTTTTAACTTATAGATTCTCTCTTCTCCTAAACATTCATCCGCTGAAGGATCCAGGCTGTGGTTTCTCTCAGCCTGTATTTTGCTGACTGCATATTCATAATGCAGTTAGAAATCTTCCTCTGCCCTTTGTTATTTCCTGCAAGTCAGCAATTGCATCCAGAAGCTTGGTGAGAATTTGCTTCAATTACTTTGGCAAGACTATAGGAGGTGGTGTGTGTGGTTTCATCAGGAGGCCCCTAGCATCGAGTTGTTTATCTTTTTTCATGTTAACAGCCAATAATGCTAAATGCCTACATCCGCTAATTCATTGGAGATTGCCAATGCTAATTATTTCTTTTTCATTTAACACTGTTTTTGTTTTTATTTTTATTTTTAAAGGATGCTTTCCCTCACCTCTTATTTGGTTATCCAGTGGTACCATTCATAAGATTCAAAGTGTCATAGGCTTGATTCTTTCCTGTATTTTCTAGTCTTCCAGATAATGAAATCATTCCCTATAATCCTTCCAAAGTGATCAGAATTTTATTATTATTATTATTATAGTGTAGTAGAAGTCATCAGCTTAAATTCATGAGTTTTTATTATTATTATTGAAGTTCAAATTATCCTGTCTTTATCCAGGTAGGGAGCCTCTTCAAGTTCACTCCTGAGTTGTCTTGGTATGACCCCAGTAATCTTTAATAGCTTTCTTGCTATCTGGATTGACAAGAATGTTCCAGATTCCTTTTGTACATTTCCTGACACTGACCTGGAATCAGCTCCTCCTCCCAGAGCCCTGGTTCCTGTTACTGATGAACTGGTATTTCTAGACCACAATGTGGGCACTAGAGGTTCCTCTGGTTATTGGACACTTGTTTATGTAGATACAACAAGTTCTTACTTGTTTATAACATTTGTCTCTGCTTTTATACTTAAAAGATTTTGACATAATATCCTCAGCTCACATTTCCTTGGGAATCCTAAATATATTACTCCATTTTTTTGACATAAAGGGTTGCATCTAAAAAGTCTGAGGATAATCTAATTTTCTTTCCCTAAGAAGTCTTACTTTTTATTTAGATGTCTAAAAGATTTTTCCTTTAAAGTCTAGTTAGCTTTCTATATTGTATCATTCTGGGTTACTATTCTCACGTGTATGGTGTGCTCTCTCAACATAGTTTTAAGTATTTACTTCAGAAGGTATTTTTTTTGGCATTACAGTGTTTAGTATTTTTTTTTTTCTGTTCTCTTGCTTTATTTTTCTTCTTCAGGACTCCTATCATCCATGCTAAATCTTTGCCTGTTGCCAATATTAGACACTTTCTCTTAAATCTTTATGTTTTACTTCATTTCTTTTTGAATTTTTAAGTTTTGTATTTTAAGCTCATTTTGAAATAGCATGCTTCACTTTTGATCTCTTTTATTGACGTCTTCCTGGCATGTTTTCAAGGTCTGTAGGGAAAGTTCCCTGCTCTGTGTTCTGTTCTCCTCATAACTTTATATGGGATTGGATCGTGATACCTTTCTTATGCTCATTAGACAAAATTAGTTTTCCTGAACCTTTTAGAAGGTGTAGCTCAAGGGAGGTTGACTGACTTGACAGAATTTCTTTGGTTGTTTTTGTGAAGTATTTAAAACCGTGGCAGACTGCTTTCTGAGATCTCTTGTACTTCTCTCCTTTCTCTGCTTTTCTCTTTCCTTCATGGTCCTGCTCAATTTTGAGTCCGTGGGAAGTGAGATGGGTGCCCTGCCCTGGAAGCGAGCTTTGGCTGTTTGGTTTCAAAAGTTTATGTGGCCCAGACAGCCCCAGCTCCTTTCAGAACCCACCCAGAATCCCCTGCACTTAGCTAGTACTGAACCAGGTAAAACCTCCCCGTTTCAGGGGCTGTGCTCAAACTGGCCAGCAGTGATCTCTAGAACATTCCTGTCAGCTATTCAGGTGTGTCGGATACCCTGCTGTTCTCTCTCCGCTTCTTTCTCTCGTACAAACACGAGAGGTCTGGTGGCTGTTGGTAGGTTACCTCCACCACCTGCTTTTACTTAGGCATTTTTGGAGATACCTTATCGCATAGTTTTGAGGTGAATGCCTATGGGTATTTGGTTTTGCTACCCAGTTGTTCTGTTTTCTGTGAGGATTCAGAGAATTTAAAACTATGTTGTCACTGTCTTCTTCCCAGAACCAACTTGGTGTAGTTATTTTAAAAAGAAAATTTTCCACTCTCCCCCTATTTGGCACATCATTGCTGTGTGGCCATACTGTCCTTGCTGCTAAGGTAGACGCTGCCACAACACGTAGGGCTGCTCCGGGGCAAAGTCTACCCCAGCTCGATTCCCACATCTACTCCACCAGGACTTGGTCTCCTCCAAGACAGCTGTAGGCTGCGGATGTCCAGATGTGGAGGCTATTTAGCAATGCAGAGACTTGGGGGGCATAGGCAGAAGGTGGGGGAACCCTTAATCTTGTAGTTTATCTGCAGCTGGCTAACTAGGCAGTGCCTATATATATGCAGCAGGAGTACCAGCAGAATTGGGAAAATTAAAAACAACCACCTATCAGCTACACTTTCATGGCTGTGGATGGGAGATGGCTAGTACACCAGCTGGATCTGGGTCATGGGGCTTAACGGGCAAGGCGTTCCTTCCAGAGGGCTGCCCGAGGACCTCACTCTGCCTTCTAAGCAGGGTGCCTTCACCATTCTTGCTTGATGGGAGTGATGACTGCTAACACCAATGACAGTTGTACGTTTCCTATTCTCTCCCTTTCTGAATGAGGGTTTTTATTTTCCTTTGCACTGTATATCGGGGAAGACAGGTAGCCTTTTTGTTTATAGGTCAGTAGAAGCCTTATCTGGACCTGATGAAGACAGCTGCACAAAACCCAGAGATCTTGGGCTTTGAATGGGATGCAGTGACTTGTGAGGAAGGGAGTGGGCTCCACTGATAGCAGAGGAGTATGCATGGATACACGGGTGGCTAGAAGGACAGACTGGGGCAGACAACAGCATTTAAAGTCCCCAGTATCTGCCTGAAATCCCCTTCTAGTGTGCAGAGGCTGAAAAGCAGGAAAAACAATCCCATACTCCCTTGCAGTTCGGGTTCAAAACGTCATTTAGGTTCTACCCACCACCTTGTACTCACAGGAGGCTTTAATTTAGAGCAGAGTCACATGGAAGGAAGCAAGATATAGGGTAACAGTTCTACAGACTGTGAAAAAGCAATGTATTCCTGACTTGGCCACAGCAGTGCTGGCTCCCTGATTAGAGCTGAAGAGGCTGGCTTTGCACCCAGCAGCTACTTGCAATAGTTTCCTGATCAAGGCAAATGCAGAAGCCATTCTGAGGGTTGGCCATACGTGGTTCCTAAAGGCTGTGTCTAGAGTTTTTTCCTTCAGTCTTCCAGTGATTCTGAAAAAATCACTTAAAATCCCGTAATAAATCACTCTGCTTAATCTACCTGAAATGGATTATGTTTTCTGCACCTAAACTCTGACCAACATAGCCACGCCAGTGAGCAAAGCAGATGCGGCCCCAGAGCTCTCTTGCTTTACCAAGGGGTGGGCAGCCAGGCTTCCCAGGTGACCCCTGTTATTGGAAGGGCCTAGCAGGAAGGGGATACTTCCAACAGCTGGGCACAGTTGGCCATGTGTGCTTGCCATCAGAGGAGACAGAAGGGACAGTCTACCACAAGCACATAATGTGAGTGGCAGTGGTGGACCTTTTTATGTGTCGGCCACAGCCACCGATATTCTTACTGGCCGAGGTATGGCAGAACAACACTGTACATTCTCTCTGTGAACTGTAAGACAAAAATGTCATTCGTGTTTTTCAAAGAGCTTTTGGGTTTAGAGAAATGAAGCAGAATAATTTTCAGACCTAACATAGCTAAGATGCTTCCAATTTAGGACGCAATTTATAAACTGTATGGTTTCCCTCCTGTTATTGTAGGGCATGATATCTATCTTCGTGTAAAAAAAAGTATAGTTTTTCTCTATTTCAGCTATGTTTTATTACAAACACCAGAAGAGCGGCTGGCAGTATTTGGCCACATTGTTTTCCAAGTTGTAACTCACTTGGCTTTGAGCCACACGCAATAGGGACTGGTTATCGTGCACAGCATTGAGGCTGTTGTGCCAAGAAGGGACAGGTCACACCTCAGGAGCAAAATAGCTGTTCTCAAAGGGCAAAGAGCATAGCTACACCTCCCAGAGTCGTCCTTTCCCTGCCTGTAGGTGGCCTCTGTAGACTCTGGAGCAACTGGTCATCTATCAGACCTTACACACCGACCTCTGGGAGCAGTCTGTCCCTTCTGTCCTCAAGTTTCCTAGAACAGCAGCAGCAGTGGCGGGTCACTCCTGGAAATGGGTGCGGGAAATGGGAAATTACAGTAGACCAATGGGCTATAGTAATGGTCATGTGCCTTTTCTCCCTCAAGTTGGTTGACATCCAACTTCTATGCTTCATGCCCATTCAGATATTTTTACCTTTTCGATTTACAAAATGCTACCAATGCGTTTGCCATGTCATATGATTACATCTCTTGTATCCTGCATGTTTTTTTCTAATAAGCTTTTTTAAAAGTTTATTTATTTTGAGAGAGAGAGAGAGAGAGAGAGAGAGAGAGAGAGAGAGAGAAGGAGCTCATGCTGGTGAGCAGGGCAGGGGCAGAAAGAGGGAGAGAGAATCCCAAGCAGGCTCCATGCTGTCAGAGTAGAGCCCAATGCAGGGCTCAACCCCACGGGGCGTGAGACCATGACCTGAGGTGAAATCAAGAGTTAGATGCTCAACAAACTGAGCCACCAAGATGCCTCAAATAAACTTTTAATTTTAGAACCTCTTCAAATTTGTAGAATGATTGTGCAGAATACAGAAAGTTCCAACATAGCCACACCCAGTGTCCCCTATTACTGACATCTTCCACTAGTACGTACAACTGTTGCACTTAATGAACTGGTACTGACACATTATTATTAACTGAAAGTCCACATTTAGTTTCTTCTTGATGTCTTGTTTCTATTCTAGGGTCCTTTTTGATATACATTACATGTAGGTGTCTTGTTACCTTACTTTTTTCTTGGCTGACAGTTGATTTTCCTTGTCTTCAATGATCTTAATAGTTTTTAATTTTTTTTAAGTTTATTTACTTTGAGAGAGAGAAAGAGAGAGAGGGAGGGGCAGAGGGAGAGGGGGAGAGAATCCCAAGCAGGGTCCATGCTGTCAGTGAGAGCCTGATGTGGGGTTTGATCTCAGGAACCCTGAGATCATGACCTGAGCTGAAGTCAAGAGTGGGACACTTAACCTGAGCCACTCAGGTGCCCCTGACCTTGACAGTTTCAAGGAGTACTTTACCTACATCTTTTCAGAGTTGTTTTGGAAGGAAGTATCAGTAGGATCATGAGTCTTCAAAAGCAAACCTAACAGTCCTGAGTTTTCAGAAAGACTCATATGGCTTCACCTTTGTCAATGTTCATCTGTGACGGAGTGCCAGTGCGTATTCAGACAGCTGCTGAGGGAACTCCTGTGGAGCAGGTCCCCCCCCACACACATGCCTGTTCACTACATTCAGTTGGAGAACTTTATAAAACACAGGTTCCCAGGTGATAGCCCAGGTGCACTGACTCAGAATCTCCACCGGTAGGGTCTTAAATTCTGAATTTTTTATCTTTAAAACATAATAATAATGCTAATTATGTTTTCAATATACAAAATTATAAAGCATGGCCCATAGTCTGTTAGTACTATTAATATAAATAAAACAATGTATGTAGAAAACTTAAAGAATAACTAAAAGTCCAAAATAAAGAGTGAGGGGTGTCTGGGTGACTCGGTTGAGCATCCGACTTCAGCTCAGGTCATGATCTCACCACTTGTGGGTTTGAGCCCCACACGGTGCTCTGTGCTGACAACTCAGAGCCTGGAACCTGCTTTGGATTCTGTGTCTCCCCCTCTCCTGCCCCTCCCATGCTCATGCTCTGTCTCTCTCTGTTTCTCAATAATAAATGTTAAAAAAATTAAACAAACAAACAAACAAAATGAAAAGTGAATGCCTCCCTAGAATCATTCAGCCATTTTTCTAGGGACATTTTGGTTGTTTTCTGTTTTTACTGTTGTCTTTTGTTTGCTTTGGGATTTATATGTCAACAGGTTTCCCAAGATATGCTGGTGTCATCAGAAATTTGGAACCCACTACTACAGAAGAAATTCACAATTCAGCTGTGGGAGAACAGAATGGCCCTTTCAGCTGACACTCTTTATAAAATCATAGAGCCCTGCTCTTCCCCTTCCTCCCCTGAACAAGTCAGCCTTAAAGCCATTGGATGGGGCAGAGCAAGGAGGGGCAGTTTGTGACAGCCTGGGGGGTGTCTGAGCCCAAGTGCAGTGAGGAGGGCATCCACACTGGGAGGGACAGCTTGGAGATTGAAATTAGAGCCCAAGCAGGGTAGGTCCCTATAAAGGACAAATTGAGGGGGGTTAAGGCCTGTGCGGGTGAGAAGGGCATCCATGTGGAGGGGTTGCCTGGGGCCCAAGGGGAGGAGGAGGGCATTCGAGACTGGGTGCCTCTGAGATGGACGTCAGAGCCTGAATGGAGGGCGTCCATGTGGGGAGAGGGGTAGATGCAATGGTGATGGGAGGCTGATTATACCAGGGGATTAATCAAATAAATAAATATAATTAGGGTAACAAGAGCCAAGTTTCCCGCAATTGAAGAAAGAAGTCGCTAATATGGAAAGAAGGAAAGATAGAAACCCTGGATTCCCTACAATTAGAGGTATCTGTATGAATTTACAGATTTAAATATATGTATATTTAAATTTACTATATTTACAAATATATACATTTGCATTAAGGAATATGTAAAGTTATATGTACTATATGGTTGTATACACGTATATGTATATTTGTGCACATCTGTATTTATGCTATTTACATAGATATGTCTGCCTATACATATTTACATAGCTACATATGTAAATGTGCATGTCTTTTGAGTAAGCCTGGGAGCAGCAACACCCCCAATAGCAGCAGACACACCTAGTGCCCAGACCTTGGCTTTCATACCATTTTCCACTAAAAAGAACCAGGGATCCTTGGAGAAATGACTGATTTCAGGGCTGGGGCCAGCAAAGAACATGATGAGCTTAAAACATCTTGTGCCAAAAATCAAGGGAAGTGTTCAAAGAATGATGAGGACATGTCAAAAGAACACAGGAGCCAGGTTGAAGGGGCTCGGGTGAAATTTGGGACAATCTGAGCATCAAAATAAATAATGAGTGTAACAGATTATTCTCCACTGAATGAACTAGGAAGCCAAGATCTCACAACAGAGAGAAATAACTGAAAAAGTTGTTAAGTTTGATAAAGAATGGGATATTTACATAGTTTTGTGGGGATGAATATCTCCCACAATGTTCATCAATTAAAAGGAAAAAAGAGCAACTTCCTAGGGGAAAAGCCCAGAAGATGCCACTTTTAATCAAGGGATGGAAATAAACATCGTTAGTATGGGACAGACTGAAATTGTGTGCCGTCTGTTAGGATACAATGGAAAGAACCCACCATCACTTCTGTGATACTCCTGTGTAGATTCATTTTGTACCTTAGGCCAACAAACTATGTCACAGTTTCTGGGGCTCAGGGATCTGGGAGTGGCTTCACTGGGTGAGTCTGGTTTAAGGTCCCTCCCAATACTGAAGTCAAGTTGAACCCAAGATGACAATCAACTCAAGGTTTAACTAGGGCTGGAAGACCCACTTCCAAGCTCATTCAGCTTGTTGGCAGGCCTCAGTTTCTCGCTGGCTGTTGGCGGGGTGCTTCAGATGACATGCAGGCCTATCCACAGAACCACTCATGACACTGAAGTTGGCTTCCCACAGAACGAGTGATCCAAGAGGGTCACTCCATAATTTAATCACTTCTACTGTATGCTCTGGGTCACAAAGATCAACCCTGGTGAAGGAGAAGACTGCATGAGGGTGGGAATAACAGGAGGTGGGGCCCAATCTGAAGGCTGGCTACCACACTGCTGAAGGCTCATAACCTGAAGATAATCATAACAGACCCAAATCCATGGCCGCTCTACAAAATAATTGGCCTGAATTCATCAAAGTGTCAAGGGAATGAAAATCAAGGAAGAAGAGGGAACTGTTCCAGAGTGAGAGAGACTAAAGTGACATGATAACTAAATGCAAGGGGCGGAACCAAACTAGATCCTTTTGTGAGTAAGGACATCATTGGAACAACTGGCAAAAACCTGAATGAGGTTAGGGATTCATTGGTAGCAATGCATTGATGTTGATTTCCTGATAATACTAGATTGTATTGTGATTTTGTTGAAGAATGTTCTTATTTCTAGGAAATACCCACTCAAATGCTAGAGAGAGAGAGAGAGAGAACAACAGGTCTGAAACTTACTTTCAAATAGTTTGGGGAAGGAGGATGTTCTTTTGTAACTGTAACTTTTAGGTAAGTTTGAGGTTGTTTCTTCCATATTAAAAATATAATAAATTATAAAAACCTATGACAGAAATTCAAGTGTCTAAAGGAGAAAATCCTAATTCTACTATAGGTAGAATTACAAAATGGTGCTGTTTTTTTACATCAAAAATATGTGAATACTGGTAATTCCATATAGTTCAACTTAACACAAGAACACCTCAATAAACTAATCAATATCAAAGATAATGAAATTATGGATTTCCATAAAAAGCCAAAACAATTCACAATGCCCTTTCGAGGATCTCTCTTCTGCCATTATTCACTCTTTGTCTAGCATCCCTAACATATGCCTCTCCATAGAGGCCCTTCCATCAGCACAAAGAAGTTGCTGGAAAAATTCATCTTCCATCAGCACAAAGAAGTTGCTAGAGTAACTCAATCTTAGAAACAATCCCTTGATTTCATATTCCCCTCCAGACACGTTCCTATTCTTTGCACTCTTTTATAGCATTTTTTAAAAAGAATGGGTTCTATCCCCCATGTCCTCTTACTCCCCATTTTCCCCTAAACTCACTCTAAATGGGTTTATAAAGCCACCACCCATGAACAGTTGCTCACCAAGGCCATCAATAACTTCCCTGCTGACTTTTCTGTCTTCAACACTGCTGCCACTCCTTCCTTCATGAGACATTTTCTTCTCTTGGTTTCTGTGAAACTACATTTCTCTTGACTTTCCTTTTCTCCTCTCTGCTTGCATCCTTGCACCCTACAATCCATCCTCTGGAAAGCACGCATGGTCATCTTCTACCGATGCGAACTGGAGCATAGGCCACTCAACTGAAAACCCTGCAGGGGCTTCCCACTGGACAGAGGAACGCTAAACTTCTGTGGGAGGTCCTGTGAGATCTGGCCCCTACCCATGCCCACTCCACCCCACCCGCGTCCCTCTGGGCCTCTTGCTCAGCCTTCTGCTTGCTTCTCAGACCTGCCATGCTTGCTCGCATCCGCTCTTCCATGCATGTCCTCTCTGTTTCAAACACTCTTCCCCAGTCATCGCAGGGCAGATGCCTCCTCTGCATTCTGTCTTAGCTCACATGTTAACTCCTCAAAGAGACTTTCCCTCAAAACCTAATCTAAAACAGATCTCCACCCTGACTGGCCCCAGCCCTTCTCTCCCATCACCCTGGTGTGTGTTCTTCAGAGCATATTTCTTAATAGGAAACGGTCTTATTTATTAATTCAGCACTTGTCTGCCTCCCCTAGAATACAAGTGCCCGGAGTGTCCTGCCAGTTTTGTTGTTTGCCGTATCTCCAGTGTCTAGAACAGTATCTGACACATAGTAGGTGCTTCATAAATTCTTGGTGAGTAAATGAATCCCTTGCTTTCTGGTTCAAACAGCTAATGATTTCAAGCCATTAGAGGTCTCATGGCTGTGATAACAATCACAGAATTTAAGAGATGACCTTCCTTCCAAATCATCTTGTCCACACTCAGATCAAATGAAGACCCTCTTCACAGCACTGCTGACAGAGGGTTATCCAGCCTCTGCTAAGGTACTCATGGTAATGGGAGGACCATGGCTTTCCATAATGGAATGTTTACATGTCACTGCTGACAGCACTATGTGTTGGAAGGATTTTCTCTTCAGTGACCTTCTCTGTTCCACTTATATTGGACCCTAAAGCAACTTGAAAAAGCCCTGCTTCACCTGACAGTGACTCAAATATTACTTGAGGGAGGGATCACGTGAGTCCTACTTCTCTTCTCCGAGATAACGCCCCATGTGACATGAGAAATGAACCAACACAGCATCTGCGAAAGGCCTGCAAAATGTGAGCAACTCGGTTTTAAAGCAGCAAAACCTTTCTGACATGCTCTCTGAAAAATAAACCGTGAGAGTGCCCTTGAGTGTTCAGAGAACACAGCCTCATTTCTCATGACTGTCCTGTTCTCTTACCAGCCCGCTTCCCCGCATCCCAGCCCTCCCGGCGCTGCGGGAACTGCGGCGGTCCCAGCCGGCCAGGCCCAGGAGCATCTTCTCTGAGACAAAGACCCATCCTTGTCAGAACAGAACTGATGCTCTACGCTCTCATTTCTGGACACATTTTACATTGTAATAAGATCAGAGAGAACTCCTGTGATGTCACCATTTGCTAATGAGCCTCCTAGTGAGGGCTCTTTGCCAAGGGCATTAAACAATTTATCCTATAAGGGAAAAACCAGTCTGGATCTTACTCCCCTTCGGGCTTTCAGTGTGTGTGTAAGCGCAGGAGGGGGAACAGATGGCTGTGGCTAAAGGCGCCGCATTGCAGTGTGCATCCGTACCCTTCCCTGTGCCTTTCCTAAGAGAGCAAGCACTCTATAAATACTACTGAATGAAAGAGTGAGAGTGAATGAAGAAACCCATGAGCCAGAGGGTCACAGAAGTGCTCTAGTCCCAGCCCTCCTTTGACAGACAAGGGAGTATGGCCATGACAGGGGATTCAGAGCCCATGAGTGCCACGTGCAGGACCAGACCACAGTGCTCCTGGGTCTTAGGCTCAGAACACTTAGTGCAGATTCGTGCTGCCTCTCATACTGGGCAGCTGTACAACTGAATTTCCAGTTAACTCAATAGGTAAAAGGGATTTTTTGTTTTGTTTTTAATCACCAAATCATTGTGGAGGACTTCCTCATATCTGGGTCCCCCAAAATGATTAGTTTTAAGCCAGTCACGGTAAGCCCATAATCCTTGGCAGTGACACATTTAAGGACTGGATGTGACCCAACCCTGGCCATTGAGGCATGAGAAGAAGTCTACTAAGCAGGTCCTGGGACCCCTTGTCTCTAAGGAGGAGACATAGGGAAAATGTCCCTCTTCTCGCTTTGGCACTACCATGTCTGATGGTGGCACATGGACCTGCTGTAGCCATCTTGCTGTCAGTCTGAGGACGAGGCTTCCCTGAGGAGGGGAGTGTAGAGAGAGGGAAAGAAACTGGCACTTCATGATCCCATGAAGCTCCTCAACCAACCAACTCTGGAGCCTGCCCTATATGCAATCTTTCAGCGAGGTGAAATTATAAATTATCATTTAAGCCAGCTGAGTTAGATATTCTGTTATTTGAAACTGAAAGTATCCTAAGAGGTTCAAATCATTTTAAAAAAATGTTTTTTAACGTTTATTTATTTTTGAGAGAGAGTGACAGAATGTGAGCAGGGGAGGGACAGATAAAGAGGGAGACACAGAATCTGAAGCAGGTTCCAGGCTCTGAGCTGTCAGCACAGAGCCCCACACGGAGCTTGAACCCACAAACAGCGAGATCATGTCCTGAACTGAAGTCAGACGCTTAACTGACTGAGCCACCCAGGCGCCCTGAGGTTCAAATCGTTTTGATAGAAATCTTTAAAAAGAAAATATCTGCTTTCTTGATTTTTTAAGTGATTAAAAAAAAAGCATAGAAAATAAACATTTCTTCAATCAGCCAGGGAGAGCGCCCTGCTGACAAGGACTGAGTAAGGACTGGGCAAGGAATGGGCAAGCCCATAATAATGTTTTGGTTGCCTCAGCGATGCATATGAACATAAATGTTCAAATATTCTCTGCCATTAAGTTCTCAATCTTTTTATTTTTTATTTTTTTGAATGTTTTATTTATTTCTAGGAGAGAGAGAGAGAGACAGCGTGAGCAGGGGAGGGTCAGAGAGAGAGGGAGTCACAGACCGAAACAGGCTCCAGGCTCTGAGCTGGCAGTCAGCACAGAGCCCGACGCGGGGCTCGAACCCACGAACCGCGAGATCATGACCTAAGCGAAAGTCGGTCACTCAACTGACTAAGCCACCCAGGAGCCCCCTCAATCTTTTTAATCTCAGGACTCCTTTACACTCTCAAAACCATTACCGAGGACCCCAAGAAGCTTTGGTTTATATAGGTTGCATCTATTGATAAACTAAGAAATTAAAAAATATTCATTCATTTAAAAATAACAATAACAAACCCAATAACTGTTAGCATAATATATTTTAATGAAAAATAATTGAATTTTTCAAAACAAAAGAAAATTAGTGACAAAGGAAGTAATGTTTGACATGTTCATGATCTCTTCAATGTCTTAATACAAGACAACTGAATTCTCAAATCTGCTTCTGGCTGACTCTGTCACCATATGTTGTTTTGACTGAGGCACATGAAGAAACTCTGACCTCACAGAGATATGTAATTAGAAAATGAAGGAGTATTATAATAATTGTTCCAGATAATTGTAAATATTTGTCTTTGATTCGACCATAACTTTACAAGTTTCTTAAAGGCTAGCTGCAATGGAGATGTACAACACAATATCAACATTAACAAAAGTTTGGAGGAAGCTGAGTCCAACCCTCAAGAAAGACACTGAGGGGCTCAGTGGGGGAAGTAACTGCAGAAGTGGTGAAAATAGCAAGAGAACTAGAATTAGAAGTGGAGCCTGAAGATGGGACTGGATTGCTGCACTGTCATGAGAAAACTTGACCAGATGAGGAATTGCTTCTTAGGGAGGAGCAAAGAAAGTAGTTTCCAGAGATGGAATCTACTCCCGGTGAAGATGCTGTGAAGACTGTTGAAGTAACAACAAAGGACTTAGAAGATAACATAAGCATAGCTGACAAAGCAGTGGCAGGGTTTGAGAGGTTTGACTCCAATCTCTAAAGAAGTTCTACTGTGGGTAAAATGCTATCAGTCATATGCTACAGAGAAATCATTCATGAGAGGAAGAGACCATAGAAGGCAAAACTTCATTGTTGTCTTATTTTAAGAAACTGCCCCAGCCACCTCAGCCTTCAGCAACCACCACCTTGAACAGTCAGTCAGCAGCCATTCGCGTCGAGGTAAGACCCTCCACCAGCAAAAAGATTATGACTTGCTAAAAGGTTAGTATTTTTTAGCAATAGAGTATTTGTAAGTGAAGGTCTACAAATTGTTTCTTAGACATAATGCTATTGCACACTTAATAGACTACACTGTAGTATAAACATAACTTCTACATGCATTGGAGAATAAAAATTAATTTGAATTGTTTCATTGCAATATTCGCTTTACTGCAGTCATCTGGAACCAAATACATAATACATCTAAGCTATACTAGCAATTTCATTTAGAGTCCCCAAAAAGATACCTAAAATTACATTTTGCTCTTTTTCTATCTGCTAAACATTTATAGACTCTTCTGAGATTATCAGAATGTTTTTCCTAGCTCTATTCTATTGTTAGAAATAAATGTATTTCTAACATATTAACTGTAGTCAATTTGCCTTACTATTTTCTAACCAAATAATAAAGGAACTATCAATTTAGCTATTCATCTTTTGAAATAAGCCTAAAAGAGTTTTATTTTCCAAGAAATATTACTTTGATGTACAGGGCTGGTTGACTTTAACATTAAGTAATGAATTTCTAACACAATTATACATGAAAACAAAATGGTTAAGAAAGTCAAGATAGTCTCAATTCCTTTTTACTTCTGGAGAAGGACAGGATGCATTTTATTCAAGTATTTTGGGGCTTAATTAGTGTTTTGGTGACATCACACATATAGAATAGAAACGATGACCCTTTACTAATGAATGTAAACCATCTTGGAGTGTTTTTTATAAGCTAATGGAACGTGGGTTTGAGAGGATTTTTTAAAATGGAAAAATTTTCATTCCTTTCAACTGAGATCAAACTGCTATAATTTTTTTTAATCATAAGATTCTAAGAGTAAGTTAAATATAAAAACAAAGCAAAACTTTTAGAGCTTTGTGTATTTGAAAACAACAGACAAATGGAAATCAGGAAATCATGGTTCTATTCTAGGCATGCTGATCACAGGATTCTAAGACATAGTTACAAATGGGGAAGGAATGCTTTTGAAGAAGTCTTTTGAAGAGCTTCAGCAATTTGGTAGCAGCAGGGAACTGAAAATTAGGAAAGTATGGATCAAGATGGTGACACAGGTCATTCCTGACCAGCCCCCTTCACAAGACCAACTGACAAATATCCATAGACAAGACAGTTCTGTGAAAATCTCAGAACCCAGGGATGAGGCTGAAGCACCCCCTGGGAAGACAATGATTGAAAAGGATAACCTTCCAAAGGGTAAGAGGAGTGGCTACACTCTGACCACACTGCCCCTTCCAAGGGCAGCATAGCACCATACCAAGAGGGGTTCCCTGGGCCTATGGTTTCTATGCTGGGGGAAAAAAGAGCCCAAAGTACATCCAGTCCCCAGCATTGCGGGACCCTTCCCAGGAGGCCAATTTCGATCTTGCCTCACAGGGATCACAGGAAATCTGCCGGGCTTGACCACTGAGAAGGTAGGCAGGGTTTACAGGAATCAGTGCTCAATCTTGGCAGACCACATTTCTCTTTGTAGCTGTGTCCTAGCAGAGATCCTAGGTTGTGTCTGTGCTCATCTGCATACCAGAGCTGATGGCCCTGTCTGGCCAGGGGTCTTAGTGGGCAGAGGAAATAAAGGATGCTAATTAACATCACAAAAACATATGAATGTGTAATATTCAATGGTAATAGTAAATATATAATCAAAGTCAGATTCTCTAATACTGTAATGGTAGTGTGTAATTCATTTGCACCTCTAGTTTAAAGGTTAAAATATAAACATATCTAAAAAATATAACTATAATAATTTATTTTTGGACACATAATATAAAAAAGATGTGAACAGTTAACATTGGTGACCTAGAATGTAAGGGGAAGAGATGCAAAAATATAAAGTTTCTGTATGCTATTGAAGTTGTTATCAGCTTAAAATAGGATGTTAAAAATATAAGATATTTTATGTAAGTTTCATGCTAACTGCAAAGGAAAAACCTATAGTAGATACATAAAAGAAGTCAAAGCATACTACTACTACAAAAAGTCATCAAATCACAAAAGAAGATAACAAGAGAGGAAATAAGGAACAAAGGATCTACAAAACAGAAAGCAATGAACAAAATAGCAATAGTAAGTCTTTACCTAGCATTAATTACTTTACACATAACTGTATTAAATTTTCTAACCAAAAGAACATAGAGCAGCTAAATGGATAAAACACAAGACCCAACAATGTGCTGCCTAAAAGAAACTGGCTTTAGTTTTAAGGACACACATAGATAGACAGTGAAGGGATGGAAAGAGACATTTCAAGCAACTGGTAATCAAAAAAAGCAGCAGAGCAGTTATACTTATATCAGACCAAACAGACATTAAGTTAAAAGTTATCAAAAGAGACAAAGAAAGCAATAATATACTGAAAAAGATATAAGAATTGTAAATATTTGTGCATTCAACATCAAAGCACCTAGATATATAAAGCAAATACTTGCGGAACTAAAAAGAGAAATAAACAGCAACACATTTAATACCCCAGTATCAACAATACATAGATTACCTAGACAGAGAATAAAGAAATAGCAGATTTGAAAAACACTATAAACCAAATGAACCTAACAGACACATATAGAACATTCCATCTAACAGCAACAGAGTAAACATCCTTCTCAAGCATACAACAAAATATTTTTAGGATAGATATGAGTTAGACTGTAAAATAAGTCTCAACAAAGTCATGAAGACTGAAATTTTATTAAGTATCTTTTTCTTTTCTTCTTTCTTTCTTTCTTTCTTTCTTTCTTTCTTTCTTTCTTTCTTTTTTTTTTTTCCACAGTGGAATAAAATTAGAAACATCAATAACGGGAGAAAAATTGGAAAATTCACAAATATATGTAAATTAACACACTGCTGAGCAAACAATGAAAGAATGAAAGAAGAAATCAAAATGGAAATAAAAATAATATCTTGAGACAAATAAGAATGGAAACACAACAAACCAAAACTTATGGGATGCAGCAAAGGCAGTTCTAAGAGGTAAGTTCACAGAGATAAATATATTCATGAAGAAAAAAAAATCTCATATTAACAACTAACCTAACACCTCAAGGAGTTACAAAAAGAAGAACAAAACTAGCAGAAGAAAGGAAATAATAAAGATTGAAGCAGAAATGAGATTAGAGAATAAGAAAATAATAGAAAAGACAGACAAAATCAAGGGTTGATTCTTTGAAAAGATAAACAAAATAGACAAACCTTTAGCTAGACTCACCAAGAAAAAAGGAGAGAGGACTCAAATCAATGAAATTATAAATGAAAAAGGAGATATTACAACTGATATCACAGAAATACAAAGAATCTTAAGAGACCATTATGAACAACTATGTGCCAACAAACTGGACAACAATTGGATAATTTCCTAGAAACATACAACCAACAAAGACTGAATCATGAAGAAAGATAAAATCTTAACAAACTACTAATGAGTAAGGAGATTGAATCAGTAGCAAAAACCTGCCCCCAAAGAAAAACCCAGAACCAGATGGTTTTACTGATGAATTCTACTGAAGAATTAAAGCCAATCTTTCACAAACTGTTCCAAAAAGATGAAGACCAGGGAACACTCCCAAACTCATCCTATGGGGCCAGCATAGAATATGGTACCCTGGTACCAAAGACAGATAACGACACTATAAGAAAAGGAAACTACAGGCCAATATCCCCAATGTAAAAATTCTCAAAATACTAGGAAACAGATTCACGGGAACCTTAAAAGAGTTATACACTGTAATCAAATGTGATTCATCCTGAAGATGCATGGATGGTTCAACATATGCTAATCAATCAACATGATGCACCACATTAATAGAATAATAGATGCAAAAAAGCATTTGATAAAATTCAACACTGACTCATGATAAACTCTCAATAAACTGTGTGTAGAAGAACATAACAGTCATTTATGACAGGTATATTGCTAATGTCAAACTCAATGGTGAAAGGTTTGAAAGCTTTCCTTCTAATGTTAGAAACAAGACAAAGATGCCCATTTTCACAACTTCTATTTGACACAGTACTGGAAGTACTGGCCAGAGCAACCAGGCAAGAAAAAGAGATGAAAGACATTCAAATAGGAAAGGAAGAAGTAAAATTATCTCTTTTTATGGATGACATTATCTTCTATATAGAAAATCCTACAAGACTCCACCAAAAAACTGTTGAACTAATAACTTCATTCACTAAATTTGCAGGATATAGTCAACATACAAAAGTCAGTTGCATTTCCACACACAAACAACAAATTCTCTGAAAAAGAAATGAAGGAAACAATCCCATTTACAATAGGATCAAAACCAATAAAATACATAGGAATAAATGTAACCAAGGAGGTAAAAGATGTATACAATGAAAAGTGTAAAACATTGAAAAAAGAAACTGATGACAAATAAATGGAAAGATATCCCATGGTCATGGACTACAAGAATTAGGGCTGTTAAAAAGTCCATACTATCCAAACTAATCTATAGATTTAATATAAACCCTATCAAGATTCCAATAGCATTTTTTACAGAAATAGAACAAATAATCCTAACATTCACATGGAACCACAAAAGACCCAAATAGCCAAAGCAATCCTGAGAAAGGACAAAACTGATTTCAAGCTTGTGTACAAAGCCAAAGTAATCAAAACAGTATGATACTGGCATAAGAAAAGACAGACCAACAGAATCATACTGAGAGCCCAGAAATAAACTCATGCATATACAGTCAAATAATTTGACAACAGAGCCAAGAATATTTTATGAAGAAAGACAGTCACTTCAATAAATGGTGCTGGGAAAAGTGGATATTCACATGTGAAAGAACAAAATTGTATCCCTATTTTACACTGCATGCAAAAATTAACTCAAAATGGATTAAAGGCTTAAATGCAAGATCTGAAACCATAAAACTCCTAGAAGAAAATGCAGGAAAAAAATTTCCTTGACCCTGGTCTTGGCAATGATTTTATGGCTAGGACACCAAAAGCCTAGGCAATAAAAGGAAAAATAAATAAGTGGGACTACATCAAACTAAAAAGCTTCTGTACAGCAAAAGAAATGATCAACAAAATGCAAAGGCAACTTATAGAATGGAAGAAAATATTTGCAAACCACACATCTGGTAAGGGATTAATATCCAATATATACATAAGAATTCATACAACACAAACACAAAAACAAAACAAAACAAAAAACCCCAAATAATCCAATTAAAAATGGGTAAAGGACCTAAATAGACATTTTTCCAAAGAAGATATATTAAGTGGCCAACAGGAACATGAAAGGTGCTCAATATCACTGATTATCAGGGAAATGCAAATCAAAACCACAATGAGATATCACCTTGTATCTATTAGAATAGTTTTTATTTAAAACAAAAGAAATAAAAAGGGTTGGTGAGGATGTGGAGAAAAGGGAACCCTTTTAAGTTGCTGAGAATGTAAACTGATACAGCCATTACAGAGAATAGTATGGAGGCTTTTCAAAAAATTAAAAATAGAAATACCATATGATTCAGCAATTTCACTTTGGGTATATGGCTGGAGGAAAGGAAATTACTATCTTGAAGAGTTATCTGTACCCCTATGTTGACTGCAGCATTATTTGCTCAATAGTCAAGACATGGAAACAACCTAAATGGCTATCAATGGATGAATAAAGAAATGCAAGATGGATATATTTATGAAATGTGTGTGTGTGTGTGTGTGTGTGTGTGTGTGTGTGTGTGTGTGTGTGAGTGTGTAATGGAATATTATTCGGCCATTAAAAAGAAAGAAATTCTTGGGGTGCCTGGGTGGCTCAGTCAGTTAAGCGTCCGACTTCGGCTCAGGTCATGATCTCACAGTTCGTGGGTGTGAGCCCCACATCTGGCTCTGTGCTGATAGCTAGCTCAGAGCCTGGAGCCTGCTTCAAATTCTGTGTGTCTCTCTCTGACCCTCCCCTGCTCATGCTCTCTCTCTTCCTCAGAAATAAATAAAAACATTTTAAAAACATTAAAAAAAAGAAATTCTGTCATTTGTGACAACACAGATGAACCTTGAAGACACTATACTAAGTGAAATAAGTCAGACAGGGAAAGACAAATACTGCATGATCTCACTTACATGTGGAATCTAAAAAATCTGAACTCACTGAAACTGAGAACAGAGTGGTGGTTGCCAGAGGCAGAAGGTAGGGGTAGGGAAGCGGGTGAAGGTGGTCAAAAGCTACAAACTTCCAATTATTTACTGTATTGTATATTTGAAAGTTACTAAAAGAGTAGATTTTTTAAAAATTCAAGCCCCACACACACACACACACACACACACACACACACACAACTACGTGGGATGATGGATGTGATAACTAACCTTACTGTGGTGATCATTTTATAATAGACATATATATAAAATCATTATGTTGTATACCTTAAGCTTATTCAGTGTTGTATGTCAATTAAATCTCAATACAGCTGAATTTAAATAAAATGAAAAAAGAAAATCATGGCCCTATTTTAGCCTATCCTACTAACATAATGTAGAAGTTAACTAACAAGAACAGCAATATCTGTCAGCTGAGAAACTGATGAGATACCTGACAAGAAGTCTGAGTTGCTACATTTAAACCTGAAAATAAACTACAGATAACCCTTGACCACCACTGGTTTGAACTGTGTACATCCACTTACAGGCAGGGTTTGCTTGTTTGGTAAACACAGTTTAGTACTGTAAGTGTATTTTCTTTTCCTTATGATCTTCTTAACGATTTCTTTTCTCCAGCTTACTTTATTGTAAGAATTCAGTAGAAATATATAAAACATGCGTTACTCGACTTTATGTTATTACTAAAGCTTCCAGTCAACAATAGACTATTATCATTAAGTTCTTGGAGAGTCCACAGTTAAACACGGATTTTTGACTACATAGGGCAGGGGGTGTTGGCACCCTTACCACCATGTTGTTTAAGGGTCAAGTGTATAGTCAAACAAAAACTCACAAATATCTGTCATTTGTCTTGCCATTTTCTTCAATTGGTTAACCCTGGTATCTCTCCCTCACACTTGACTATTGCATGATATTCCTAAAAAAGGTAAAATGATTAAATATTGAATATTAGTCATTCATAATTTATTTAATGCTTGCTACATATCAGGTATCCCTAATAACCTGGGGATAGAAAAACAGATAAGCCTTGCCCTCTAGTAACTCACAGTCTTTTTATTTATTTATTTTATTTTTAAATATTTTTTTAAGATTTTATTTTAGCAGTCTCTACACACAACATAGGGTTCAAACTCACAGTCCCAAGACAAAGAGTTGCATGCTCCACCGACTGATCCAGCCAGGCATCCCTAGATTGGTTTTTGATTAAAAATACCACGTTGGGTTCTATTTACTGAGGACTCTCTGTTCCCATAAAATTGGGAGGGAATGGCATAAGGATGTTTATAAAATATGAACAGGCTTCTAATTATGAAAACATAATGCAACTGATTTCTATAATAGTATTCCTCAAATTTCTTCATAAGACCATAAAGAAAATGATAACAAAATAAAATGATAAATAAGCAAAGTTACATATAACATTAAAAGACTACTGATGCCTGTCAGTGAATATTAAACACAATCAGGACTTAATGGGATTTGTACTTCATTTTTTAAACCATGTGTAAAAGCATCAAGGGGTTCTGCGTGACACAGAGAGCAGTATATCTACATTTAAATATTAAATTGAAAGTATTTTTTGTCTTTCAACTAAAAATTTATCTTAACTGAAAAAGGCTTATCGTATATGATCAAAGAGAAGGGCAATGACTACATCATACCTGGGCACACATTCTCGTTGTGCAAAAGGAATCGCTGTCAGGAAGCCATGGTGAAATAGCACAGGGCTTGGTAATCATTCCATCTGCCCAAAGCCATCCCACTCACCTTCCATACACAAAATTGTTGATAATTTGGTAAACTAACAAAATAACAAAAGATTAAGCAGTTACAAAATGTGATTCCTGCACACAGGGCTAAGAAAGCCAATGAGTAATACCCCTCACATGACCATATCAGATATCCAAATCTGTTCCCCCAGGATTAACCTGATTGCTCATGTAAAAAAATAAGACATGTACTTTTACAGGCTAAAAATACATTTATTTATTTATTTATTTATTTATTTATTTATTTATTTATTTATTTATTTAAATAGTTATTGTCAAGTTGGTTTCCATATAACACCCAGTGCTCATCCCCACAAGTGCCCTCCTAGACTTCATCTCTATCAGCAACTGAAGTATTGTCCCTCTCTAATCTGAACATGAGTCTCCAGGACATTTTAAAAGCATGTATAATAAATTATTTCACTCAGACCCCTTTAGAGAAAGAAATTTAACTTGCTTGTTTTTTAAATCAAGAGCAAACCCCCACCCCCAAACTTAAACTTAACTAATCTCTGTAATCTAAAACTTTATGAACCACAGACAAATCATCTTACCTGTGCTATTACTGTCATAAATGAAACCTTAGCCCCCAAACTTAAGTCTGTCATGTATCTCCAATCCTGGTGGCCCAGATTTAGTCAACCACATCAGAAAGTGCCAGTCTCTCACATGTTCCTCACACCCAATCCACTACACCGAGTTTTACCAAGTGCTATACAGTCTACCTTTGCAAAATAATCCCCCTTCTTTATTTCAACTGTCAATAGCAGACTCTAATCATTTTCTTGTCCTGATGTTTCTAACAGAAATGTTGTTTACCTCCCTGCCTCCAATCCATTCTCCAGGCTATTTCCAGAGTGACCTTTCTAAAATGCAAATATAAGGGGCGCCTGGGTGGCTTAGTCGGTTAAGCGTCCGACTTTCGCTTAGGTCATGATCTCGCGGTTCGTGGGTTCGAGCCCCGCGTCGGGCTCTGTGCTGACTGCCAGCTCAGAGCCTGGAGCCTGTTTCAGAGTCTGTGACTCCCTCTCTCTCTGACCTTCCCCTGCTCACGCTGTCTCTCTCTCCTAGAAATAAATAAAACATTAAAAATAAATAAATAAATAAATAAATAAAATGTAAATATAAGCCTATCACTCTCCTGGTTAACACAGAGTTCCAGGGCCCAGGTCACTCTCTCTCACTTAGCACCTCCTCCCAAACTTGTCCCTACCTGTCTATGTCTCTCAGTGACAATCCCCTTGCATTACACAGAGGATTACATATGGATCTCCAAAAGTGGTACCCGGTCTTGAGCTTCTGCTCAAAGCCTTCTTTGTCTTCTTCAACCACATAACTCCATCTTTCCCTTAGAATTTAGCCTGAGAATAAAGCCTGCCCAGGAATCTCTGTCTGACTTGGGTTCTTCTCTGTACCCCCAAAGTCTCCTCCGCTATCATCTTCATAGCACCGCCCTACCTACCACCCAGAATCACCACCCCACAGGTCAATGCAAACCCTTAGACGCAGGGAGTGTATCCCATTCAACTATGTACTGCAAATATCAAACCTGGCACATAGTGAGCACGTATTAAATATCTGCCATTTACTGTCTTTAACCCCTTATGAGTAAGGTTAACCCTATAGAGGAGCTACGTTCCTGAAAACAATGATGACAAAACCCATGTTAAGGGGGTACTTAAGACTTCATGTGAACCTGCTAAGGCCCCATAAGTGGGGCTTTTAAAATTTTATTTTACTAAAATAAAACAGGTAATACGCACAATTAAAAAAAAACATAAAGGGCACCTGGGTGCCTCAGTTGGTTAAGCGTCCAAGCATCCAACTTTTGATTTCACCTCATATTATGAGCTAACATTTGTGAGCCCCACGTTGGGCTCTGCACTGACCTCACAGAGCCTGCTTCAGAGTCTCGGTCTCCTCCTCTCTCTGCCCCTCCCCCACTTGCTCTCTCTCAAAAATAAACATTTAAAAAATACATAATAAAGGCACTTGATACTTTCAATTAATAACTCCAGTACCTACAATTAAATTTACATTTATTATTGTTTATATGCTAGAAACCTTTCAGGATAGCCCTCTCTGAAAGTTTCAACAAATTCCCCTTGCTCCATTAAGTTTATCTTAACATAGTATGCAGATGCTATTGTGGATAATATACCAATAAAGAGGCATATGTTTTATCTAAGTATTCAATGGCTCCTCCATTCTTTCAGCTTTGGCTTATGCCACCTCCTTCCCTTACATGCCCATCCCAGCTCTCAATTCATTTTAAGTAATGAGAGTATATCTTTCAAGGCCTGTATTTATTTTACCCATGATGGATATACCACAGAATATTCTCTCATGTCTTCCTGTCTTTCTTGCTGTCCTCTTTTCTCTGTTTCTAATTATTCCCAAGACAAATCACTCAAACATACTTTTATTCAACCAACATTTATTAAATACCTACTTGCCAGGAACTGAGCTAAACTTTTTAAGTCATGTGGTTCTAGAAAAGGTACATTCATATAAATCCAACCTGTACTTGTTACCTGCGGTAAGAAATGCACTTTGCACAGCAAACCAGTATACAGCTGTATTTATGCAGAGAAATAAAATGCCACTAAACAAGACAATTATACTTTTCACCATGCACTGAAACTCTCTTTTGGATTCAGCTAGGTTTTATTTTATTTCACTGTGTGGGGGCCCACCCAATCAACTTCATGGCTCACTAATGAGTCAAGAATTAGAGTTTGAAAGCACTGTCCTAAAATACAGGGGGGAAACTTCTGTTTTGGAGAGATTACTGTATTAAAAAGAAAAAGAAAACAATTAAAAACACCCAGGAGGGATGGAGAGAGGATGGGGAGGGAGAGGAGATAGCCAGGGAGAGAAGGTAAAGTAAGAAACACAAGGGCAAGGAGTGAACAGAAAGGGATCACCTAGGAATAGAAAAGATAAAAAGGAAAAGCCAAAGAGGGTACAGAAAAAGAGAGAAGAGAATGCAAGAGGAAAAATGACTGTCATGGTAATTTCTGAGGTGAGGAAGAGGTCACAGCCTAGTGTCCGTGGAGGGAATTAGCTGATTAATCATTGATCACTCCCTCCCAACTGCTCCAAATTCTTAAACCTGTAAAGACTGTACTATGGGTGTTTAGCAAAGATAACAAGGGTTACCCATTAAGGCAGAAATACTAGCCTGCAGCACAGAGACCAGAGTGTGTCTGCAGACGCCTAGGTGAAATCAGTGTGGGGGACCCCACAGAGAGACACGTACATGGGGAACATATTATTGAAAACGATACATGAAAAAAAAAGAGTTGAGTTAATCATGGCCACTGTGTCGCATTCATCTCATCACTGTGAGAAGATGCACTAATTCTGACTGTGTGAAAGTACCCTGTGATTTGTGAGCACCTCCCCTAACAGAAACCCTTACCTGGGGGCATTCCCCATAAGGTCAGTAAATGCTTAGTACGAGGTGGACTCAGGGAAGAAATTCAACCTGATGATCCTAGAAGAGTAAGTACACTTATTTACCTTGTATTACATTCAGCCTATCCTCTGTTGGAAGAACCCTAAGTTAGACAGCATTTCTCTAAACTCTATGTTTTATATTTTGAATCATTTCTCAGAGGTAATTTTTAAATGAGTGAGACATATTCTTGGAATAGGGTGAGCTGCAGAATAGCAGGCACTAATAATATGTGTGCTTGTGTTCCTTTTAACCTCCACTGATTGGCATTTGTTGCTTAGTTAAAAACTCCCGGAGAACTAGTAGGAGTATAAAACGAGAACAGGTTGGTCTTGCATGAATACAGTGAATCACTGCTGGGCCACACAACACCCCTCCTTCCCTGGCACAGCCAGTCCTTCCACTTGGTCTTCTCACTCTGCATTTGGTCTCAGGTGCAAGCGGAAACAGGGTAAGGGGAAAAAAAGCTGAAAACCTCATGTGCTTAACTTTTTTCTTCCCTCAGAAGGGAATAAAGAAGTACGAGAGAGCAGAGGGCTTTGGAGCAGGAAAGAGAATAGGGGAAAAGCTAAAGAATGTTCAAGGATGGGGGGAGAAAGGAGCCACTGGGGGTGTGGCTGAAAACCAGAGGGATGCTGGTGAGGTGGGTTTCTGGGCAGGTGGGTGTCTGCTCAGGGGGCCTCATACAGACTCTGACAGAAACGGAAGAGAATGGGGATGAGATTCAGTACATTTCAACAAATATTTACTGAGCATGCAATTTAACAAAGTATTTTGGGGGCAACAGGGGATGCAAAGATCGGCTGCCCCCTAGGAACTTAGAGCCTAGTAAGGTGGCAGTGAAAGGAAGCAGCAGCCGCCATTCTGATGATGGCTAAATCACCTCTATGCCACACTGTAAGTCAAGCAAAGTATGCTTGTCCAAGAAGCATGTACACGATAGGGACAATATGCTGGGTACTTGGAAAGGAATAAAGGTACATTATTTTAAATATTATATTATATTTATTTATTTATTTTTACAAATAGTTTATTGTCAAATTAGTTTCCACATAACACCCAGTGCTCATCCCCACAAGTGGCCGCCTCCATGCCCACCCCTCCATCCCCCCACATCCACCAGTCCTCAGTTTTTGTCAGCATTCAAGAGTCTCTCATGGTTTGCCTCTCCCCTTTTCCCCACCATTTCCGCCCTTCTTCTCCCCCTTGGTCCTCTGTTAAGTTCCTCCTAATCCTCCTATACGTGCACACATATGATATTTGTCCTTCTCTGCCTGACTTATTTCGCTCAGCATAACCCCCTCAAGGTCCATCCATGTTGCTACACATGGCCAGATTTCATTTTTTATCATTGCCATGTAGTATTTCATGGTATAGATAAATCACATCTTTTTGATCCATTCATCTGTTGATGGACACTTAGGCTCTTTCCAGGTTTTAGCTATTGTGGAGAGTGCTGCTATGAACATTGGGGTACATGTGCTCCTACGCATCAACATTTCTGTATCCCTTGGGTAAATTCCTAGCAATGCTCTTGCTGGGTCATAGGGGAGTTCTAGTGTTAGTTTCCTTAGGAACCTCCACACTGTTTTCCAGAGGGGCTGTACCAGTTTACATTCCCACCAACAGTGGAGGAGGGTGCCCGTTTCTCCACATCCTCGCCAGCATCTAGAGTTCTCTGATTGGCTCATTTTAGCCCCTCTGACTGGCGTGAGGTGGTATCTCAGTGTGGTTTTGATTTGTATTTCCCTGATGAGGAGCGATGCTGAGCATCGTTTCATGTGTCTGTTGGCCATCTGGATGTCGTCTTTGGAGAAGTGTCTGTTCATATCTTCTGCCCATTTCTTTACTGGGTTGTTTGTTTTTCGGGCATGTAGTTTGGTGAGTTCCTTGTAGATTCTGGATATCAACCCTTTATCTGATATGTCATTTAAATATTATATTTAAAAAGTAAAACAAAATTCAAGATTAACAGAGCAGAGACATGTCTGCATACAGAGATGTCTACAAACCCAGATGATGTCCAGAGGATCAAAGTGAGGGCTGTCCACACTAATTACTCAGTATTCCTACCATGGTGGTTATAAAAGCAGCTGATAACACCAGGCATTTATAGCTTAGTGAGAGGAGTCAGCCTGTCTGGGTTTGAATCCTGCCTGGTTCTTCCCCTTGCTAGCTGTTAGACTTTGAGCAAGTTACATAACTTCTCTGCGCTTCAGTTTCCCCATCTGTAAAATGAAGACGATAGAAAGATCTACTTCATAGGGTTACTGTGAGAACTGAGTTAATTCACACACTGAGTGTCAGTAAATGTTGGTTGATGTCATTTCTCCCTAGTCCACACCCATACACTGAAGGAGCTGTAGGAGTTGAAGGAAGGGATCATACTCAAACGAAATACAGCTTTGAGTATTTGGGCTAATAGTGTAGCCATTGACCAGTTTGGATTTAATATCCACTTCCAAGAAATGTCCCCAGAACCATGGGTGAAAGTGTCCAGCTCCCCGATCCAGGTTTTTGCACCTGTTTCAGGAGCTCCTGCTAAAACTGGCTCCTTGCCAGCTATTTACCGTCAGTAATGTTTCCATTTGGTGTATTTACGTCACATTTATAAAAGGAATACTGGTTTGCCTCAGGATTTCTTTTTTTTTTTTTTAATTTTTAAAAAAATGTTTATTTTTGAGACAGAGAGCAAGAAGGGGAGGGGCAGAGAGGGAGACACAGAATTCATAGCAGGCTTCAGGCTCTGAGCTGTCAGCACAGGGCCTGACTTGGGGCTCGAGCCCACGAACCACGAGATCATGATCTGAGCCGAAGTCAGATGCTTAACCGACTGAGCCACCCAGGCGCCCCTGCCTTAGGATTTCAAGAGTGGTTAAGACTGCAAATTATCTGGAGATGAGTATATAAACTTAAAATTATTACTGTTTTAAAATATACTAGAACCTAAAACAAAACAAGGTGAGAATTTGAATAATCTCATATAAATCTAATTCCTCTTGGTTTTGGCACAGCTTTAGAAATCTAAAAATGAATAGCTGACATTTTAAGAACCTAGTTGGAGGATTTCAATTTACAGCAGGCACCCATGGACACACACACAAAGGCACATACACTCCAAAACAACAGCCCTCTTGGACAGTTGCCGTGGCAACACAAGGCGGACTCTGTCAGGCTCTTTGTTATCCTGTTGAAAGTACTGTGCAAAAAGACACTTCTGTTAGATTCTTTACTAATTAAGTGGAAAAGGTTAAAAAAAAACCCAGAAAACTCTAGATCCATAAGGTTTTCATATGGGCTATGACTTAGGAAAACAAATACTAAATATTTCCAGAAGCATTTACAAGTAATAACTGCAAGACCAACTGAGACACAATATTGAAGAAAACAGAAAATACTTCTATTTTGTAAGCTAGACTCATTTCGTCTTTTTCTCCCAAGTTGTGCCATATTATTTTAACGGAATAATCAATTTGTAGAATAAATTTCATTAACAGAGTCTATTCCTTTACGAACACATTTAAATACAATACTTTCCTTTTTGGGCCACATCTACTTCAATTCATTTGGGAGCCTTAACTTCCATAAGCTAATTAGACTTAAAAAAGAAAAATGGTCTCTAAATTAATAGGGGTTTATATGTTTCTTTTTCTTTTTTTAAAGAAGGAAAAAAAAAGTGACAGGAGAGAGAAGGAAGGGATAAGTAGCCCTTGATAAGGCTGTGATAAAACACTGTCTTTTTCCCTTCCCTTCTCTGATTAGCCATCTCTGCCACCTTTGGAGGTTTCTCTCTGTCTCAGCTGTTAGGGTCAGATCCCCTCAAGACTCAGTAGAAGAACTTTTCTCGCTCTACTCTCTTTTCCTAGATGGTCTCATCCCTAGCCACTGGCTTTAATTATCACTCATATGTATGTGCATCCCCAGAAGGAAATGACCACCCCCATTTACATCTCCCGAAGTTCCAGATCAGTTGACCCAACTGCCTCCTAAACATGGCCACTTTGACGCTACTTTAAATGCAAACTGGATCGTCCTGTAGCACTCCTCACCTCAGTAAATGAAAGCTTTGAATGGTTCTAACATAAGTGTACTCAATACCTAGCTGCTAAATGAATAAATGTATCAAGCAAGCAAGCAAACCTGTTACACAAATTCAAAAAATCTAAGGGCCATTCTGGATAAGGCCATCTTTCTCTCCCTCCATGATAAGTTAGTATCCAAGTCTCATTTCACCTCCTAAACATTCCCCAAATCGATTCCATTTCCTAAGTCCTCCCAGCCACTACTCTTTAAGGCACCAGTCTTTGCCTGAAATTTTTAAAACAGCCTCTTAACTATCAATCAAGAGCATGTAGATGTAGTTAGTATACAGAGAAGTTAGGCAATCAATACCTATCAAATAATTTATTAAACAAACTGATAAAGTTGCTCTAAGAAAAGGAAAGAGAACATTTCCTAAATGTCGACTTTACGTCAGACACTAATCTAGACACCTCACGTATACTACCTCATTTAATATCCACAGTGACTCATTTTCTAGAAGAAACTCAACTGAGCAGATGGCTACAGGAGCCTCTCCCAGTCACAGCCATTGCTTTGTTTGGTCCCAATAAGCAGACAATAATGATAAATATGAAGAAGATGATTACAGCTTACCGAGAACTTTTTACCAGATATGGTTCTCAGTACTCTGAATGCATTTTTGCATTTAAGCCTACCACCCTCCTACAAAGTAGGTTCTATTACCATCCCATTTTGCAGATGAGGAAACTTCAATCAAGGTAAAAAAGAACAAACAAAAAAACCCCAAGGAGACGTAGTAGGGCTGTGATCCAGGATATGAACCTGATTCTGTTTAAGAACTAAACACCTGCTTAACTTACAGCAAGTTATAGAACCAGTGGGGACATTGAGCTAGAAGAGACAAACCCATCACTGTCCTTGAAGATCTTGTATTGAACCTGGAGAGCCTGTCTCCAGGGTCAGAGCTATTTTGCCATCCCACTTCTATCCAGTGCACAGCAGAGTTTATGGAGGGAAGCTTCCACCAACTCCAATCCCACCTCTGAAAGGTACATTTCAAGTCAAAGTTGTCGATCTCTTCCCTATCTCCACAGCTACCCAGTTTTCCTTGCATAAGACACCAGGAGGAGATGCTTTAGTGCTTATACTAATATAACGGTAAGACTGAATAATTTCTTTAAAAGTCTTTAAAAAACAGTACCATGAATGGCATGAATACAAAGATCTTTTAAAGGTCTAATCTAGTACTTACAGTTTTATAACTCCATCTGGGCACCTGGAACAGAGCTGCTGGCTGCTCTTGTCTTGTTTATGTTGACTCTGACCCAGCTGAACAAACCTACAAATTACAATGGATAAAAAATAAGCTAAAGAAGGAACTATGTGCAATAAATTCAGTAGATTACATGAAATGGTATGACAGTAGTATGCTTTCAAATGACAGTAGTATGCTTGTTTCAGAAAAGCACACAAGAGCACCCTATGTAACCCAAGACGGTAATTACAAATGGATACCTGACTTTACAGTGGGTTTGTTACAAATGAAGGAGGAAGAATTCTGTGTCTCAATTTACTTAAATGTGTTCTTGAAGCCAGGAAGATGATCTTTCAGGGCTTCACTTATCTAAGGGGGACTGCAGCGGGAAGCTGGGGAACACAAGGGGAGGCATTTGCAGTGAGACAAAAGACAAGGAAAGAGCAGGATCAGTCCCGGGATCCATCTCCCAAAGCAGGGACACTGCTGGAAGCCTAGCATGTGGGTTCTGTTTCTGTAGGGCCACAAAAATCCCCAAGTGTACTCCAGCCACTCTTAAGAGTACTTTCAACTGTGAAGGAGGGGACTGAGGAGACCACCTGCTAAGCCACACTGCCACACCACCCATCCTTAGAGGGGAGGGCACTAATCCAGGCTTGAAGCTAAGAGTCACAGGGAATCACCCCCAGCCAGCTCCATAGGATAGGAGGCTACCTAGTGATGGGCCAATAGGCTGATGGGCCAAGGACCCATCAAGTTCATACTTGTTCTAGTGTGATCTATGCTACATGCTTCATGTTCCCCTCAGGGACATGGCTCTTAGTTTTGTTCTAATGTGTCCCTGAGAAGTTAGGGGGCATGATGAAAGGGATTCCCACTTTTCTACTATTTAAAGTATTTTCTTCTTGGTTGTCTGGGTGGCATAGTCAGTTGAGCATCTGACTCTTGATTCTGGCTCAGGTCATGATCTCAGGATCATGGATCGAGACCTGCATTGGGCTCCACACTGAGCATGGAGCCTTCTTGGGATTCTCTCTCTCTCTCTCTCTCCCTCTGCCCCCCTTTCCTGCTCACACTCTTTATCTCAAAAAAAATTTTTCTTCTGATTCTTAATACTTTTTAATTTTTTATTAGCTTATTTTTAAGGTGAAGAAAAGTACTGCAGAATTAACAATTACTAACTAAATTGTTACATGCTACTGGAAAACTTTCAAATAACTTACTTTTATCTTCAGCAAGTAAATATTTTTGATCCAGTTTTGGGGAAGAATGTCACATGATACCTGTTATTTGTACAGAACTTCAACCTTACCTAATCATGTACACAATCACTGTCAGAATTTTTTTTTTTTTAAAGAAGATTTGGCATGGGTCTGAGGCTTTGATGAGGTAAGTAGAAAACTTCCAGGTCTGGTTAAGATAACAAACCAAAGATATCTGAAAAGCTGAGGGCGAAGGAAGGTACGGAGAATAGGGCTAAGCAATTAGAACAAAATTATAAAACCAAGAAATCTTCAGGAGTGTGAAGGTGGTTGAGGCCAAATGTAGGAGAAACAGGCAGGAGAGCAGGAAGCCAGAAGCCAGGCTGCTGATCCCAGTTCGAGCTGGACCCCCTCCCTTCCCCACATGGTTCTGCAGCTGCCCACACGGCAGCTATGGCAGGCAGGCCAGGCCAGAGCACGGTTTTACACGCACTGTGGATATTAGCCCCCTGGTTGTAGAATTGCAGTGGGAGAAGGCAGAGCTTTTTTAGGCCAATTTAGGCCAGACCTACATGGGCTCTCGCCCAGCTCTTGAAGCTCTGCCCTCTGGGTCAGAGGGGGCACTAAGAGAGCCCCAGAGCCCCGAACAAAAAGAATAAAATCTTGCCATTTGCAACAACATGGATGGAAATAGACTGTGTTATGCTAAGCAAAATAAGTCAGTCAGAGAAAGATAAATATCATATAATTTCGCTCATATGTAGAATTTAAGAAACAAAACAGATGAACATAAAGGAAGGGAAGGAAAAGTAAGATAAAAACAGAGAGGGAGGCAAACCACAAGAGACTCTTAAATACAGAGAACAAGCTTATGGTTGCTGGAGGGGAGGTGGGGGGGATGGGTTAAATGGGTGGTGGGCATTAAGAAGGTCACTTGCCGGGATGAGCACTGGGTGTCAGATGTAAGTGATGAATCACTATATTCTACTCCTGAAACCATTAATAATAATAATAATAATAATAATAATAATAATAATAATAATAATAAACCCAGTGCCTGGCTGGGGCAAGAAGTTCCTGAATGGCCTTGGCCACTGCCTGGCAGGGCCACCCCCAAAATACTGATGGAGGGAGGCTTCCTCTGCCATAGCAATGCCCATGAAAGACAGAGAGGGGGGATGCCCCTGCCCCCAGAAGGGGCAGTGTGCCCACCGTCAAGGGTTACTTACAGAGAGGGGAAGAGATGACTAGATTCCACTTCTCCCCTTCCCCCCAGGTCTGCATCAGAAGCAGGGGCAGCTGATACTATCATGAGAATAGAGGACTGCATAGTCTAAAATCACAGATACCCAAAAAGCACAGGAAAGGTCTACTGAATAAGTCACTGAATAGCTCTTTCTGCGCTCTTAGCCTATAAAGAGGGATGATATCTTTTCAGCCTACTACAAAGTTGTCTAAAGAACAAAACACTGCAAAGCGTTACACAAATCAAAGAGATGTTGTTCTTCAGGATTTCAAACACAAATCTTATTCCAGGGCATGGATTCCTTCCTCCTCTGCAGTAATCCTTTCCCTACCCCTGTACCCTTCTTAGACTGTTTTCCAGGAATACTATGGCTGAACAGGGCTGTGTCTCGCTCCTGGAGAGGGGAGGACTGAAAGTGGGCCTCAGAGGCAGTCGGCGGTAAAAAGTTTCAAGTGAAAGTCATACTTGAAGCAAGAGACACTTTCTTTTTTTGCTTAATTAACGTGAGCCAACATTTCAGTCCCTGACACTTGTGCTCTCTGATATAAGTGAAGTCATATTATTCAGTCACGAACCCCAGATAATTGATTCTTCCAGACCATGTTGCTTATAAAGGCTCACTTCATATGCTGAAGAGTTTATCTACACTGTAGGGACAGCTGTGATGGATAAGTGACTTGAACCTGTGTGTCCAGGGCTGAGAAGGGTGTGACTGAATTCTGAATGGCTACATTGGCTTCTGTCAAGATAGTAATGCAGAGTTGTACCAGTGCATTTGCAATTAAGAAATGCTCTGCATTTTTATGCTTTACATATTATATAGCCAATTTTACTAGTTTATATATTTTACATATTATATAGCCAATCTTACTAGTTTATATGTTATATTTCATATATCATATAGCCGAAATTACTAGTTTGAAGTAAAAAGCTGTCAGTATCCAGTTTGATGGATTCAGCAAATGAAATACTCTCCTTAAGAAAGAACGGAAAGCTGGGGTGCCTACATGGCTCACTCAGTTAAGCATCTGACTCTTGATTTCAGTTCAGGTCATGATCTCACGGTTCGTGATGACTCCTTCAGCTTAGTCTGCCTTAAAAAGGTCTAGAACATTCTGACCTGACACCTTTATATCACCACTTCCTTCTTCTTCCTCAGCCACTACTGCCACCAGCACTCCAGAGCTAACGCAAAGGCAAGGTCCTCAATCGTGAATATCCCAGGTTCATTTTCTAAGAAGGACCTGATCTTGGGACTTTATTCATGCAAGAATAGAGAAATGTGTGTGCACTTCAGTTTGTGACTCATATATGGGGGTGAAAATACACGGACACATGATAAGTTTTCATCATTGAGGGCACTGAGAGTCGCAGGCAGCAGGCCCTTTAACTCCAAATAGAAATCGGTGTTTCAGAAGTTGACCTCCTAACCACTAGTATGGTATTGCTAGTGGAATTCATTTCCATCTGTATTACTATTTTCTTTTTTTAAAAGTTAGACTAGATAGAAGTTATTGGAAGAATACATTTGTATTTTTTTCTTAATTTCTACATAGAAGTACTTTACCTTGAATAAATGGAGAGATCCTCTTCTGAGAGACCATCTGAGAGGTTAATTCCATATACTTCTTTCATGGGCTGGACCACATTCTGGGGTTAAAAACAAGGAACCAGGAAGAAATTTTAGACATCTGACATATTAATTATTTCCAAAGGTGAAGAAAATGAACCTGTGATATTTTTCCACAAAAGTAATCACAGTATGTCTTCAATCTAGTCATTAAACTTCTCAGTTAATGGTTTCTTAAAAATCTGATTTCATTTTCACTAAAAATAACTTTGTTTTAGGGTAAAAAGCTATTAAGTAATTACTAGTTCCTTTGGTATAATGCAGGAATTAGAAAACTTTTTCTGCCAAGGGCCAGATGGTAAGTATTTTAGGTTCTTTGGGTTGTGGCACTCTGCTGCACAGGGCGGAAGCTTCCAGACACAGTATGCAAACAAACAAGCATGGCTGGGTTCCAATCAAACTTTATTTACAAAAACAGGTGGTGGGCTGGGTTTTGACAATTGGCCATAGTTTGCCAACTCCCAGAATAATGTATTCAGTTCTTATCACGCTTTATTTGCCATATCTATCCCTATTACTTCTGGCTATTTCTGGAAATTAAATCTCCCTAAAGCTAGATTTGGTTCTTTTGTAGTTTACTTTCCCTTATATTCCCTTGTCTTGGTAATGTCAAATTGAACAGGTGAATTTCCCACTGGGGCTAGGCAAAGACTGTGAGGCTCAGCTCTAAACCCTACATCCCAATAATGTGCTGAGTGAGGAAATAATTGGACCTTAAGTGGATGTGCTGCTCAAAATGAGACAGGATTGTCTTAAAAATTCTGAAGAGATAAGAAATTTGCTGTTATATTACATGGGAGGAAAAACTCTGATTATTTCACAATCAGACTATTTCAATAACATCTATGCTAAATGTATTCATCCCTTAGTGACCTAAATGTGAAACCTGAAAGCATAGAACTCCTAAAAGAAAACATAGCAGTAATCTCTTGGACATCAGCCTTAGCAATATATTTATGGATAGGTACCCTCAGACAAGAGGGAAAAAAAGCAAAAATAAACTACTGGGATTCCACCAAAAGCAAACACAAACACAAAAAAATCTTTGGCACAGTGAAGGAAACCATCAACAAAATGAAAAGGCAACCTACTGAAAAGGAGAAGATATATCCAATAACAGGTCAATATCCAAAATATATAAAGAACATCTACAACTCAACGCCCAAAAAACAAATGAAATTCAGAGGACCTGAATAGCCATTCTTCCAAAGAAGACATCCAGATGGTCAATAGACAAATGAAAAGAAGCTCAACATCACTCATCACTCATTATCAGGGAAATTCATATCAAAACCACAAGATCACCTCATACCAGTCAAAATGGCTAGTAACAAAAAGACAAGAAATGACAAGTGTTGGGGAGGATGTAGAGAAAAGGGAACCATCATACCCTGCTGGTGGGAAAGTAAATTGGTGCAACCACTGAGGAAGACAGTATGGAGTTCCTCAAAAAGTCAAAAACAGTAATTCCACTACTGAATATTTACCTAAATAAAAATCCCAAAACAATTCAAATTCAAAAGATATATGCACTCCTATGTTTATTGCAGTGTTATTTACAACAGCCAAGATATGGAAGCATCTCCCCTCTCTGTCTGTTATGAGCATTGCTATGTCAGAGGAAGGCCCCCTCCATCATTAGATAAATGGATATGGAAGATGTGGTGTATATATATATACACATGTACATATACATATATATACAATGGAATATTAGAATGAGATTTTGGCATTTTTAACAACATGGATGAATCTCAAGAGAATTACGCAAAGTGAAATATGTCAGACAGAGAAAGACAAAGTAACATATGATTTCACTTATATGTGGAATCTAACAAACAAACAGAGACAGACTCATAAATACAGAAAACAAACTGGTGCTTGCCAGATGAGAAAGGGATTAAATGGGAGAAATAGGGGATTAAGAGGTACAAACTTCCAGTTATAAAATAAATAACACACAGAGATGAAAAGTCCAGCACAGGGAATATAGTCAATAATACTGTTGTATGTGGGGTGCCTGGGTGGCTCAGTCGGTTAAGCGTCCGATTTCGGCTCAGGTCATGATCACACAGTTGTGGGTTCGAGCCCAGTGTTGGTCTCTGTGCTGACGGCTAGCTCAGAGCCTGGAGCCTGCTTCAGATTCTGTATCTCCCTCTCTCTCTGACCCTCCTCTGCTCACAGTCTCTCTCTCCCTCTCTCTCAGAAATAAATAAAATAATAAAAAAAATTTTTTTAAATAATATTGTTGTATGGTGAGAGATGGTGACTACACTTACATTGGTGAACACTGCATAATGTACAGATTTGTGAAATCATTATGTTGTACACCAAAAATTAATATAACATTGTATGTCAACATACTTCATTAAAGAACAAAAAAGTATTCATCTCTAGAAGTGCCTCTAACACCACACATTAGAATGGTGTGCATGGGACCTTTTCTGACTCTCAGTTTTTTAACAGAAAGTAGAATTCTAGGGATCATTCTCTAGAGCCTAATGCCGGACCACATCAAGCTCATCTCCCACACACCTCGGTCACTTTGGCACTGTCTCCCGTGTCGGTCATCTTCACTGGAGTGGAACGCTGAGACACAGAGCCCTCTTCTTCCCGATCAGTCCCAGAGTCATCCTCAGAGCTGCTGGACACAGCCTCCTCGCTAGGGGGTGGCGGGGCGCTGGCTGCTGTTTTCCGCTGTAATACAGCTTCTTCTCTGTTGCTTTTGTTCCTTTAAGAAGATGAATATTGATATAAAGCATCTTTAAACCGATCCCTTGACACTCATTATGCATGGCTGTCCAAAATCCTAGTGCTAGAGAAGCACAAGAAAATGTCTGTGAAAAAATAGTTTTGGGATTCAAGTTGTGATTAAGGGAAAACCTTAAGCATTTTACCACGTACATGTACTGACCTTCTATAAAGTTAAGCCCTGTTATAAATTCAGAAAATAAACCAGTAAGTGGGTATAAACCAGTGCAGAAAAGTCTTCTCACCACTTGGTTACTGTGCCTTCCTTTGGTAACTGAAATCAACATTTTCAAAATTTATGGTACAATAATAGAAGACCATATGTTTAAGATATTAGTAAAGTTATCTGTAACTTATTAAAGCTTCAAGGAAAGGTCAATAGCCAAATCCATGTACATTTCCTTCCCTTCTATGATTTTTACCAATCATAGCACCAGTCAATGACTTTTATGCCACAGTAATGAGCAAGTGATGAACATAAACTAACTTTTAGTATTTGTATTGTTAGTAAATAACTATATTTGCTAGACATTCCTTCTAATAGTAGGGAATAGACAGGGAAAAAAACCCCAAAACCCCTACAAAGTATTTACTTTTAGTTCCAAATATGAGAGTGGTAAGAATGTTTTTTTAAACTCAGAAAATATTTTACAGTAATATTTTTGGCTTTTATTTAAAATATTTAATATTTAATTCTTTAAAAAATACTGTACAAAAGACTTAAAATACCATAATATTTGGAAATGTTTTAGGAAAGGAAAAGGCAATACTATCTGACCACAGGTAAGATGTTATAGAAAATAAACTAGTTTCTGACTTTCTGCCAAGTAAAAATTAAACTCAATGGTATTTCTGTGCTGCAGTAATATAGCTGGTCATTTATGTATTTGTTCCAGGAACTTCTTAAATTCTGACTCCTGAGGACATTTCTTTCAAATTCCTTAGTTTCTGGTCCAAGGCTTAACATACAGCTTTTTAAGACCACATATTTAAGCCACAGAAATTGGTGTATCAGGAAATAGTAATATATATCCCACTGCATAAACTACATGTAGCTAGAATCCAACCAGGATCCCATTCACACTCTCAAACACGATTAGGACTCAATATCTACAGTCTGGCCAGGGTTTCTGGTCAGAGTCTAGAAAAAAATCTTATCACTGGGATTATTCAGGTCAGTGGCATTCACAGATTCTTAGGCTAGAATACATCACATTTCAATCCAGTTTCTAAGCTTGAAGATGTAAACAGTCTTCCCCAGAACAATGCTATGGTAATATACAGAATATGAATTAATTTCTCTACCTGAGCGTATTTGCTTTAATAGTATGCCAACAAAGATAAAGAAAACAAATAGAAATTTTTACCTAGGTATTTTATGTTGTGGGAAACAGGACACTGAGTTATTTACAGGACATAACACACAGTATCTGCTACCTGTGCCTATGCCATCTGTGATATTCCTAATTTAAAATAATAAAATGCGGGAGCACCTGGGTGGCTTAGTCGGTTAAGCGTCCGACTTTCGCTTAGGTCATGATCTCGCGGTTCGCGGGTTCGGGCCCCGCGTCGGGCTCTGTGCTGACTGCCAGCTCGGAGCCTGGAGCCTGTTTCAGTCTGTGACTCCCTCTCTCTCTGACCCTCCCCTGCTCATGCTGTCTCTCTCTCTCTCTAGAAATAAATAAAACATTAAAAAAATTAAAAAAAAAAATAAAATGCATCATGTTGCTGAAATTCCTATAAATTCTTTCAATGTTGAACTCTTCAGTGATCCCAGGGCTATGAATCAACTACCTGTAAGGATCCAATAAATGGAATGTGCTCCAAACTATGTGACTTGAAGTTATTCTTTTTGGTGTAAATCATACTGCAAGTGCCATATTGTTTTACATGAATCTTTAAAATTTTATTCTATATACAAATCTTACCCCAATACTGATTTTCCGGTTTCGTCTGGTTTACGCACTGTAAATGGACTTGGATCAATGCCAACAGTCTTCGGCATAAAGTCACTGAAGAAAGGGGAAAGAAATTCCATATGAATCACTGTCCGTCCTGGTTTCTGTTCAATTCATGTTCTTATACTATACCTTTTTAGCCCTCAGAGCTACATAAATTCTGAGTCAAATGTTCAGGGGAGCTCAGGTGATCAAGGTCATAAAATCCCATGAATTAATGGAATCAAGTAACTTCAATGTTATCAGTCTTCACTGTGAATTTTTTTCATGATTGTGAGACCCAATGGTTTTGAATTTAAGTTTTTCTCTTTTGGAACAGAGCTGGCATCTAAATTGCTGCTAAGATGTATACACTTTGTTTATACCTCACAATTACTTTTCAGGTAAAATTAAACTCATAGAAACCAATGGCAAAACGCTAAGCCACTCAGTTTTATGGACACTGTTTTTATTACACTATACCACCTAGGGATGCTAATACAACGTTCAAAAGCACAGCAGTATCAATTAAAGTATCAGCATCTGCCTCACTAGGCTGGGGTTAATTCATTAAAACACTATTGGAACACTTTAAATAGAAACTTTTTGTTCACCACATACTAAGATAAGCTGAAGCTACTTCGGCACTGGCAAGGCCTATCTCACCATTACGGCCAAAACCAGACCAAACTCCTCAGAGAAGCCGAAAAGGCAAGCATTGCATGATTTAAGCTGATGAGACTTAGGGCTCCAGCAAGGAATCTGCTCCAAGTGCAGCCATTACATTTTTGGAAGGAAAAGAAAGTAATATTGAATCTGATCCAAAATGCCTATTTGACAGTTTGTAAATGTTGTTTTAAATATATAAGTGGTTTAGGGCTCAGTCAGTTAAGGATCTGACTCTGGATTTCAGCTCAGGTCATGATCTCATGCTTCATGAGATTGAGCTCTGCATCGGGCTCTGCACTTACAGCATGGAGCCTGCTTGGGATTCTCTCTGTCTCACTCTCTCTCTCTCTCTTTGTTCCTCCCTGACTGATGTGTGCACAGGTGCACATGCACACACACACATTCTCTCTCAAAATAAATCAATAAACATTTGAAAAAAAATGTAAGTGATTTAGGGCTGCCTGGGTGGCTCAGTTAAGTGTCCAACTCCTGATCTTGGTTCAGGTCATGATCTCACAGTCGTGAGACTGAGCCCCACACCGGGCTCTGCACTGACAGTGTGGAGCCAGCTTGGGATTCTTTCTCTCCCTTTCTCTCTGCCTCTCCCTTGCACTCTTTCTGTCTCAATAAATAAGCTTTTTTAAAAAAAAATGGTAAGTGGTTTAATTTTTCCTTCTTTTTGAAGATATATATAGTTGATCCTCATTATTTGTGGATTCCTTATTAGAGAATTTGCTCACTAAAATTTATTTGTAACCCCAAAACCAACACTCAGAGCTTTCATGATCATTTGTCGACATGTGCATGAACAGAAGAGTGGAAATTTAGAGTAACTCAATGCTCTGTTTCCCAGCTGATGGAGAACAAGGTGGCACTCTGACGTTTCAGCTGTCGTGCCATAAACAAGTGTCCTTTCTACAGTCTATGTACTGCCATGTTTTACACCTTTGTGTGCTGTTTGGTGGTGACCTTGCTGTCTCAAATGATCCATAGTGCTCAACCTCTCCAGTGTTTCTAAGCACAAGACAGCTGTGTGTTAGAAAGAAAATATGTGTTGGAGAAGCTTTGTTCAGGTGTGAGTTATTGTGCTCTTTGCCATGAGCTCCATGTTAATGAATCAACAATATATCTTAAGTAAGGCATCTTTAAACAGAAACACACATCACACAGTTATATACTGACTAGTTGATTAAAATGTTGTGATCAGAGGCTTGCCAGGAACCTAACCTTGAATTGCAATGGTTCAGTATTCTCTAATTCAGTTGTTACAGGAACTTTATAGAACATAACTCATGCAAGTAAAAACTCAACTATACAATATATACATACATACATGTATAACATCATTCATCCTTTGCTGAGCTGAAATATTCTGGAAATGACAACTGAAAATTAGCCAAGTAAATATTCTAAACTTTCCATCTGAAACTACAGCAAAATATAGAGTGGTTTTTAGGATATGTTTCTACATGTACATTAAGTTTAGGCATACACATATCGCATTGGAAGAAAATATAAAATACAAGAATGTAAACTTTAGTATAAAATGTAATAATCAAGGGGCTCCTGGATGACTCAAGTCAGTTGAGCGTCCGACTTCAGCTCAGGTCATGATCTCGTGGTGCATGAGTTCAAGCCCTTCATTGGGCTCTGTGCTGACAGCTCAGAACCTGGAGCCTGCTTTGGATTCCGTGTCTCCCTCTCTCTCTGCTCCTCCCCTGGTCACACTCTGTCTCTCTCTCCCTCAAAATAAATAAACATTAAATGTTAAATGTTAATGTTAAAAACATTAAATAATTTTTTTATTTAAAAAAATTTTTTTAATGTAATAATCAAGAAGTTATTTGCTTTGCCTAATTTTCTTATTTTAGTCTCATCACTTTTCTAAAAGAACCCACAAAACTCTAACAGAGACACAGAAAAATAAAGTATATTCAGAAGTGACAGACCAAGGGGCGCCTGGGTGGCTTAGTCGGTTAGGCGTCCGACTTTCACTTAGGTCATGATCTCGCGGTTCGTGGGTTCGAGCCCCGCGTCGGGCTCTGTGCTGACTGCCAGCTCAGAGCCTGGAGCCTGTTTCAGTCTGTGACTCCCTCTCTCTCTGACCACCCCCTGCTTACGCTCGCTCTCTCTCTCTCTCCTAGAAATAAATAAAACATTAAAAAAAAAAAATTTAAAAGAAGTGACAGACCAAGATGAAGAGTCTGGAAACAATGTCACATGAATTATGAAAAGAATGGAGGATATTTACCCTAAAAAAAATTAATACTGCTTCTTCAAATATCTGGAGGGCTGTCATACAGTAGAAACTAGACTGGTCCTATTCCTAATAATAATAACATAACGATAGCCACCATTTATTAGTCACCAACCCATGTTGGGTACACAATTAAGGCATTTGGCATGTATGTGTCTGTGTGTGTGAGATACACATGCCCCTATCTACATAAAAGAAGAAGCTGAGATTCAGATAAGTTGGATAATTTTCTCAAGGTCACACAGGCAGGCAGTGGCTGATCTACGATTCACACCCCTGCCTTCCTAGTACCAAAAACTATGCTTTATTCCATTAATTTATGCTGGCTCTTAGCTTCTCTGTTCAATTTTGAAAAGTGAGTTTACTCCATATGACAAACAAGGACCAAATGGAGGCAGACTTCAACTTACTAAACAGAAGAAATTAAGTCCAGTTCTCTAACACTAGAAGGGACTGTCTCCTGAAGTAGCAGGGCCACTATCACAGTGGGTATTCAGAGGCTGTACAATCCCTGATAGCAGCCTTGCAGAATGGACTTGTGACAAAGCAAGGCTTATCTATATAAACTAGGAAAACTGAAGTTCCCAAACCCTTACAGTATCAGAGCATTCACAACATACCGTGCCGAACTTGTCATAGCCAAGCAAAAGGTATCATCAAAACTACTCAGTTCGTATGGTCGAAAGAACTCATTGTGGATGTCAATCTCTTCTTCATATTTGTGGAATTTCTTCACTATCAACTTCTTTAAGTTTGCAGCACAGATAACTAAGAGAGATACGCCTGTTACTCTTAAAGTCTTTAGATTACATCTGGCCAACAAGGTTCAGCTCCTGCCTGTGGCACTCAGACACTAGAAAAAGAGATGAGCTATGTGCACAGAATAAACAGTGCAAAGCCGAGTGTGACAAGCTCCAAGGGTGCAAGGAAGGCCTCTGGAAGTCGGGGTAGGAGCAGGGAGTTATTTCAGAAATCAAACCACTCAGTTTTTTGAATTCCATTTTGCTCTGAAATAAATAACCCTCTGCCTTCTAGGTATAAATTGTGCAGCTACTTCACTGAATTTTCCAATATATTTCAAATCTTGTTTAAGGCCAACGTTAGACTGCTATAGTTCTTTCATTTCTCTTAGAACAACAAATCTTCTCAGCAATAGGAGCTATGATTGTTCCCATAATTTCAAGGTTACAAATACTTAAAAAAATTAATAACTTATTAAGAACTAAAAATCATTTGCAATCTTCTTAGTTGATGGCCTTCACCACCAAAGTTAGAATGCCTAACCATAACTAGATGGGCGTCCGCAACTGGAATGTTTCAGACTGGCAGTTGGTCTTACTCAGCGTCCTCTCACAACTGAGAAACCTGGCTTGTTCAAGACCAGAGGAATCAGTAACAGAATGAGGGCTACACTCTATTTAAAATTGGGAAATTATTTCAATTTGGAATGTATTGTATTGTATTGTATTGTATTCGAATGTATTGCACATTTGAGGTTATTCATTTAATAAAAAAATTTTCTTGCCTTTCTGACAAATAAACGAAATGAAATTTAAACTTTAGTGACTAAAATGTACTTTATATACACATTTGTATCTTTTTTCACTGCCTAGATACAGGAAAGTTTTTATTTTTCCTTGTGAATGGGTCTTCACTTCCTTCCCATTATCTCCAAATATCTAGAAACATAATCAGTACTATTTTAAAATGCTAAACTAATATATTATATCCATTAGACATTTAAAGGACATACTTAACAACTGTAAAACACAATACAAGGTATTGGCCTACTTAGATAAAATGAGTATAACACAATCCCTGCCCTTAAAAACCCGAGATGTTACAATCCCCGTATCGTAACAGCAACATAAAACTGAGTTAATTTCTTTTTAATGAAATATTATACGCAAAGAATTTAATGCTTCAAGTTCATTTAGGGATAATTCCAAAATATGTTGGTATAAAAACTAAAAGAGAAACAGTGTGCCTACCTTCATCATAAGGCAGCGGTAAATGTTTTATTATCTCCGGTGTCCACCAGTAAGTATAACTATAAAATTAAAAAAAATTAATAAAAGGATAAGATGGACCAATTGTAAATGCTGGTTTTCTACAATTCACTGGATAAGAGGAGTTGACGGTCTATACTAAGATGGTGCCTCATACTTTAAGGTTAATTTTTTTTTTCCTTTTTAAAACATGTTTGTGAAGTTTTTGGCAAAGCAGGTCTTCAATATGCCCACTGCTTTCCCAACCTTCTTCTTGTTTCAACCATGTCACAGATGTACAAAAATGCCAGGAACACATCTGAGAGTCAAGATACTCCGGTGCCACTTAGTTACTTTTAGCTAAAAAAAGATTTACGTATACTAAGCCAGACTCCAGGAGCTGCTGTTTACTTCTCCCCAGCTGGTGCCTGCATCACTCTACATGCCAGTGAGCAGCAGGACCTTGACCCAAGTTCTACAGCCAAGACTCTTGCACATGCTCATCTGAGAATTAGATTACTTCTTCCACTCTGCTCTGTGTGTATGGGTCTGTGTGTATAGTTAATTACAATAGTTAAGAAAAATCATTAAGTAAATGGATAGTCCTGGAAAACAAGTTCCCTTAGAAAACAGTATAGGCCCTGTTAATCTTTAACTATAAACATTACTACTTGATAACAGAAGCCATTCAGGGAAAGGTAGGGAATTTCAATCATCTGGAATGAATTTCAATCTTCTGGAAATCATCAAAATTCTGTCAGAAGATTCATCTGCTGTGAGCAGAGAATCTGAAAGAAACAAACAAACCCTGAACTGCCTATTCTCTGAACACTGGATTTATTTCTAAAATCATATTCTGATAAATTGGGTATTTAGGGGGAAAATGCGATAGTAAAGTTCATGAGCGCTAGGAAGGAGAATGATGTGAAACAGTATTACCAAATATATTCAAAACACAGATTTTCAAAAGATTCCTTAAAAAAAGAGCCTATGACCAAAAATGCTATAAAGATAATTTTAAATAAATGAAACCCTTTCTAAAAGTAGAATCCCAATTATGAAGAATAGGGGATATTTAAATGAAATAGGCAACAGAGAGAACTCTCCTAGAGATGGCAAGCAGAATAAATAACCAAGGATAATGGAAAAAAGGAACATAATGCCTATGAACTTGGGTTGCAGAAAGTGAGATGATAACCGGAAAGGCTCTTCAAGTTTTACTTGAGACTGAAGTTACCCTTTAGAATAGTGCTTCTCAAAATTCAGTGCACACACAAACACTTCAGGAGATCCTGTTAAAAGACAGATTCTGATTCAGTATGTGGGGCCTGAGATTCTGCATGGATTCCAGAGGGTCCGGTCCTCAGTCTGCTTTTTGAATAGCAAGGTTTTCGAGCATGAAAAGAACAGAGAAGAGTTATGCCTGCTGCTGGCAGATAATTTATTGTCTTTCAACGTTTATCAAGCACTTACTACGTCAAATACCATTCTGTGTGTTAGAAATGCCAGGTTGAAAATAATGACAGAGAAAAGTAGAGCTACTTAATTCCATCATTGTTTCTATCTTCAACAGACATGATAAGTTTCATGCTAGAAAGAGAAAAACGAGAGAAGAGAGAAGCATGTAGAGCCCAAGAGACAGAAGGAAGCATTGGAGCATCTCTTAAGAGCATTCAAGTGTCCTGGTACAGCTGGGATCAATAATCTTTACAAGAAGAGTGAAGAACGGAACTTATACTAAAAATGGGCAAATGTAGTCTCAATGCTCAAAAGTAAGAGGGTAATAGTTTCCAAAAAACTATATACATCAGAGATTGTGATGTTAATTCTAGCAAGATAACAGAATCAAGTATTACACAGAGATGTGAGTAACCTAAAAGGATAAACGAATAACGTCTTGACTCCACATCCAAACCATAGCAATATAATCTCATTTTCTTTTCTCATGAGAATCAGACTATCAGATCAGAAGAATGAGAAAGCATGGATTAATTAAGGTGTGTGTGCATGTGTGTATGCATGTGTGTATGCATGTGCATGCAGGCATAACTTCCATTTTGTAATCACATAATCTTGACAGAGGAGGAACATAAAGAAGGTATCAGCTAGTATATAAGGCAGTGCCTAAAGAATGATGCTCACAATTAGTTTATCTAAGATAAAGAAGTGAACATTATAAAGAATGTGTTTAAACTCAGAACCTACCATGGGGAGGAAAAGAATTAAGAGATAATCTTTAGTGACTTGAAACAGGCTATAGATTTTTCTTCTGAATATTATTAAACTGTAATTCCCTAAGCAAGATAAAAGTAACTTAACAATATTTTTTAAAAAGTCCAGCTCCTCTGGGTAGGTCTCAGAAGCACACAGAAGCTCATGAGAAATATCCACCCTAGGGAAGAAGAGCTGACACGAATGGAGGATGAGAGCATCTGAGAGGACTCAGTCCAGGACTGGGGGGATCTTTGTTATTTCCACCTCCACGTACATTTACTCAGAGGAAGAGTACCTGCAGCAGGGTAGAACCTGCTTTGGAACCAGGATCAGGAGACAGGAGACTTCAGGTTGGTGCCACTTCTTCCTTTGCATAAAACACCTAATATGCCAGCTGCTCTGTTCTTTTTCATTCCCTAGGATTACGAGTACTCAATTCCACTGGCTCACATAGGAAGGTGGGGGGACTAAAAAAAGACTCTTTTAATTCCCCTAGCTAACTGGGGGGACCTCTGAAATAACATATATATATACATATCTACATGTATATATATAGACTTCAGTAAAGCAATCATTCTTTGTGGACAAGATAGAGAAATGTGGGCAGGAGGACAATATAGTTAAATGATGACAATAGAGTAAGTTACAGCCATTTAAATAAGTCCTGCCAAAAATCATGTTAAGGTGGAAGGAGTTGTCTGGTCATGTCCCATATGGCTCTGCCATCTACCTTATTCTACTCAACATTTTTCATCGAGTATTTTTATTAGGATCAAGATGGCCAGCTGATTAAATTTGAAGAAGCTACAAAGCTACAGGTAATAGTTAATAAAAAGGATACACATTTGACCCCCTTTTTTGGAAGCAGGCATAGCACAGAGACCAAGAATGCTCAAATGAGCATACAAGAATGGTACAGATAAGGCACAGTATCAGGACATGTTAAAGACACTTCGGAGTTCTAATAGACAGGAAGCTCAGAGAATCAACATTATGCTGGCATTGCTGAAAACAGCTAATGCAATCTTAGACTTGATAATATACACAGAGTATCCAGGACAAGAGGAGTAACGGCTCCAATGGTCCCACGATATTTGGCACAAACCAGATCAAACTCTGACCATTACTGAACCTAGGTCTGGATACCACAGTTTAAAAAGAATATTGACATCAACTAGAGTCCATAAGAGGAGAGCATTCTGAATCCCAAAGAGACTTAAAATCCAGCATGTGAGGAGCAGCTGAAGACAATGGGGCTACTTCACCTGGAGAAGAAGAGATGTTGAGAAGGTGTGAACTTCAAGTTTTTAAAAGACTATCAAGTGGGTAGGGAAATGGTGTTCTGAAGGTCTCAGCTGGCTGAACTAAAATTAAGTAGTTAAGTTACAGAGCAGCAGATATCAGCATGATATGAGGAAGAATTGTGTAAGTCAACTGTCTGAAAAGAACTGCCCCTTCAACCAGACACATCCCGGAGAACAAACCAGGACTAGTCACACACAGGCCAGAGGGCCTCTCCTGGGGAGACACCAAGGGAGCTCACATACCAGTGACTAGAGCCAGGAAACTTCTCAACTCTGAGTCAATGAAGTAATTAACGCTTAATATCTAAAAACATTTTGGGACATGATAAACACTAATTCAATAAATAGCATCTTAGATGATGTATCTCCTATTAACCTAATGCGGAACAAAACTTCCTTTAATGATTCTAGGCAGATCAGTGAATGTGAGATTTCTGAATAACAGAAGTAGTTACCTCAAGAGAACCTGGTCTGGATGAACTCTAGTCAGAGCTAGGTTTATTCTCCCTTCCCTTATCATTCAATAAAAATATATCAGAATAATTCAGTAAACAGAGTATAAAATACAGGATGGTCACCAAGTTTGGAAACATAAGCAAATACATATAAAGTGTTTATTGATGTTATATTAAGTGATAAAATATTATTATCTAAATTTCTGGATTTTATGAAATGTCACCCTGTATGATTTTTAATAAATGTTAATACCAGGGAATGTAATCTCCTTAAAGAACAGTAACAGTACTAACATCTATTGGATTTCTTATGGGCTAAGCATTTATACTACCTCATCTGATGCTCAGAAACATGTACAAGTTAGATAGTGCTATTATCTCTAATTCACTGATAATGGCAAGTGAGACTTAGGCCGGTTATGTAACTTGCCCACAATCACAGGTTTTAACTGGAGGCCATCTGCCCAGAGCCTGGCAGCCTCGGAATTGTGCTTATTCTGTGTCAGACTCAGTACTCAAGAGTTCTCATGCATTTTCTCGCTGAATCCTCAGAATGACCCTGTGAGGTGTGCATGGTCACCTCCATTTTACAGATGAGCAGAAAGGGTTTCCAGAGTTTAAGGAACAGGTCTGAGGTCATACATTTGCAGAAATTCTAAATCGGCCCTGCCCAGCCCTGAAGTCCACACTCTCACCCAGTTGACTGCTTCTGGCTAAACTGTTCCTTTTATTTGAGGATTATAATACGGATTTAACTGTCACCAAAATAACCAGTATAGGTGGGGGACAATGGAAAGTCCAAATAAAACACTGAAATTTATCTTACAGTCTTTGTAAGTACTGTTTGTGAGCAGTAGCTACTGCTGATAACGTAACCTGATTTTTGGAATTTTGACAATCTGAGGGGAAAAAACCCACAAAAACAGGGGACCAAACCAATGGAGAGATATATTACCTACTTTGATAAAATCTTCTTTTCAGTGGCAGACTTGCGGCTGGTTCTTGTGAATCATCTAACTAGCTAAATGATCTCAGTCAGTCAAGACACATTCTCTCTGCAACCTCAGTTTCCCTTTTTTTTATATATAGAAAATGTAACAGCAGCTTCCTTTGTTGCCATAAATAAGCTCCATCACTGCCTGCTTTAGTGATCAGTTATGTAACTCAAAGTGAGCACATAGTTTAATGTACACTTGTAATACTCTAGCTAATTTCTGCGGTAGAAAGTTGAGTTTTGGTTGCTCCCAAGTTGTGTGTTAATAGTTTTAGTACTGGAGGGGTGCCTGGGTGGCCCAGTTGGTTAAGTGTCCGACTTTGGCTCAGATCTTGATTTCACGGGTTCATGGGTTCGAGCCCCACATCAGGCTATTCGTTGATAGCTGGGAGCCTGGAGCCTGCTTCGGATTCTGCATCTCCCTTTTGCTCTGTCCCTCCCCCTCTTGTGCTCTCTGTCTCTCTCTCAAAAATAAATATTTTATTAAAATAGCTTTACTACATGAAGGTAATTTAAAATTTCAGAAAATCACCCACATTTACCCATAATCAATTGCATCACCAAAGCTAAATATGGGCATTTACAGTCATCTCTCACCAAATAAATGTAATTAGTTCCAAATTTTTTGTTTAGCAGCAAAAATTCAGAGGCAATCATTTATTAATAGTAAATTTAATGTGAACACCAGCAGTGCTTTATTTATAGGGAAAGTAAGCTCAAATAAGAAGTTGGTTATTCCAATAATATGCACTTACATGAACAAATTTGAAAAACAAATTCTGACACATCCCTAATATTTTAAACAGTCCTGAAGCAATAGAGAATTTGGTAATAGCTGTAACATCAGCACTTGCTAATTCACCAGTTGTCTGTGGTCTGGCGACATAATTAGCAGACCCCTGTAGTGTTCGGGAAGCCCGGCTACACAAAGTAAGGTCTATAGTAAATCGAAGCTGTAAGAGAAAAGCATTATGAGAGAACTTGATGTTGTAGGCCCTTGAACAGAATGCACTATCTCCTACCTCATATGTATGAATTTTCTTGCTCATGTGGCAAAATGGACTATATTAGTACATGATGCCTAGATTACAACCATGAAAACAGTCTTCTCATTAAACCCTCACCATGACTCTGCGAGGTGTGTCCCATCATCTACATTTGCAGATGAGGAAAATGAGACTGGGAGAGGTTAAATAGCTAATGCAAGGTCACATGATGACAGAGAGTCAACCTGACCCTGAGGCCACACCACAGGGTGTCCTGTCAAAACACCTCAGGTAAACACTTAATTTCTTTTGAGAATATTAATATCGATTTAATGGTCATCAAAATAACCCGAAAGGGCCTACTGACTCTAGAAAGCCCTGAGGAAAATGGGTGATAAGAGTGGTATTTGTCACTAGAGTCACTATTCTAGTTTCCTGTCTTCACCAGCATCACCCAAGAGCTGGTTAGGCTTCCTGAAGAGAAGAACATTGGAACACCAGAACATTGGAATTCCAAAGTGATGCTCACTTGAAAAACCGAATATTAACTCCTTACGTGTGAGGGTTCTTCAGAGTTTGGAAGGAAGCAGTCGGAAATAATGCTGATGGTTTGCTTTAGTGGAGTTACAACTTACACTCAGTGATGAAGTTCTGAAACTTTCTATCTTACGAAAAATGCAAACCACCAGTAATTAATGACAAGTTCCCAAACCTGCTATGAGGACACCAATAATACTGAATTCCTCACTGCAAATATAGTGAGACTGACTACTTTAGCCTATGTGATTATTTCTCAAAAATGAAAGTATATCATATTCAAAGTAACATCCAATCTGTGTTTACATAAAAGACCAGGAAGAAAAATACCTTCTTCTTGTTGGTAAAAGTCTCATTGTATTTTTATGATGCAAATAAAAATCTGTTGGGAGTTCCCAGAGATGAGGTTTCCCTTCAGTGGGATGAAAAACTCCCAGGAACAGATTAATGGAATCTTGTCTATCAGCATCTGAAAAACAAAAATAGGCATTTCAGGAAATCCAGTACTGAAATATATAAGACAGGAGAATGTTTTCTCAGGAGGATAAGGGCACACTTGTGATTTCATAACACATACCTTTGAAAACAACAATATTTATACTCCAAAAGTCATACACAAACCCAAAAATCTAAAGCAGTCACCAAGATTTTGGGAAGAATGAAAATCTCGCTTCAAAATGCCTTTCTGTTCCACCCTTTTCATAATATAGAGGAGAGAGAACACAAACTGCTTCTTGAGTTTTGAGAGACTCTTAAAAGTGTTTAAGAACTGCCATAATACCATAGTTATTTTATTTTTAGGATAAGAACATATTTTCACCATTTATTATTCTACCTGGAACAAATACATCTTCATTTTATTACAAAGACAAGGAGAGATGTCAGAAATAAACAAGATGGCCCAATTACTATCCATATTCTGTTGTACAACCTTGAACAAGTTAGTTTGCATGTTTCCACTTTTATTTTTTTATTTAATTTTTCTTAAATAGTTTATTGTCAAGTTGGTTTCCATATAATACCCAGTGCTCATCCAAACAAATGCCCTCCTCCATGCCCATCACCCCCCTACCCCATTCCCCACCCCCATCAGCCCTCAGTTTGTTCTCAGAATTCAAGAGTCTCTCTCTTGAATGCTGACAAAAACTGAGGACTGATGGATGTGGGGGGGAGGAGGGATGGGCATGGAGGAGGGCACTTGTGGGGATGAGCACTGTTATGTGAAAACTAATTTGACAAACTATTTGTAAAAAAAAAAAAAGAATTCAAGAGTCTCTCATGGTTTGCCTCCCTCCCTCTCCCCAACTATTTTTCCCCTTCTTCTCCCCCATGGTCCTCCATTAAATTCCTCCTAATCCACCTATACATGCAAACATATGGTATCTGACCTTCTCTGCCTGACTTATTTTGCTCAGTATAACACCCTCTAGTTTCTTTTATTTATTTATTTATTTATTTATTTCTAGGAGAGAGAGAGAGAGAGACAGCGTGAGCAGGGAGGGTCAGAGAGAGAGGGAGTCACAGACTGAAACAGGCTCCAGGCTCTGAGCTGGCAGTCAGCACAGAGCCTGACGCGGGGCTTGAACCCACGAACCGCGAGATCATGACCTAAGCGAAAGTCGGACGCTTAACCAACTGAGCCACCCAGGCGCCCCAACACCCTCTAGTTTCATTTATGTTGCTACAAATGGCCAGATTTCATTCTTTCTCATTGCCATGTAGTATTCCATCGTATAGATAAACCACATCTTCTTGATCCCTTCATCAGTTGATGGACACTTAGGCTCTTTCCATGTTTTGGCTATTGTTGAGAGTGCTGCTATGAACATTGGGGTACATGTGCCTCTGTGCATCAGCACTCCTGTATCCCCGGGGTAAATTCCTAGCAGTGCTATTGCTGGGTCATAGGGGAGTTCTATTGATAATTTTTAAAGGAACCTCCACACTGTTTTCCAGAGGGACTGCACCAGTTTACATTCCCACCAACAGTGTAGGTGGATGCCCGTTTCTCCACATCCTCGTCAGCATCTAGAGTCTCCTGATTTGTTCATCTGAGCCGTTCTGACTGGTGTGAGATGGTATCTCTGTGTGGTTTTGATTTTTATTTCCCTGATGATGAGTGATGTTGAGCATCATTTCATGTGTCTGTTGGCCATCTGGATGTCCTCTTTGGAGAAGTGTCTGTTCATATCTTCTGCCCATTTCTTCACTGGATTGTTTGTTTTTTTGGTGTGGAGTTTGGTGAGTTCCCTATAGATATTGGATACTAGCCCTTTATCTGATATGTCATTTGCCAACTATCTTTTCCCGTTCCATCAGTTGCCTATTAGTTTTATTGTCCTTTGCCATGCAGAAACTTTTTATCTTGATGAGGTTCCAACAGTTCATTTTTGCTCTTGATTCCCTTGCCTTTGGGGATGTGTCAAGTAAGAAATTGCTGTGGTTGAGATCAAGGGGGTTGTTTCCTGCTTTCTTCTTTAGCGTTTTGATAGTTTCCTGTCTCACATTCAGGTCCTTTATCCGTTTTGAGTTATTTTTGTGTATGGTGTGAGAAAATGACCTAGTTTCATTCTTCTGCATGTTGCTGTCCACTTCTCCCAGCACCATCTGTTAAAGAAGCTGTCTTTTTTCCATTGGATACTCGTTCCTGCTTTGTCAAATATTAGTTGGCCATACATTTGTGGGTCCAATTTTGAGTTCCGTATTATATTCCATTGGTCTATGTGTCTGTTTTTGTGCCAATACCATACACTCTTGATGATTACAGCTTTGTAGTAGAGGCTAAAGTCTAGGATTGTGATGCCTCCCGTTTTGGTTTTCTTCTTCAATATTACTTTGGCTATTCGGGTCTTTTGTGGTTCCATACAAATTTTAGGATAGTTTGTTTTAGATTTGAGAAGAATGCTGGTGCAATTTTGATTGGGATTGCATTGAATGTGTAATAATGGGTAATAATGACATTTTAACAATATTCATTCTTCTGATCCATGAGCGTGGAATTTTTTCCATTTCCTGTGTCTTGTTCAATTTCCTTTGTAAGTTTTCATCATACAGATCTCCCATATCTTTGATTAGGCTTATTCCTAGGTATTTTACGGGTTTTTGTACAATTGTGAATGGGATCAGTTTCTTGATTTCTCTTTCTGTTGCTTCATTATTGGTGTATAAAAATATAACTGATTTCTGTACGTTGATTTTGTATCCTGCGACTTTGCCGAATTCATGGATCAGTTCTAGTAGGTTTCTGGTGGAGTCTGTCGGGTTTTCGATATAGAGTATCATGTCATCTGCCAAATGTGAAAGTTTGACTTCTTCTTTGCCAATTCTGATGCCTTTTATATCCTTCTGTTGTCTGATTGCTGATGCTAAGACTTCCAGCACTATGTTAAACAACAGTGGTGAGAGTGGACATCCCTGTCGTGTTCCTGATCTCAGGGGGAAAGCTCTCAGTTTTCCCTCATTGAGGATGATGTTAGCTGAGGGCTTCTCACAGATAGCTTTTATGATGTTTATGTAAGTTCCTTCTATCCCGACTTTTTCGAGGGTCTTTATTAAGAAGGGATGCTGTATTTTGTCAAATGCTTTTTTTGCATCTATTGACAGGATCATATGGTTTTTATCTTTTCTTTTGTTGATGTGATGGATCACAATTGATTTGCAAATACTGAACCAGCCCTGTAACCCAGGGATGAATCCCACTTGATCACAGCGGATAATTATTTTTATGTGCTGTTGCATTCGATTTGTAAGTATCTTGTTGAGGATTTTTGCACCCGTATTCATCAAGGATATTGGCCTATAGTTCTCTTTTTTTTGCTGGGTGTCTGTCTGGCTTGGGAATCAAAGCGATGCTGGCTTCATAGAATGAGTCCGGACATTTTCTTTTGATTTCTATTTTTTGGAATAGCTTGAGAAGAATGGGTATTAACTCTGATTTAAATGTCTGGTAGAATTCCCCAGGGAAGCCATCTGGCCCAGGGCTCTTATTTGTTGGGAGATTTTTGATTACTGATTCAATTTCTTCACTAGTTATGGGTCTGTTCAGATTTCCTATCTCTTCCCATGTGAATTTTGGTAGTGAGTGTGTGTTTAGGAATTTGTCCTTTTCTTCCAGTTTGTTGGCATATAATTTTTCATAATTATTCCCTGAAAATTGCTTGTATTTCTGAGGGGTTAGTTGTAATAAGTCCATTTTCATTCATGATTTTGTCTCTTTGGGTGCTCTCTCTTTTCTTTTTGAGAAGCCTGGCTAGAGGTTTGTCAGTTTTGTTTATTTTTCAAAAAACCAACTCTTGGTTTCATTGATCTGTTCAATTGTTTTTTGTTTTTGGATTCTATATTGTTTATTTCTGCTCTGATTTTTATTATTTCTCTTCTCCTACTGGGTTTGGGGTGCTCTTGTTGCTCTCCGTCTAGTTCCTTTAGGTGCACTGTTAGATTCTGTACTTGCACTTTTTCTAATTTCTTGAAGTAGGCCTGGAGTGCAATGTACTTTCCTCTTAGGACTGCCTTTGCCACATCCCATAGAGTTTGAATTGCTGTATTTTCATTTTCATTTGTTTCCATATTTTTTTAAATTTCTTCTCTAATTGCCTGATTGGCCCATTCATTCTTTAGTAGGGTGTTCATTAACCTCCATGTTTTTGGAGGTTTTCCAGCCTTTTTCCTGTGGTTGATTTCAAGTTTCACAGCATTGTGATCTGAAAGTGTGCATGGTATGATCTCAATTCTTTTATATTTATTGAGGGCTGCTTTATGTCTCAGTACGTTATCTTGGAGAATGTGCCATGCACACTTGAGAAGAAAGTGAATTCCATGGCCTCAGGATGTAGAGTTCTAAATATATCTGTCAAATCCATCTGGTCCAATGTGTCTTTCAAGTCCATTGTTTCTTTAATGATTTTCTGTCTAGTTGACCTATCCACTGCTGTAAATGGCGTATTAAGGTCCCCTGCTATTAGCACATTCTTATCTATAAGATTGTTTCTGTTTGTGATTGTTTTATGTATTTGGGTGCTCCCATATTCAGTGCATAGACATTTATAACTGTTAGATCTTCCTGATGAATAGATCCTATAATTATTATATAATGCCCTTCTTCATTCCTTGTTACTGCCTTTACTTTAAAGTCCAGTTTGTCTGGACATTGTGTTCTTTGTGGGATTCATGCTTCTGGTGGCATCTCTGGTAACTTGTGTTCCTTGCAACATTTCCCTCAGAGAGTCCCCCTCAGGATTTCTTGTAGGGCTGGTTTATTGGTGACAAATTCTTTCAATTTTTGTTTATTTTGGAAGACTTTTATCTCTCCTTCTATTCTGACTGACAGATTGCTGGATAGAGGATTCTTGGCTGCATATTTTTTCTGTTCATTGCATTGAAGATTTCCTGCCATTCCTTCTGGCCTGCCAAGTTTCAGTAGATAGGTCTGTAACCACTCTGATAGGTTTCCCTTTGTATGTTAGGACCCTTTTATCTCTAGCTGCTTTCAGAATTCTCTCTTTGTCCTTATATTTTGCCAGTTTCACTATGATATGTCAGGCAGAAGATCAATTCAAGTTACATCTGAGGGGAGTTCTCTGCCTCTTGGATTTCAACGTCTGTTTCCTTCTCCAGCTTGGGGAAGTTCTCAGTTGTAATTTGCTCAAGAACTCCTTTAGCGCCTTTCCCTCTTTCTTCTTCTGGAATTCCTATGATAAGGATATTGTTCTTTTTGACTGTATCACTCAGCGCTCGAACTCTCCTTTCCTGTCTCTGGATTAGTTTATCTCTTTTTCTCGGCCTCCTCTTTTCCTGTAATTGTGTCTTCTAATTTACCTATTCTCCTCTCTGCCTCTCCAATCCGTGCACTGGACGCCTCCATTTTATTATGCACCTCATTTAAAGTATTTATTAATTCATCACAACTATTTTTAAGATCCATAGTCTTTGTAGCAATAGTTTCTCTGATGTCTTCCATGCCTTTTTCAAGCACAGCGATTAATTTTATGACTACTGTTCTAAATTCTTGTTCAGTTATGTTGCTTGTATCTGTTTTGAGCAGTTCTTTAGCTGTCCTTTTTTCCTGGAATTTCCTTAGAGGAGTGTTCTTCCGTTTCATCATTTTGGCTAGCTTTCTGTCTCTTGTCAGTTTTAAAAGCTTGTTATGCGCTCTGCACCTGTGAGTACTGCTGAATTAAAGAAGGCTCTTTGACTGTCCAGGGCCTGTCCATTCAGGAAGTGTTCTTTGGATGGTGTCCCTTGGTCTCTCTTGTTGAGACTTTGGTTATTTTATTTCCCTACTCGTAGTGGTATTTGGGACTCTCCACCATGTGTACTTTGGGTTGCTTCTTGAGGTAGTCCTATAAGGTTGTTTTCTCAGCAGTCTGTCTCCTTTTCCTCCCAAACTCCTGTGGTTCTGTAAGGGTTCCTATGGCTTCAGGCCTTCTCCGTTTGAGAGATGGGGGCGAGTGAAATGTACAGAGCTCCCTACCTCTCCCCTATCTTGCCCCTTCTGCATGTTTCCACTTTTAATCTTTAAAAAGGTATCCACTCTTTCTTTAGCAGAGGCAATGCTTAACACATTTTCTGTCCCCCTCAGCTGTGGGCCTGGTCCATTCTCTCCTGTGTTTGATAATGAAGGCAAAGCGGGCAGATAGATAACAGCCTCATTCTAACTATTCAACCACCCCCAAATTACTAACTTACGTATGCACATATATTGTTATTCCTTTCCTTTTCTAATTATATTTTGGTAAAAATGATGATAAGCATTAAAGGGTCTCAATGAAGCACCCTTCCCATTCTGCACTGGCGTCCTTCATTCTTTCCCCTCATTTCCTTCTTTCCATTCTTATCTTGGAGCCCTGTATATTCGAGTTTGGGGCAGACAGCCACAATATAAATAATAACCTCTTTCTGAAAATGAGCACAGAACTAAAAAGATAGCCCAGTAGAAAAGATTGCTTTTGAAACAAGATAATATTACCATAAAATCAATCTTCCAACAGCTATAATGAACACAGATATCTCTGAAATTAGCAACACTGTTCTCATTGGACTATTTGGTCACTTCTGCAAAAGCAATAAATGAAATATGGTACATGAAACATGTATTCCCGTTCTTAGTATTTTGACAGGAAGTGTTCCATTAAATCAGCATTTACCTTTCAGGCCAAAAGTAATATATGAAAGGGACATGTTTATATGCTGAATATATTTGAAGACTTTTTGCCACTTTTGAGAGAAAACAAGTATTAAATGATGCAGACATTACCGCCCCAATTTGCACCCTCTTTACACAGTACAAAAGTAAACAAGCTGCTTTTAGAGTAATTACATTCTTTATGCTTCTTGAATAGCCTTGATGGCACTTAATAACTCACACTATGCAGGACCTGAAAATATCTTAATACTATCTAGAGAAGCTTTCCATTTTTCAGCTGTGTTTTCAAGGAGTCTTTCATCCTTTAAACCGGATAGTTGCTTCCTTTAATTTTTAGTAAGTATGATAAAATGTGAGATGCGAGAAACATAACCAAATAAAAGATATGCCTTCAAAGGATCATAATGAAGACTTGTTGGCTGTGCTGCTGCTGCTATAACTTAAAATATATCTATGGTGTACATAGTCACTAAGGACTCTAAGACTAGTTTAATGAGCCTCAGGTTCTTTTCCTGCCTACTTTTGACTGCAAATAAGACAATCACCCTCAGGAAGACAGTAGTTCTTTGGATATGGATAGGAGCTTAAAACAGGTAGGTAGGGGTTGTTATCGCAACTACAGAGTTGAATAACAAGAGGACAATGATTACCAACTTTAGTACTCAATCAGGCTTTAGAGGAAAAAAGAGTAAGACACTGTTCAACTCCACTCCAACAGCTAAACACTAACCAGTTTCATTATGTATGTATGAAACAGATGGGGCTTGAATATAACAATCCTTTTAAATTATTTTCAATAGCAAAAAATATCTTGGAACTAGAATATTTATTATTCTAATATTAAATTAAGTTTGTAATGAAGTGGCCTCTGAAATTAGTAATGGAAAGGAACGTTATTCAATAAATAGTACTGTGTAATTATTGTAGGGGAGGGGACAATAAAATTGGATCCCTACTTCATACTATTTCTTGAAATAAATACCAATTAAATGTGAGAAAGACAGAGATCAACACTCTAATAGAAAAAGAGAAACACGCACTTTTGAAAGAAGCAGAAGTGGACAATGAACATACCAAAATTCAACTTCACTAGTTATCCAACAAATGCAAAGTAAAACAATATACAATTTTCTACCAATTTAAGCTGGCAAATACTTATCAGAATGGGCACTCCCATACTCTGCTGAGGGAACATTAACTGCTCTACAGTATCCATTCTCTAAGGCAACTTGGCAACACAAGTATTCCGCGCTTTCTGAAAGTTTGCATTATGCCTCTTTGCTTAGGAAAAACTTACATTTAGTGCCTGTTTATGCTAACAGAAACGTCTGAAGAGGATTTTAACTTTTATTAAAATAGCTGTTACTGTACTAATGTAGGTCCTTCCGAAAGGCAAAGTGGTGTAACTCAGACTTTTGCAAAGTGGGGGATACTCTCTGCTTTATGCCGTTTCAGCTTACCCAAGTTTTCATGGGAACATTCTACTTTCCCTGAAATATCCAAACTCTCTGACCTAATATGCTTCTGAAATTTTCATAACCTCAAAAATATGCAAAAAAAAAAAAAAAAGAGTATATGTTTAAAAGGAACCTAAATGCAAAAGAACAGTAACAACTAAGCTATGATGTTTCTAAAGGAGAGACTGCATACGGCTATGAAAAATCATGTTGCAGAAGAATATTTAAGGTCATAAAGATTACTCACATTATCTAAAAGGGCAAATGCAGAATATAAATATTACATGTATGGAAGAGCCATGTTCTCCTAAATATGAACAAGTGGCTATCTTTGGAAGGTGAAGATTATATGATCTGATTGTGAGTTATTCTGTACTTTCTATAATTACAGAAATGATTATGTAAGTATTCTGTACTTTCTATAAATTTCTTTTTATAATTATGGAAGTAATTATAATTACAAAAAGAACTACCATTCATTCATTCATTCATTCAAGAACCTACTATGTTCCACATTGGGGAAACAGTAATATACAATACTGACTCTGGCTCTGGGTGGGGCTCATATTCCAATTGGCAAACAAAATATATACAAGTAAATAATGCATAAGGTACATTCTGGGGATGTAAGTTCTATGAAGACACTGAAAGAGAGTGACATGGGAGCGAAGGGAGGGGACAGAGCCACTGAAATTGGGTAATCAGGACAGGGATAAAGGCTGAAATGTCTGAGGAAGTAACATTTGAATGGTAAAAATGAGAAAGAGGTGGTCACACAAAGCTCTGGGGGCTTTGTGCTCAAGCAGAAGAACACACGGACACAAAGGCCTGACAGGGGAACAAACTTGGCAGCTCCAGGAACAAAGAGAAGGCCAGAGAGGGTGGAGGGCACTGGACTAGGGAAACAGCCAAATTAGAGACAGAAGGGGCCAGGCCACACAACGCCTTGCAGGTTATGGTAAAAAGTTTTATTCTATTTGAAAGAGGGAAAGTGATGATGTCTGACTTCAGTTTTGAAAAGATCCCTCTGGCTGCTGTTTAGAGCAGCAGCAGAAGCAGGGAGCCAGGATGTGGATCAGGAGGTACCTTAGTGTTCAGACTGCCTGCACCAGCATGGCAGCAGTCAGGAGGAAACACAACAGAAGGACTGGCAATGTGTTTTGGAGGTGAGATGAGAGTTGCCGAGAGATGGGACTGGGGCAGGAGGAATAAGTAAGGAAAATAAAGCAATCAGGGATGATTCCTAGGCTTCTGAACTGAGCAATGGGTGCTGGAGTGGGAAAACCAAGTGGAGAAACATGTTTGCGTCAGAGTCAAGAGTCTCTGTCTCAAAAATGATCAGTTTGAGATTCTTACTGGATATCTGTGGTAATGCATTTTTTGCAGAGTTAGAATAAACAATCCTAAACTTTGTATGGAACCACAAAAGACCCCAAATAGCCAAAGTAATGTTGAAAAGAAAACAAAGGGGTGCCTGGGTGGCTTAGTCGGTTAAGCGTCCGACTTTCACTTAGGTCATGATCTCGCAGTTCGTGGGTTCGAGCCCGCGTCGGCTCTGTGCTGACTGCCAGCTCAGAGCTTGGAGCCTGTTTCAGTCTGTGACTCCCTCTCTCTCTCTGACCCTCCCCTGCTCACGCTGTCTCTCTGTCTCTCTCTCCTAGAAATAAATAAAACATTAAAAAGAAAAAAAAAAAAGATAAAGAAAACCAAATCAGGAGGCATCACAATTCTGGACTTCAAGCTTACTACAAAGCTATAATCATCAAGACAGTTTGGTACTGGCACAAAAACACATACATAGATAATGGTAACAGAATACAAAACCCAGAAATGGATCCACAAATGTATGGCCAACTAATTTTCAACAAAGCAGGAAAGAATATCCAATGGAAAAAAGACAATATCTTCGGCAAATGGTGCTTGGTAAACTGGACGGCGACATGCAAAAGAATGAAACTGGAATGAAACTTCTTACACCATACCCAAAAAATAAATTCAAAATGGATTAAACACTTAATTGGAGACAGGAAACCATCAAAATCCTAGGGGAGATCACTAGCAGCAACCTCTTTGATCTTGGCCACAGCAACTTCTTACTAGACACATCACCAGAGGCAAGGTATACAAAAGCAAAAATGAATGATTAGGACTTCATCAAGATAAAAAGCTTCTACTACACAGCAAAGGAAATATTTCAACAAAACTAAAAGGCAACCAACAGAATGGGAGAAGATATTTGCAAATGACATATGGATAAAAGGTTAGTATCCAAAATCTATAAAGAACTTACCAAACTCAACACCCCAAAAACAAATAATCCAGTGAAGAACTGGGCAGAAGACATGAATAGACACTTTTCCAAAGAAGAAGACATCCAGATGGCAAACAAACATATGAAAAGATGTTCAACATTACTCATCACCAGGGAAATATAAATCAAAACCATGATGAGATTCCACCTCACACCTGTCAGAATGGCTAAAATGAACAACACAAGTACAATAAGTATTGGTGAGGATGTGGAGAAAGGGGAACCCTCTTGCACAGTTGGTGGCAATGTACACCGTGCAGCCACTCTGGAGAAAAATATGAGGGTTCCTCAAAAAATTTAAAGTAGAAATACCTTATGATCAAGCAACTGCACTATTAGGTATTTATTCACAGGATAAAAAGTACACATTTAAAGGGGTATATATACCCCAATGTTTATATTTATAGCAGCTCTATCAACAACAGCTGAACTATGGAGAGAACCCAAATGTCCATCAACTGATGAATGGATAAAGAAAATGTGGCATGCACAGCTAATGGAGGATTACTCAGCCATCAAAAAGAATGAAATCTTGCCATTTGCAAAGATGTGGATGGAACTAGAGCATATTATGCTAAGTGAAATAAATCAGTTAGAGAAAGACAAATACCATATGATTTCACTTATATGTGGAATTTAAGGAACAAAACAGATGAACATATAGGAAGTGGGAGAAGAGGAGAGAAGGAAACAAACCACAAGAGACTCTTAATGATAGAAAACAAGCTGAGGGTTGATGGAGGCAGGTGGGTGGGAAGTGGGCTAGATGGGTGATAGGCATTAAGGACAGACTTGTTGGGACGAGCACTGGGCATTGTATGTAACTTATGAATCACTGAATTCTACTTCTGAAACCAATATTGCACTGTATGTTAACTAAAATTTAAATTATAAATAAATAAATAATAAATTTTAAAAAAGAAATCCATGGTAGTAAAAAATCTGGCCTGCAAGACCTTTTCTCTCTAATGTCACATCCATAAATATTTTATATCACATGGCAAAGGGGACTTTGCAGATGCAACTGAGGTTACTAATCACTGACTTCAAGACAGGACAATTATCCTGTATTATATGTGGGTGGGTCTGTTTTAATCAAATAAATCCTTCAAAGGCAGAAGAGAGAGTATAAAGGAAGGCAGAAAGATTAGAAGCACAAGAAGGACTCAGTGTACTGTTGTTAACTCTGAAGACATAGTAGGCCACAAGTCAGCCAACAGCGAGGAAGGACACAAAGTGACTTCAGTCCTTTAACTGCATGGGATTCTGCCATCAACCTGAATGAGCCTGGAAGCCTCCAGGTAAGAACCCAGGTTCCTGACACCGCATAATTTGACTTCATTGTGTTCATTTTTACTTCAGTCTTTGACCCTGTAAGCGGAGAACACAGCTGAGTAATGCTGTGCCCAGCCTTCTGACCCACAGAAACTGTGAGATAATAAATGGGTATTGTTTTAAGATACTAATTTTGTGGTAATTTCTTATAGAACCTACAGAAACCTAATACAATATTCAAGAAGAGATGTTAGCTAGGTCAGCTTTTGGATAAACGAGTCTGGAGCTCAGCTCAACAAAGAAGTCAAGGTTAGAGATATAAAAGTGAGTGTCAAATGCATGGTACTTATGAGCTAGATGTGATGCCCCTAGGGTAAAAGTACAGAAAGAAAAGAAGAGGGTTTAGAAATTGGGCAGGAGACATCAAGAGGGAGACTAAGTGAGATATTAGAGAGAGATGAGTTTCAAGAAAGAAGGAGTGGTCAACTGTGATCAAAGCTGGTGACAGGCCCCATATGATGAAGGCAGAAAAGTGACCATTGGTTTGGCAATAGGGAGACTGCTGGTGATTTTGAAAAGCACAGGTCTAGTGGCATGACAGGGAAGATGCCCAGTGAACAGGAAGAGAGAACAGGATATGAGAAGAAACAGGCATGCAGATAACTAGAGAGGTTTTGCTTAGGAACACAAAGAAAAAGGACTGTAGCTGGGGGGGGGAGGGGAGGGAGGGACACAGGAGTGAGGATGGAAGGAAAAGTCAAATGGAAAATGCTGAGGAATGCTTTCATGCTAGTGGAAATGAAACAGTAGAGGGGGGAAATGGATAACGTGCAGCAATGAGAATATAGATACAGGGATAGCACGAAAGGATAGGATTCAAAGTCTGGTGGAGGGGTTGGCCTAAGATGGGACAGGGCGACTCCAACCACTGTAATACAATACAGAGACTATAGATGCAGGTAAGGACAGCTCTACATTGGGTGGTAAGATGAAGAGGGAGTTCACATCAACGTCAAGTTCTCAGGGGAGTAAGAGGCAAGGTCACCAGCTGAGACTGGGGTATTGTAGGTTTTAGGAAAAAAAAAATGGTACGAAATGGTCATTTTAGAAAGTGGTCCTTTCCAAATGGTCAATCCCCCAGAACGAGCATACAAGAGAAATAGAATAGGACTGGCAGGCTGTTCTGAGTGTCCTTTGGAGCACTGCAGTCAGTTTAAACTAAGAGTAATTAGTGGCAATTTTCTTTTGCCATGTTTAACTGCTTTGGTTGCAGAAAAGGTGAATATGTATTAATATTATTTAAAATGTTATTAAAACAGGGGCCCCTTAAAATTAAAAACAAAAACAAAAACAAAAACAACAGGGGCCCCTGGGTGGCTCAGTTGGTTAAGTGTCCGACTTTGGCTCAGGTCGTGATCTCGCGGTTCGTGGGTTCGAGCCCCACGTTGGGCTCTGTGCTGACAATTAGCTCACAGCCTGGAGCCTGTTTTGGATTCTGTGTCTTCCTCTCTCTCTGACCCTACCCTGCTCACACTGTCTCTCTCTCTCTCAGAAATAAAACATTTTAAAAAAATGTTATTAAAATAAAATTTTTTGCCAAGTGTCTTCTTCATGCTATAGCCAAACACAGCTTTTTTACCCTACACCTTAGAAGGATGACCTTAGAAGACTGTCTCACTAGTCTTGATAAACTAAAATGTTCTCCCTTGCATGGCCCTGTTCCAATGGTGAGCAGAAAGGGAAGGAAACTGTTCCACTACTTTACAACACAATCATAATGCTGTGTGATGTTACTTCCACACGTTTTCCATGTGTGGTAGGCTTTGCAGTCTTTACCTTGTGAACTTTTTTTTTTCAAAATCTGTTTGAGAAGGATTTTCAACGGAAGGATTCTGATTCTCACCCATGCATGCGCGCGCATGCGCGTGCACACACACACATACACGCACACACTAATTTTAAATTACACATACGTGAATGTCTGTATAGATTTATGCATGTCTACAGCAGATCTGTTATTAACTGCTGAAGGTATCATATATCTTCTTTCTTATAATAGGATTTATTTTATTTTGGTGGGGGGGCATGAGAGAGTATATGCATGCAAGTGGGGGGGGGGCACAGGGAGAGGAAAGGAGAGAATCTCAAGCAGGCTCCATGCCCAGTGCAGAGCCTGATGCAGGGCTCAATCCCACAACTGAGAGATCTGGGGCGAAATCAAGAGTTGGACACTTAACTGGAAGTTTAACCACTTAGCTGGATACTTAATTGACTGAGCCACCTACCATCTTATAATAGGATTTAAACTCAACATGCTTCAGCAAGAAAATTGAGCTTACCAAAGTAAATGTTAAAAAAAAACCCCAAAAACCAAAACCAAAACCAAACATTAGAAGGAGCTTAACAAGGTCCTTCAGACAGTTATAATGATAAAACTCTTCCTAACATCTGAAGGGAGTATCTAGGTATCTCTTCTTCCCTTATTGGCATCCTCCAACTGCTGATGTAACCACCTATGTTAGAAACCAAAGGCACTTCCTTTTTTTTTATGATCATGGAGGATTTTATTATTTTCTATAATATAAGTTGCTTATTTTGTAATGTGTTTTTCTCTTTTAAAGAAAAAGTAATCATAAGTGAATGCGTTGGTAATTATCTATTATCAGAATGAGACATGCTTATCTACAAAATCTTTCCTCACTTCTTTTGAATAAACCACCATTAGCGAATATTGTTGGTACTAAAAAAACAGTATTTCATAATGTTCTCTATTCTTAGCATATCTTAGCACTAATCACCAGGGAATGCAAATCAGAACCACAGTGAAATGTCACTTCACATCTGTCAGAATGGCTATTATCAAAAAACCAAGAAGTAACAAGTGTTGGCGAGGAATCAGGGAAAAGGGAACCCTTGTGTGCTGTTGGTGGGAATGCAAAACGGTGCAGCCACTGTGGAAAACAGTGCAAAGGTTCCTCAAAAAGTTAAAACAAGAACTACCATATGATCTAACAATTCCACTCCTAGGTATTTATTCAAAGAAAACAAAAACACTGGTTCAAACAAAAAGATGCACCGCTATGTTCATCGGAGCATTACAAACAGCCAAGATAGTGAAGTTGAACTTTCTTTCATATATTTGGAATCCATTGCATTTCATTCCCTATGAACCATACATTTCATTTGCCCATTTTTTCTCATAAACTATTTGTTTCTTTATTTTGGCTTATTACATCTGAAGGAAATATTGGCTCTTGACATCTAAAGGAAATTAGCATTTGATGGTAGGTTTCGAATTTCTCCGTAGCTTACCTTTTGACTTAATTTGCTATTTGTCCACATAAAATTTTTTTGGTAATGAGAAAAAAAGTTCCTAACAACTTGGTTTCAAGCATCTTCCTGCCCATCCCAGAAGAATAGCATAAGGAAGTTAAGTTTTGTAAAGTTATCTTGAGTGCTTTAAAGAGAATGGTTCTATAAATGCACTGTCCTTATATAATATCCACTGTAATTTTAAAATAAGTTGTACACCCCAATGACACCATGCTTCTCAAAATAAAGTCTGTTTTAGCCACATCATTCATAAAATAATTGTTTTCATAGGAGTTCCTCTTTCAGTGTGTACAACTTTATCTTTTCATTACCATCTTCTATCTTTTACTAGTTTTTAAATCTTGCACAGCTACACGTTCATTCTCTCTGGCCCCTAGTCTTATTAAAAAACGCTTTACTTGGTCCTTATGTATCAATAATGATTCCTATTACAGGGACAATGATGACAGAGTGCAGAAGAGTGGATGCTCCCTTTCCATCAGAGCAGTTTTCAACCTTTTCCATGGTAACCCACCCCCAGAGAGATAGGTGCATATTGGCACACAACTTACATAAGTGTTACAGGTTGAACTGTGTCCCCCTCCCCCCCACCAAAAGATACTGTAAAGCCTTAAGCCCTGAGACCCGTGAATGTGACCTTATTTGGAAGTTGAGTCTTTGCAGATATAACCCAATTAAGATGCAGTCAGTCTGGGGGAGCTTGGTTAAGTGGTCGGTTAAGCGACCGACTTCGGCTCAGGTCATGATCTCATGGTTCATGAGTTTGAGCCCTGTGTTGGACTCTGTCCTGACGGCTCAGAGCCTGGAGACTGCTTTGGATTCTGTGTCTCCCTTTCTCTGCCCCTTTCCCCCACTCCCTCAAAAAAAAAAAATAAACATTAAACATTTTTAAAAAAAAGATGCAGTCACTCTAGAGTAGGGTGGTCCCTAACCCAATATGACTAGTGTCCTTACAAGAAGAAAGGGACTCACAGGGAACATGCCATGAAGACACAGACACAAGGGGAAAATGTCAGGCGATGTCAGAGGCAGAAGTTAAAGTGCTATACTAGCAAGCCATGAAACTCCAGAAATCATCAGAAGGTAAGAAGCAAGTAAGGATCCTCCCCTGGAGCCTTCAGAGAGAGGGAGCACGATCCTGCCCATTCCCTGATTTTGGACTTCTAGCCTCCAGAACCGTGAGACAATACATTTCTGTTGTTGAGCACCTTCTAAGTGAGATTCTATTTTATTTAAACTTCTAAAATATTTAATTTTGATTTCACTTAGCCAGATTGCTTAAAAAGGGAAAATGCATAAGAAGAAAAATGCACATCAGGTAAAGTTGTAGAAATGTTTATTACCCCACAATTACCTGAAAAAGCATTGCTGTAGTATCTAGACAGGGTCTGCATGATGTCTTTTGAGTGCTGGGTCCATGGTGCTATCTTTCTGTAGGTTTTGACACGGTGAACAAGTTGAGAACCACCATACTGAAGGGACAGGGTATCCCCATGATCTTCATAGAGTTCCTCAAATAACCTAAATCAAAGAAAAACAAACATTAAAAAATTTTATTACCAAAAGCGTTACACACATTGTTCACTTAGCCACCTAAATTCCTAAGAGCCTTTCAAGTAGACTCTTGATGATAAACGTACATGCAAAATATACACCATAGTAATAATCTAAAGAGTAACAAAATAAAAAAAAAACACTAAAAGGAAATAGGAGAACCAAAAACATAACCCACCAAAGCCAGACTACGGTGGTTCTAACCTTACTGAAAGACTTCTAACTTTTTTAGGCTGCCAGATCAATTTATCTCCCACAGCAGAAATTTCTACCTTTCTGAAAAAAGGACATGCTCTTGTCACAGAGAGACAAACTGTATTCTTTCCTAAAAACATGTGTTTGAAACTCGTATTTCTTCCTATGCCTGTTAAAATTTTCAGTGCAGTGATATCTGTGGATTTGGCCATTTGGAAGCTGATCAACAGAGCCTTTATGACTCCATCAGATGGCCAATAACAAACATCATTATATTTTCAAGAAATAGCACCTCATGTAGTGCCATGGATCCAATAAGCAGTGACGACACCGTAATCCTTAATGAAGAATCCATCTTTCATATGCCTTATATTTTTAATTCCAAATGTATGAAGGTACATCACTTTTTCTAACGCAGTCTGAATTTGCTTTTTTCTTTTTTAATCCACTAGTTTATATTTATCTAAAGTACTTTGGATTTATCTAAAGAGCATAGTATTTATTGATAATTAACACCAACAACAAAAAAAAAATAAAAACCATGGCAGTAACACACAGGTCTTTAATAGGAATAGTTATTACAGAATTAATTTGAATAATGTCTTTTGGCAACATGATTTTTGAGATGCTAAATGAAGAAACAAGTTCATAGAATTCCTTATTATTAATCAGTTTTGCTTTCCATCATTACCAGCATTTAAAAGGCAGAAAAGAAGATTTACCTAACTGCGTCTGTATCAAACTGTAGATTAGGCTTGTCAATCAGTCCCAAGGAGTACAGCTGATAAGCTAGAGCACATTTTCCCACCATAAACTGTGCCGTGTTGGTGCGGTCTAAACAGTCCACACAATTGGTTCGAAGAACACCAGTCTAAAGAGAAATACCATAAGACTTTCCAACCAGTATTCAGTGACCAAAACTGCTTGTATACCACTTTAGATTTCTTTTGTTAAAAAAGAGAAGAAAAGCTGTAGGCAGGGTATTATTCCTGCACAAATAATGAAGAACATTATAAAAGGTTACATTTGCTACTCAATATTGCTGCAATGGCATTATTATACATTCTAATCGATATTTGAATTTTCTTCTTGAGATTAAGATAAAACAGAGAGCTAACATTTTTCACATGTACCAATTAGCAAAATACGTGCTTTTCCCCTGATATCTCTCTTCTATTGTACAAACCAAATATTCAGTGGTTGGGCCATATCTTTATCAAAGCATAATTAATATATATATAGTGATTGTATCTGGCTCATTTTCCAAAGTGATTCTAACTTATTCTTTTCCCATTTGTTTATGTTTCAATTTCCAATAATAAAATTTATAACATTCAAGAAAAAATCCACGGGCCATTATTATTTTAGTTTCACATCATTTGTTAAGGGTTAAATACTAGCAGTAAGGCTTTTAAAAATCATTCTCAAATGATCAATAATTTTGCATTAAATAAGAAGCATACTCTCTCCACAACTGCTTTCAGAAAACATCATACACTGCGAATACAGATTCTATTCATTATTAGTATTATCTATACCTGCAGGCGACCAGTGGGAATCACACATCCTCCTAGTTCATTCCACCTGTGTTTAAAAATAGATGCTTTAAAAAAATTTTAACAGTATAATCTATATTCATTTTTGGTACTAGCTCTTTATACAAAGAATCAAAGAATCAAAGTAATAGGGCTGAATGCTCCAGAATAATCAGCTGATTCCGCTTGCTTTCATTCTTTCTGGTGAGTATGCAAATGACCACAATGCAAGTTTTATCCATGCTCTCTCTCCTCACAGAGTACCCAGGGAAGCCCAGGAAGGAAGCAACTTAACTCACCCCAGTGTTTCACAACTTGGGCATTTATCACCCATGTTTAACCCGGAGCCCTCTTGCTTTAATTTAAGTCTATTTCCTATTTGGTCTCTACAGACATGCATAGTAATTGCAGGGGATCTTTCTAATAAAATCTTCCAAGCCTTTTCCTCCTTCCCTCAATGCTAAGATTCTCCACCACCTCTAGCTTTACTTTGTGGAGCTTTGTTGCGTTCCTTTGGTTGGTTGGTTGCTCCTTCCTTATTACTTTCCTTCCTACTGATTTTCTCGTGTACTAATGAATGCCTGGGGATATATTCTAAGTACTATATAATGAAACTGTTATTTTACTTTAATTATTTAAAATATTTTAATTATTTAAAACATTTTAATTTCTTAAGGAATTTTAATTATTTATTTAAAAATTTTTTTTAGGTTTATTTATTTTGAGAGAGACAGAGACAGCGTGAGTGGGGGAGGGGCAGAGCGATAGGTAGAGAGAGAGAATCCCAAGCAGGCTCTACACTGTTGAGCCTGGACGTGGTACTAAAACTCAAGAAACCATGAGATCATGACCTGAGTTGAAACTGAGAGTGTGACATTTAACCAACTGAGCTACCCAGGCACCCTCGAGATATTTTAATTATTTAAAAGAAGGTGCAGTACAGAAAAGAATTAATACAACAGGCCTGACCGCTTTCCCCAGAAAGGCCTGCTTATATGGTTGGTCCTTGCCTGGCACCTGGGAACCTGTGCTCCCACCATTTCCAGACGGATAAGAGTGGCTCACTGTACCTAAACTGTCTGTAGAAACAGTATGGTTTTTCTGAACATCCTCTTTCCTTAGGGGAGTCAGGAATTTTGGTATGTGCCAAGCAGAGGCTGCCTAGGGGACCAGCCGCCAATAAAAAACCCTGACGCTGAGAATCTAATAACCTCCTCTGGTTGGCAATATTTCACACATGCTGTGACAACAGGTTGCAGGGTGAGTTAAGCATGTTCTGTGTGGCTCCATTAAGAGAGGACTTTGAAAGCTTAACCTATTTCCTCTGGACTTTGCCACATGTGCCTTCTCCCTTTGCTAATCCTCTGACGTTAATAAATCACAGCCATGAGTACAACAATATGCTAAGTGCTTTGAGTTTTCCTTGTGAATCACGGATCCTGGGCATGGTCTTGAGGACCACTGTCACAGATATCCACAAATTCAAACTGTAACAAAAGGATGATTTCTTTTTTATTATTATTTTTAATGTTTGTTTATGTTTGAGAGAGAGAAAGAGAGACAGAGAGAGAGCACGCAACGGGGGAGGGACAAAGAGAGAGACACACAGAATCAGAAGCAGGCTCCAGGCTCTGAGCTGTCAGCACAGAGCCCGATGCGGGGCTGGGACTCACTCACTAACTGTGAGATAGTGACCTGAGCCGAAGTTGTACACTTAACTGACTGGGCCCCCCAGGCACCCCACAAAAGGATGATTTCTAAAGACATACACACGACAGCTGGTTTTTGCTCCATATGGTTTTTTGGTTTTTTACCATTATAAAGAACTTTGTTAGCTGCAAATAAAATGCTGGGAATATATAACATTAGTTCATTAAAAGATACATAAAACATGATCCTTAATCTGAAAAAGCTCACAAAGTAGTAAGGAAGAAAGGTTTGTAAGCAGTAACTATCATACAACGACAAACATTATTTTCATAAAAGTGTCAGTACTTAGTCTGTGGGAAAAAAAATTCCTGCCCCTATTTAATACTGAAAAATAGAATTCATTGCAGAAAATTTTACTTGGCAGAAATACCTGATGTAATGTTTATTCCATGAAGAGACAGTCTGTGCCTTCCATCTGCAGTTACACAACCACCAGAGGAAATCCCATGCCCAGTGCGTGGTCAGCCCATAAGCACATGAGCAGCTTCTCTTGTCTCCCCACCAAAATAAATTCATCCATCGTTCAAGTAATACAAACTGCTCATATTAACAATATTTTTATCCATAAGAGCAAAATTCTTGATTTATGGTTTTTAACACCATACGTACTTTTCATCTGGGCGCAAAATGCTACAGTAAGAATCAGGGCGGTTTACAAAAAAACCGGTTTTCTTCACCACACTTTCTGCGATCACATTCAGTCGATCAAGAACATTACACAGCTTGCTGAGGAGAGGAGGAAGAACGAGAAAAGTGAGAAGAGCCAAGTTTAATATGCATTTATCTTTACATCGGAAGTAAATACAGTCTATAGTAATGGTAGGAGTACAAAAATCTCTGGTTTGTGCTCACCAGGAACATTATAACAATTTCTGCAATATCATGCGTGCTCAATAACTAGCAAGCTTTCGTGCAAGGAGACATGAAGGGCCCGTATAAACTCTTGGCAAGCCTTAATCTTGGCGCATTACACCCATGGGAGAGCTTCTCCCAAAGCCTCTCACTACTTAAGAGTCAAATCAGTCAAGTCAATACGCATTCATAAAGTGACTGTGAGGAGAACACAATGCACAGGGTGGGTGGCAGGGGAAGAAAACACTGAAAATTAATATGAATGGCGCCAACCAGTAATCAGGCTTCGACTCTAGGAAAATGTGTGCATGTGCGTGTGTGCGTGTGTGCATGGGTATCTAACTACACAAAATGATTTAGAAAAAAGTACAATGAGTTAAAGTGCAAAACAACACAGTAACATTAAAAATATTAACGAGTGTTTATATGATGCCTAGTAAATGACTAAAAGGACAATGCAAGGTTAAGGAAAGAAAGTTCCTTGGGTGAGAGGAGTTTTGAGTTGGATGATGGCAGGTAAAGGAGAGGTGGGAATGCATCCCAGGGAGGTGAGGGTTGAACCACAGGAGAAGAGGCTCAGGAATGGGATCCTGGCTGCTACCCCAGAGGCTGGGCAAGCAGTTTCATTTTCCAGAGATAGAACAGCCCGAGAATAAAGAAAAAGTCACTACATTCTGGAATGAACCAGGTGACAGGACTTTACCATTCACTAAGAGCTTGGATTTCCTATGAACAGTCAGGAGTTACTGCAGGTTCAGCCACAAGCTAGCTCATCGGAAAGTGGTGTCTGAGAAGGTGATCAAATGGGGACAAGATGAAACAGGGAACAGTGAAACGAATGCCTGTAAGGGAAAGCATGGAGGAGGGATGTCCTGAAATGACCAGTTACTTCAAAAAGAATGTACAAGTGGTATCGGTTGTGGGCAAAAAAAGAGTTTGGTCAATTAATTTAAGCACTCAAATTATACATCAGCAGAAAAACAGTCCCCTCATCAGGTTCATGAGGGAAATGAAAAGAGAACATTTACTTTACCAGAGAGAGCAGCTCCCTGCTATTTTACATCACAAGAAAAAGAAAATATCAGAACCAAACATCTGGATCGCTACTCACCTTTTGGTGTACTTGGCCATATCCCAAGGAATATAAATAATAGTGTGTTCAGGAGGGAGAAACTGGTTGAGGTACGTCACAGCAGCTACGAGTTCTTCACTCAGAATCCTCTCATGCTTTCTTTTCTCTCGTTCCTTTATCAAAAATCAAACATTTTCAGGGGTCTAAATACCTTAAGTCAGAGGAAGAGACTTCAACATTTTTACTTTTCAGCTAAGACGAAGAAACCTAAATATACTGAAATAAAGCCTAAAGTAAAAATCATATAAATGCAAAGAAATAAATACTTTATTGAATTAAAGTCAATAGATAATCAGCTTCAAAAATCCAAGGAGATGAGATTTCTTTTTAATAGCCTCCTGCAGCCCCAGGAAGCTTGCTTCACCCTCCCAGGTCTGGTCTGCACACTCCACACCCCACTTTGGCAGAGGAGAACACCCCAAGGATCAGAAGAAGGAAGCCCTGAACTCCAGCCCACTTAAGTATCAGACATAGATCAACTAGGTCTGGATGGATAATCCCTAAACTGGCTGAGAGTGCTTCTGCAGCCCACATGTATTTTTAAATTTGACTCTTAAAACACACCCTGTGAGATAGCCAAGTCAGGCACTTTCTCTCCTTTTACGTTGTGGTTGAATGAACTGAGGTTGAGAGGTGTTCCTGGGACCAAATCTTACCTTCTGCCTGCCTGTTGTACCTCCTTACATATTACGTGCCTCTCTTTCAAGACACGCTAATGCAGGGGCACCTGGGTGGCTCAGTCAGTTAAGGGTCTGACTTCAGCTCAGGTCATGATCTCGCAGTTCATGGGTTCAAGCCCTGGGTTAGGCTGTGTGTTGACAGCTCAGAGCATGGAGCCTCCTTCAGATTCTGTGTCTCCCTCTCTCTCTACCCCCACTTGTTCTCTATCTCTGTCTCTCTCTCTCAAAAAATAAACATTAAAAATTAAAAAAAAAAAAAAGGGAGAGCCTAGTGCATTGCTGCACAACTCTGTGGCTGTAATGCTGGCTCCACTCCCTGCCACCAATGTAGCCTTGGGCAAGGTTCTCGACTTTCCCGGGCCTCTATTTCTTCATCTATAAAATGGGGTAATGATAGTATCTCCCTTACAGCAATAATGGAAGGTTTAAAAGAGATAAAACACAATAATCTTTTATCAGAGTAGCTGGCATGTGAGAATTATTAATAATTAGCCATTTTTATTGTTATCCTGATCAGGACTTCACTGAGAAAGAAAAACAATTCAGTGACAGTGACACCACCATGGTGTTGAGACACTGTTCCTGGCATCAGAATGGGCCTCTGCTGTTTTCAATCACGGTATTAGTTATTAGTTGTCATGATTTAATCAGACAACCACTGTGGAAACAAAAGGGGTATCTATTTTGCACAGCTGAATAAATCAAATGGAGGGAAAAGAGCTGATTAAGAACAGTGTTAAATCAGCTTAGGATGAACATGTATTTAGCTTTTTATATGTGAGAAAATTAAATTATGCATCTGGAATTTTTCTCAGAAGCATTTTGAATCAACTTGGGAAACAAAACCTTTTTGAAAATTTTTGATCAAATCTGACATTTTATGAGAGGGAGAGAAAAGGTTATTTAATCAACCTTAGATCATCTCTACATAAAGAATCTGCTTTATGCATTGTCTGTCCATCATGGATTAGTGTTAGTGGGTTTAGTCAACCTCCTGTGGATCACAGAGCCCTATTAGAAACATCACATATACAAATGATCTTGAATATCATTTCAAGAGGTCAGAGACTCCCCCACTGACCATCGATGGCCCCCAGACTAAAATCCTCCATGTACATTCAGTGCTTGATTCCAGGTTGACTTCCTATTGATTCTCCAGTAATAGCACTGACAGTGCATGGATTGCTGCAAAACGTCAACCAGTGCCTCAAACTTCCACAGCCAGGGAAGCTGGGGTGGGGGTGGGGTTCCAACAAGGTAAAAAAGAAAAGAAATCAAGAAAAGTATTTCATTTTAGTGACTTCATACAGAGAGAGAATAAAGAATGAACATCCTGGGGTGGCTGGGTGGCTGACTCTTGATTCCAGCTCAGGTCGTGATCTCATGGATTCATGGGATGGAGCCCCACATGGGGCTCTGTGCTGACAGTATGGAGCCTGCTTGGGATTCTGTCTCCCCCTGTCTCTCTGCCCCTCCCCTGTGCACACACTCTAAATAAACAAATAAAAAAGTAAACTTAAAAAAAAAAAAAGAATATCCCTCAGTATCATTCAACATATACAAATGCATTCTTTGACTCTAATCACAAATTAATACTTTTTCTAAGTGAACTGAATAAAGATCTTCTTTTAATCTATGAATAAAATAACTATTGGCAAAAACAACAAAAACATTTTTTCTATTCGACAAAATAAAAACTTAATCTCCAAGCTATTTCCTAGTTATCTCTAGTTATTGCCAGAATTTTTATGACAATGGAATGATGAGTATAACTTTTTAAGTCCACCGAGTAGCCTTTAAATATTTTAAAAAATGTACATTTGTGAAGCCTGGGCAAGAACACTTTACAATCACATGTATCGGATGTTATGTTTTGAATCTGCGCAGTTAATACAGAATTATTTCTTTTTTAAATTTTTTTAATGTTTTGTTTATTTCTGAGAGAGACAGCATGAGCAGGGAAGGCTCAGAGACAGAAGGAGATACAGAATCTGAAAGGCTCCAGGCTCTGAGTGAGCTGTCAGCACAGAGCCTGACGCGGGGCTCAAACCCATGAACTGCAAGATCATGACCTGAGCCAAAGCTGTACACTTAACCGACTGAGCCACCCAGGCGCCCCAATACAGAATTATTTCAAACATCAGAGACTGACTCTCTATTTAGCCATAGCTTTTAACCATACTGTAAGGATTTTGCAAACCATGAAAAAGAGTCAGCCTTCCCTATTTTGGTGAATAGCATCACCATCCATCCACCTGAGTAACCAGAAGCCTAGGGACCAAGCCTGACATCTCCCTCTCTCTCATCTCAAATCCAGCCCATCACTGAGTCTACTGCCTCCATACACTTCTCAGCTCTACCACACCACCCTGGTTTAAACCAGGGTCACCCCTTTCTGGATAATTAGAATAGCCTCCTATGTGGTCTTCCAGTATATTCTTTTTTTTTCTTAAATAGTTTATTGTCAAGTTGGTTTCCATACAACACTAAGTGCCCATCCCCACAAGTGCCCTCCCCCATGCGCATCACCCCCCCTTCCCCTCTCCACCACCCCCATCAGCCTTCAGTTTGTTCTCAGCATTCAAGAGTCTCTTATGGTTTGCCTCCCTCCCTCTCCCCAACTATTTTTCCCCTTCTCCCCCATGGTCCTCTGTTAAGTTCCTCCTAACCCACCTATACATGCAAACATATGGTATTTGACCTTCTCTGCCTGACTTATTTCGCTCAGCATAACAACACCCTCTAGTTCCATTCATGTTGCTACAAATGGCCAGATTTCATTCTTTCTCATTGCCATGTAGTATTCCAGCATATTCTTTAACATGCCAATTAAAGAATTGTACCAATCCATATGTTCTCTTTGTTGAGATCTGGATGACCTTTTCAAAATATAAATACAATACAAAATATAAATTACATCACAATACTCTCAATCATGCAAAACCTTCAATGGTTTTCCAACACACTCCTATGATAAAGACCACACTCATCAACACACCCCCCAATGCTCTGCATGGCCTGCCCATAACTATCTCTTCAGCCTCATTTCACAACAGGCTCTCTGGTCCTCATCAGTAGGGGCCCTGCCATAGGCCATCCCTTCCTCATATTTAACCTAGGGCCGTGGTACCTGCTATTCTGAGTTGAATTCCCTCTTTTCTTGGCCTAGTTAATGTCTCTTCCTTCAGTCTGCGCTGACTCATCACTTCCTCAGGGGATACTTCTCTCCCATTATAAGCTCTCATAACACCGTTTAGCCTGTCTCGGTACCTCTGCATTACTTCACCATCTCCTCCATTAGACCGTTAGCTCTGTGAAGGCAGGAATTATTTCTGTGACTGCCTTGGCACAAAAGAAACCTTCAAGAATACTTGTTAAATAACGAAGTAAATGGACATAGGATTCCTGGGTGTTGATGAAATTAAGTTACATTTCTTAACCAACCTCTCAGAATAATCTCAGAGATTACTAAATCGTTGGGCACTGCTACAACCATAACAAGACCCTTGTTCTTCATGCTTTTGGTGTCTTCCTGGCTGTGCATTCTTTCAATGCACATGGCTGCAACAGATATAGATACAATTTATTACCTGCTCTCCCTGCTCTCCATCCTAGGTTAATGATCTGAGTGCCTACTTATAGACACAAGGTATGTTGCCCAGACACCTCTCACGAGGAAGCACAGAACTGTAAGGCATGCCACCATTTTGTCCACCTGGTTCTTGAACTACAGCACTACCCCATTTCTGAATCTAGCCTTAGGACCTTACTGCTATGTATTTGCCTTCCTTAGAGATCACTGGATTAGCGAAGGAACAGGGCGTATCAAGACAAAGTTGTGACTGTGTGATCTCCATGCTACCTTCTCCAAGCAAAGTTGTGACTGTGTGATCTCCATGCTACCTTCTCCAAGCTGTCTTGGAAACTAAGGCAGAATTTCATTCACCTCCAGGTCACCCAAAGAGATCAGAAGACTGACAGACAGCATCACCCTCTTCCCTTGGAAACATATCATTATTCTCCCAGTTATCTAGGGTAGAGGCCACACAGTGCCTTCGACAGTCAAACACAGGGCTCTGTCATACCACAGAAAGTCTACAAAACAAGCTTGTTAAACCCCTTTGCACCAAGGAAAGATTTTTCAGGTGTGACTGAATTTCATAAGCAAACAGATGAGCACATCATACCTTCACTAAATTCAAGATGATGATGGGGGAGCCAAACCTTTGAAGCATCTGGTCAAAGTGAAGGGCAGCCACATGTGCAAATGGATCTGCCTGATCCACTGAGGGGGATAAAAAGGATGGATAAATACCAGAATGAAAATTATAAAGCAAGAATAAAAGAAATATAGGGCGTGGTTTGGTTTTCTAACGTTTAAAGAAAGGCAATTCAAATGGCAGTTTCAATTAATTAATTTAATTCAATTAATCCCGTAGTTTCACTTCCCAAATTCCTCTTGAGCTTATCAGACACTGATTCTTCACCTATTTATTGAATTTGCCTGATTCTTACATTTCTGAAGCAAAATATAATCTATTAGCAGCCAAAATTAAAGAAAAATTATAAAGTTATTGAATATAAATAACAGATGTCTTTCTAAATTATCTACCTTCCAGTAGTAAAATTTGGCTAACATCTAAGAATTTATGAGATTTGTATTCATGGTCTCTAAATGTGGGGGAAAAAAGGGTTACTATGAAAAAGATTGTTCCACGCACATGTAATAGGTGGTTTAGGCATCATAGTTGAAATGTCCTGAGACCAGTACAAAGGCACTGATCCTCTGACTTGCACATAAGAAGAATAACTTCCTGCAGTAAAAGACATCACGGAAGCATCGCAGAGTATTTGCTCAGTCTCCACTTCATTTGCAACATCGCCCTGGAAAAAAAGGTGGCATTTAAAGATATTTTATGTCCTCAGAATTTAATGGAAAAAACTTCCAAGTATATAATGAAATTATAATTCCCATTCTTAGAACATTTTAAAGAGGTAAACTTTGATCAATATTCAATGTGCACATTAGAAAAGGAAAGCCATTAAAATGCAACAAAAAAAAGCAATTAAAAATAGCTGAGAATAGACTAGGGAAAAAATCAAATTAAATAGCTAATAATACAAGAAGCAGACAGAGAACAGCCTGAGTGATATAAATGGCAGAGAAGGAGAGAAAAGGAAAACAATTACATGAAATTATACAGGAGGTCAGGAAAACCAGCGGAATATAAAACTTCAGTTCTGAATACCAGGGAGTAATGGAAGAGACAAAAGAGTGAGATTCAAATAATACCTGATGGAAAGAAGCAAAAACAAAACAAAACAAAACAGGTCTTGAGTTTACTTTACTTATAAAAGTATATAAGGATATGACCAAGAATAATTTTAGAGGTATTAATAACATGACTGTTTGATTATCCTTAAAATATTCAAAAGTAACAGCAAAATTCCAATTTTTCTTAGAGCACCACTTATAACTATTTTCATTGTGTTGATATAATTTTAAGAACAGTGTTGCTATTTTCACCCAGGATTAGAACCCAAAGTCTCACTCAATCTGTCCACTCAATCACACATCTGCTAAGACTCGAGCTGTCTACTTTAAGTGGAGATGAAACACTCAGAGATTACATGACTGACACAGGACAAAATTTCTGTTTTTGTTGTTTTCTAGGGGTGAGCCAAATAAGGACCCCGCCTTGAGCCAACCTAAAGCACAGGGAATGGAATTAAAGGTTTCCATGCCTTGGTCTACTTGGTCTCCTCATCAAGGATGCATTTCTAGGGCACCTGGGTGGCTCAGTTGTTTAAGTGCTGATTTCAGCTCAGGTCATGATCTCACAGTTCATGGATTCAAGCCCCACATCAGGCTCTGTGCTGATGGCTTGGAGCCTGGAGACTGCCTCGAATTCTGTGTCTCCCTCTCTCTCTGCCCTTCCTCCGCTCATGATGTGTGTGTCTCTTTCTCTCAAAAATAAATATTTAAAAAAAAATTTTAAAATAGGATGCATTTCCAACAAGTACTCCCCTCCACTTATTCCTCGAATGGATGAGCTTTATTATTGTAGTCTCTACACTAAATATGCACTATATTTTGTCACATATTCCAGAAATGGCTCATTGTCTAAAACATTAGACATGTCACAGCTCCCCAAAGCACTGCATAACTTGCTCTAAGATAGGTGATGTTTCAGAACATGTGTATATACTAGTCATGTTTCTCAAGTTTCAGACACCCTGGAGTATTAATTATGCTCTTGATCATGTCCCAAACTAAGAAATAACCATTTTCTAGAATTCCACTTTACTACCTCTGTCAGCAAAGCAGACATGAAAGGTGAAAATGTCAGCAGCGCTGTAGCTTCTCCATCTTACCTCACAGTTTGCACCTCTCTTGAGAAAGCGGGTCCCGGCAAACTTACTGGATCTTCTAGCTATTAGAGTAACATAGACGGGTCGTCCATAGATCAACAGCTCTTAGAAATCGAGTTAAAGGTATCAGAGGATTCACACCGAACTGTCACACCAAACCATGAGAATCATTATACTTTCTATATGCATTTAAATATATCTTGGCCAGAAGGTTAAAGAATACCAAAAATCCCCACCCAAGAATGGAATAGCACTGAGTCTAACTGTTCTTCCAAGTTATGTAGGTATTAAAGCAAAAACAGGTCTCACTACGGAGTGGTTTCCATGAATTCCAGAGGAAACGGTAATCAGGTATGGGGTTAGTGGCCAGGGGAAAACCTGGTCTCTCCTTACAGTCAGCTAAAGGATGTAAACAGGTTCAACTAATCCTTGCTTAGTCTTCAGAGATCATGTACGTCTCAAAGAGAGCACGTGTCACCTCACAGGGGGTTTAAATCATGAAGAAATATTTGATACTTAGGGAATGGAGTTAAGTATAATACTGTACATGCTACCCAAATTTGTCACCTACCTGCAAAAACTAAACACTGTCAACTATTTGACCTATATACAGCTTATGTCACCTTATTTCACTTCCTGAGCCTCAGTTTCATCTTTGGTAAAGTGGTGTAAGTACTAATAAAGTAACTAGCTTTATGAGGTGGTTGGGAGAACTGAATTAGGTAAGGTGTATAAATCAATGCCTGTTCTATAGCAAATGTTGAATAGATAGCAATTCCTTTTATTATCATAAAGACTTCCAGAATTTATTACATGCTTGATAACTAGGAAACTAGATTCATCATCTAAACTAATGAGCTTTAAAATTATAATCCATGGTGCTATTGCTTATTTAAAAAAATAAATAAACATTTTTACTGTGCTTACTATATGCCTGGCCCTGAGTTAGCTCTTGGCAATACCAAACATTTTGGAACTACCTTTTAGAAAATGCCCTTAGAAACTGTAGCACATTCCTTTTGGTGTCCTTGGTGGCAAAAACCTTGTGTTTTTTCCAGGTAGATTTCACTTTTCGAAACACAAAAAGTAATTCAGGGCCAAATCTCATTATTCAGTGAATGAACCAAGCAGATAATACTACTTACTGCTTGAAAATGATTATAAAGTAATGACTTCAAGTGCAGCACATAAATCTCACTCATCCCCATTTTTAACCTCCTCTGTGTCTTCACCTAACCTCCCTTCCTCCCTCATTTGCCATCAAGAAGGCACCACTGGCCCTCTTTAAAGCTAACCTCTCTAGATATACCCCTTGATCCCAAATGCTCTGGTGGAAGGAAGAATATTAGTTAATTGCATTTACCCACTTAATGGTCTCAAAACAAAAACTCCTTTAATGTTTTCACTGAAGGTCTAAAAAAAAAAAAAAAAAAAAAAAACGAAGGCACAAGAATGTCAACTGGTGGGACGCCTGGGTGCTCAGTCGGTTGAGCGTCCAACTTTGGCTCAGGTCATGATCTCACGGTTCGTGGGTTTGAGCCCTGTGTCAGGCTCTGTGCTGACAGCTAGCTCAGAGCCTGGAACCTGTTTCAGGTTCTGTGTCTCTGTCTCTCTCTGATCCTCCCCTGCTCAAGCTGTCTCTCTCTCTTTCAGAAATAAATAAAAACATTAAAAAAAAAAAAGGATGTCAACTGGAAAACAAGCTAGGTGTACAAATACCCTCCATGATCTCAAAAAGGGACAGGAAAAACCTAAATACCAATCCTACAGTATACACTGCCTTTCTAAACCTTGGAGCATGTTAGCACTTTCTTGAAAGGTTTCAACCATAGCTAGAAATTAAGTAAAAGGAAACAGAAATATTTATAACATTGAACTCAAAATCAGCTTAACCCAAGGTTCAACCTACTTCTGCTTAATCTGTTACATCCCTTCCCAATCCAGGCTTCGAGCACATTATGCCCAAACCACTGCAATTTCTTCCTAACCCACATCCCTGTTCTAGTTTCATTTTTCTTAATCCAGCTTGCAAACAGATGTTAACTCAACCCTCCCAAGTACTCCCATCTATATTGCCCTCTTGAATGAACTTTCCAAAACTCAGGCACCAAACCCAAAATGCCCCATCCTCCTCACCTGTCAGTGATTCTGCTCCTCCTCTCTTACTTACTGCCTATATCCCTCACTGTGCACACATTTTCTTCCCCATTGTTTATCTTTCTGTGTACAAAATAGATCTGTTCAAATGGTCTGCATTTTTTTTTGTATTTCCACTACCTGATATCATGGGCAAGTTTTCCTGCTGGGTGCACAGAATGGTAAATATAATCTTACAATTCCTATATAGTTTTCTACAAATTGATACAGCATAAGTTTAATAATATACATCTAGCTTTTTAAAAAAGGATACTTGACTGTCCACAGAACCCATGAATAATATACAACAGCCAGTCATGATGCACAGTATTCTTAATTATATCCAGAAGGTCACCGTTCCACACATACTTCATATAAGGCTCACTACAGATCCCAAATACACCTGAAAAATAAAACTTGGTATCAGAAAGATAAGGAAATGGGTCAATGTTCCACTCATTGTTGAGTTCTTAAGTTTCTAACCAAAATAAAATGTCTGATAAATAGCAGTGCTATTTTCAGCAGATATAATTCACATCATCACTCAGAACACTAGGCTGATCGTGTATAAGGTAAAAGGATAGGGGCGCCTGGGTGGCTTAGTCGGTTAAGTGTCTGACTTTTGCTTAGGTCATGATCTCGCGGTTCGTGGGTTCGAGCCCCGCGTCGGGCTCTGTGCTGACTGCCAGCTCAGAGCCTGGAGCCTGTTTCAGAGTCTGTGACTCCCTCTCTCTCTGACCCTCCGCTGCTCACGCTGTCTCTCTCTCTCTCTCCTAGAAATAAAATTAAAAATATATACATACTGAAAAAAAAGGATGAACACATTTTTCTGATTTGAAAGTGCTTTTAACCTAAGAGAGAGGAAAACAATAGGGAAATTAAGGACACATGTACAAATACATGACTAAGGCCGAGAGATAGCACTTAAACTAGGTAAAAGCACTGCTCTGGGATCAGGGGGTCTGGATCCAAATACTGGCTTTGCCTCTCATCAGCAGGGTGACGGTGTGACCGAGAGTGTTACTTACTCAGTGGCCCTGCTTCCTCAACTGTACCTGAATCGTGTGGTTGTTCTAAAGATGAAATAAGTTGGTAATACACATAAAGTGCTTTGAACCAGACTGGTAACTTATTGATACTTCCGTAAGTGATAGCTATTATCATATCAAGCTTTTTCTATGTAAAGAAATTAATTTCATCAAACATGATCTCAGCATATTCAGATATATTTATTAAACATCGACAACTTTTACAAAACTTACATAAAGTGCAACATAAGAAATAAGTGTATTTAAAAGATAATGGCTTAAAAGACGTTCTAGATAATGGCTATTTTCCTTCTCAAAACATGATATGTTAAGAGTGTTTATATACTATGACAAATACACTTGGTTTGATTCATAAAAACTAAACCTTCTCTGCTCTTTCGATGCTTTACACAGAGCATGAATACTACACATATGAACTAGAGTCCTGTCTTTGCCACATACCAGACTCTGTGACCTCTGGCAAGCTGCTTAAATATCTCTGAACCTCAATTTTCTGAACTGTGAAATGATGATACTACTACTCAACTCAGAGATATGTTCAGATGAAATTAACATACCCCAAGTGATTAATACTGTATTAGAGAGAGTAGAGACTTTTTTAAAAAATGTATTATTATTTTCGTTTTCTACCTACCCCTATACCTTCTACCCTTACTCTCTGTTTCCTATCAGCTTTCCCCTCTGTGGTAAGAGAATAGTGTCCCCACTAAAAGATGTGTATGTCCTAATCACCAGAACATGTGAATATGTTATGCTATGTGGCAAGGAGAAATTAAAATTGCAGATGGCATTAAGGTTGTTAATCGATGACCTTGAGATGGGGAGATTATTTTGGATTATCTAGATGGGCCCAGTGTAATCACAGGGTCATTGTAAGCGAAAGCAGAAAACAGGAATATGAGTGTAAGAGTGATATGATATAGGGAAAAAAAACCTCGCTGGCCTTTGCTGGTTTTGAACATGGAAGGGGCCCCAAGCCAAGGAATGTGGGCAGCCTCTAGAACATGGAAATGGCAAGAAAATTATTTTCTCCAGGGTCTCAAAAAAGAAACGCAACCCTATCAATACCCTAATTTTAGTCCACTGCTACCTATTTTGGACTTCTGGCTTCTGTAAAATAGTATGTTTGTATAGTTTTAAGTCACCAAGTTTCTGGTAATTTGTTATAGCATCTATGAAAACCTAATACACAATGTTACTCATATCTGCCAAGTAGAACTGCTGCAGAGAGAGTAAAACATTCAGTGGCTTTTAGGGGCTTCATTGGGATTCCAGAACAAATATTCAAATTCAGATTTAGGATGATACGTAGTGCAAATTTAGTAATACCTTTAGCTTTTCTTTGACGAAGCATGGTATTTAGAAGAAATGATGCAAACAAATAGTCAGGCACACATTACCTTATCCTCCACCTGTCTCTGGTAGTATAGGTTACAATTTGGGAGTCTGAATGAGGGCAAATTTATGTGATCTTGATGCTCTGAGGTAGGCGGGGTACACTGAGTTTGGTCCTTGGCGCAAGGGAGTCAATCTAATAGGTTAATAATAGTCAAGGGCAATGCCAGGGATGACGTCCAGTTTAAGTAACACTCTAAGTCTACTTGGTGTGAACAAGAACCTTTGGCAAAATGTAATGGAGCACAGCCTCTTCTTGTCCTGCATGGACAAGCCTCCTGCAGCTTTAGATTACATTCTACCTCTGCACCCACGTTTTCATCATCATTATTTAAGTTGCACAGAGCAAAGTGACCAAGACACTATTGACTTACTATGCTTCCATAGTAAATACAACTCAGCTTAGCTGCTTGAAGTCTGAAATGATTCCTTTACAATACTCACTTTAGCTGTGCCCTGGCTTTAGAGTTCTAGAACAATCCTAAAATCTAGGCATGAAGGTACCAACTCTGTTAGGAGACCCTAGACTAGTCACATTTGGTCCTGCAGTGACCCTGCAGTGGCCCTGACATAAGCAAGGCCTATGAGGGACGCTCAGGTCAAGCTGGGGCCAATCAAAATAAGAGCAGCTTCTGACATGCTATACTGTTTCCTCAGCACACTAGCCTTGTGATCTGAATCTCTCCACCTCGGTTTTCCACTTAGTCTTTATTTCTTTAAAAGTGGCATCATATCTACTGAGCAGAGCTTTCATGAGAATTAGAGATATTGTAGCAAATGTCTAGGACACAACAGATAACCCATGATGAGCTTTTTCCAAAACTCTTCAAGAAGTAAAATAAGATGGTGGTTTATTTTCCAATATTCAAAAAAACCAATTTCCCATTCAAACTTCACCAAAAGCCTAGACGTAAATGTATTCCATTAAAAGTACATGGAAGGGGTGCCTGGGTGGCTTAGTCGGCTAAGCGTCCGACTTTCGCTTAGGTCATGATCTCGCGGTTCGTGGGTTCGAGCCCCGCGTCGGGCTCTGTGCTGACTGCTAACTCAGAGCCTGGAGCCTATTTCAGAGTCTGTGTCTCCCTCTCTCTCTGACCCTCCCCTGCTCACGCTGTCTCTCTCTCTCTCTCTCTCCTAGAAATAAATTAAAAAAAAAAAGTACATGGAAATTTACTAGGAAATGCCAGCATACAATACTCTGGCTGGCCCACAAATGAAATCACATCATGATTAATGATCTCTATAAAAATGAACTAGTCAAGTTCATATATCTAGAAAAACCTCACGTAAGGACAAAGAACAATAAGGGACAGGGAAATATGAGGGAAATGTGAGTTAATTTAATGAGATGCCATTTCACGGAGGCCATATTAACATGCGTTAGTTGTGCTGAAAACCACCTACCGCTTCCACCCTGTGTAATTAATCCTTCATCTTCAAAGATGTCGAAACTCTCCTGGCGAGTCTGGGTTGTTTCTGACTTTAACATCTCCAGGGGCATTCGCAAGACAGTGAGATTATACTGAAGCGAGTGGGACAAATCGTAGCTGTAACTGGGAACATAACTGAAACTTAGTAAGAATTACAAAAGCAAAACGTATTTCCGTCTTGGCTCTTCTATGGAATTAAAAACTGCAAACTATATTAGCACTTCTTCTGTTACTTGGAACCAATGCTACTCAAACAAGCACTGTAAAACCATGTAAACCATGAATATAACTGGAAATTTAGAAATCATTGCATCCTCAAAGAATTAAAAAAAGAAATACCATACAAGCCAGTAATTCCACTTCTGGGTATTTACCCAATGAAAACAAAAACACTGATTTGAAAAGATATATGCCCTCCTATTTTAATGCAGCATTATCTACAATAGCCAATATATAGATATGGAGGCAACCTAAGTGTTCTGATAGGTGAATAGATAAAAAAAGGTATGGTATATTTATACAACGGAGTGTTACTCAGCAATAAAAAAGAATGAGCTCTTGCCATTTGCAACAACAAAGATGGACTTACAGGACATTCCACTAAGTGATAGAAGTCAGACAAAAAAAGAGGAGAAAGAGAAGTACTGTATGATTTCACCCATATGTGGAATCTAAAAAACAACACAAACAAACAAACAAACAAAAAACAGAAACAGACTCATAAATACAGAGAACTGGTCACTGCCAGTGAGAAAAGAATGCAAGACAGACAACACAGGTAAAGGGGATTAAGGTGCACAAATTTACAATTATTAAGTAAGTAAATCACAGGGATGAAAAGTACAACATAGGGAATATGGTCAATAATAATTGAAATGATGTTGTATGATGACAGATGGTGACTATACTTATCATGATGAGCACTGAATAATATATAGGAATTGTCTGTTCACTATGTTATACACGTGAAACTAATATAATATTGTATGTCTACTATGCTTCAATTAAAAAATGGGGCATCTGGGTGGCTCTGTTGGTTAAGCATCAGACTTTGGTTTAGGTCATGATCTCGCAGTTCATGAGTTCAAGCCCTGCATGGGGCTATGTGATGACAGTTCAGAGCCTGGAGCTTGCTTCAGATTCTGTGTTTTCCTCTCTCTCTGTTCCTCCCTGATTTCACTCTGTCTCTCTCTCAAAAGTAAATCAAGATTTAAAAAAATTTTTTGATAGAGTGCCTCGGTGGCTCTGTTGGTTGAGCATCCAACTTCAGCTGAGGTCATGATTTCACTGTTTGTGAATTCAAGCCCCACATTGGGATCTGTGCTGATAGCTCAGAGCCTGGAGTCAGCTTCAGATTCTGTGTCTCCCTCTCTCTTTCTCCGCCCCTCCCCCACTTATGCTCTGTTTCTCTATCTCTCTCTCAAAAATAAACATTAAAAAATTTATAAAAATCATTGCATGACTTAGGCATTTGCACAATTAGAAATAAAATGTGAGTGGCCAACATTCATTGACTTGTAATGTGCATTTTTTGCTTTACAATGAAATGAGACTAATGTCACAGCCTTGTGCAAAGGGGTCACACTCTGATAAATATCTGAATAAAGTTGTACAGATGTTACAATATACACGCAATAGTGCATACAAGTAGTACCATAACCGATTTCATAATAAAACAAGAGTAAGAAAATAATAAAAAACCATTATGATAAAATTTGTTTTAGAACAGTAACAGCCATCCAAAAAGTTATAAGTGTTCACAAACAAAATTTGGCTTTGAGGCCAAAAGAAACTCATTTTACAATCTGGATTTCACATAATTATTAATTTTTGAAGTATGTCTCTAGCTATATTTTAGCACAGAATTTTAAAAGTTATCTAGAATTCTTCAAATTCATAAAGATGGTTGCAATTCTGTCTGGAGACTCACATATTATCTCAATTATTATTTCTTCTTTAATTTATTCATATAATTTGATTGAAATTTATTTTTTTCATCTGTGAAATTCAATTTTACCACATTTGCTAGATGAAGACATTAATTTTACTAGAATCTAATCTCAGAGATAAAAGCTGTATTAAGAAGTTGGTTTTTTGGGGTGCCTGGGTGGCTTAGTCAGTTGAGCCTCTGACTTCAGCTCAGGTCATGATCTCACAGCTTGTAGGTTTGAGCTCCACGTCAGGCCCTGTGCTGATAGCTTGGAGCCTGGAGCCTGCTTTGGATTCTGTGTCTCCCTCTTTCTCTCTGCCCCTCCCCCACTCACACTCTGTCTCTCAAAAATAAACATTAAAAAAAAAAAGAAGCTGGTTTTTCAATCACACTTACAATAGTATCAAAAAAATAAAATACTTTGGAATAAATTTAGGCAAGGAGGAGAAAGATCTTACACTGAAAATTATATGACGTTGATGAAATAAACTGAAGATATAAATAAATGGAAAGATTCCCCACGTTCACAGATCAGAAGAATTAATATTGTTCAAATTTCCATACTATTCAAAGTCATCCATAGATCTGCATCAAAATTCCAATGACATTTTTCACAGAGGTACAAAAAACAATCCCAAAATTTCTATAGAACCACAAAAGACCACCAATAGCCAAAGCAATCTTAAGAAGAACAAAGATGGCAACATCACACTTTCAGATTTTAAACTTTTTTTACAAAGCTACATTTTTTGGAATAACTTGAGAAGAATTGGGATTAATTCTGTTTTAAATGTCTGGTAGAATTCCCCAGGGAAGCCATCAGGTCCAGGGCTCTTATTTGTGGGGAGATTTTTGATCACTGATTCAATTTCTTCACTCGTTATGGGTCTGTTCAGGTTTTCTATTTCTTCCCGTGTGAATTTTGGTAGTGAGTGTGTGTTTAGGAATTTGTCCATTTCTTCTAAGTTGTCCAATTTGTTGGCATATAATTTTCCATAGTATTCCCTGATAATTGCTTGTATTTCTGAGGGGTTGGTTGTAATAAGTCCATTTTCATTCATAATTTTGTCTGTTTGGGTGCTCTCTCTTTTCTTTTGGATAAGTCTGGCTAGAGGTTTGTCAATTTTGTTTACTTTTTCAAAAAACCAACTCTTGGTTTCATTGGTCTGTTCAATTGTTTCCTTGGTCTCTATGTTGTTTATTTCTGCTCTAATTTTTACAATTTCTCTTCTTCTACTGGGTTTAGGGCGTTCTTGTTGCTCTGCCTCTAGTTCCTTTAGGCGAGCTGTTAGATTTTGGACTTGCGCTTTTTCCTAATCTCTTGAAATAGGCCTGGAGAGCAATGTACTTTCCTCTTAGGACTGCCTTTGCCGCATCCCATAGATTTTGAATTGTTGTGTTTCCATTTTCATTTGTTTCCATATATTTTTTAATTTCATCTCTAATTGCCTGATTGGCCCATTCATTCTTTAGAAGGGTGTTCTTTAACCCCATGTTTTTGGAGGTTTTCCAGACTTCTTCCTGTAATTGATTTCAAGTTTCAAAGCATTGTGATCTGAAAGTGTGCATGGTATGATCTCTATTCTTTTATATTTATTGAGGGCTGCTTTATGTCCCAGTATGTGATCTATCGTGGAGCATGTGCCATGCGCACTTGAGAAGAAAGTAAATTCCCTGGCCTCATGATGTAAAGTTCTAAATAGATCCGTCAGGTCCATCTGGTCCAATGTATCTTTCAAGTCCATTATTTCTTTAGTGATTTTCTGTCTGGTTGACCTATCCATTGCTGTAAGCGGAGTATTAAAGTCCCCTGCTATTAGCACATTCTTATCTAGAAGCTTGTTTCTGGATTAACAGAATTAATTGTTTTAGATATTTAGGTGCTCCCATATTCGGTGCGTAGAGAATTATGATTGTTAGTTCTTCCTGATGGATGGACCCTGGAATTATTATGTAGTGCCCTTCTTCATCTCTTGTGATTGTCTTTAATTTAAAGTCCAGTTTGTCTGATATAAGTATCGCTACTCCGACTTTCTTTTGATTTCCTGTAGCATGATATATATTTCTCCATCCCCTTACTTTTAATCTGAAGGTATCTTCCCGTCTAAAATGAGTTTCTTGTAGACAGCATATAGATGGATTTTGTTTTTTAATCTATTCTGCTACCCTATGTCTTTTGATTGGAGCATTCAGCCCATTTACATTCAGTGTTATTATTGAAATATGTGGGTTTAGAGTCTTTGTATCTTACAGCATTCCAAGTAGTATGGCATTAAAAAACAAAACAGAAAAATAAACAAACAAAAAAAACCCACATAGATCAGTGGAACAGAACAGAACGCCCAGAAAGAAACCCATGATAAAGAGTCAACTATTTAACAAGAGAGACAAGAAGACACACAGGGAAAAGATAGTCTCTTCAATAAATGGTACTGGGAAAAACTGGATAATCACATGCAAAGAATGAAATTGGACCCTTGTCTCACATTACTCACAGAAACTAACTCAAGATGGATTAAAGACTTAAATGTAAGCCCCCCAAACTGTAAAACTACTAAAAGAAGACAAAGGGGAAAAACTCTTTGATAGCAGTTTTAGCAAAGCTTTTATGGATATGATACAAAAAGAACAGGCAACAAAAGCAAAAATAAATAAGTGGGACTATAGCAAACTAAAAAGCTGCTGCACAGAAAAATAAATCAACAAAATAAAAAGGCAACCGATGTAATGGAGAAAATGTTTACAAACTATCTATCTGATAAGGGGTTAATATCCAAAACACATAAGGAACTCATACAACTAAAGAGCAAAAACAAACAAAACACACACACAAAAAAAAATCACCAAAAGCAAACAATCCAATTAAATAATTGGGCAAATTAAATTCAGGGCAAAGGACCTGAATGGACATTTTTCCAAAGAAAATGGCCTGCGGATATATGAAAAAATGCTCAACATCACATCAGGGATGCAAATTAAAGCCACAATGAGATAGTAACTCATACCTGCTCTAATGGCTGGTATCAGAAAGACAAGAGACAAGTGTGGCTAAGATGTTGAGAAAAAAAGAACCCGTGTGCACTTCTGGTAGTAATGTAAATTGGTGCAGCCAATATAGAAACAGTATGAAGGTTCCTAAAAAAAAAATTAAAAATAGAACTACCAGCGGTCACTGAACGGCTCAGTCAGTTGAGCATCTGACTCTTTTTTTTTAATTTTTTTAATGTTTTATTTATTTCTAGGAGAGAGAGAGAGAGAGACAGCATGAGCAGGGGAGGGTCAGAGAGAGAGGAGTCACAGACTCTGAAACAGGCTCCAGGCTCTGAGCTGGCAGTCAGCACAGAGCCCGACGGGGGCTCGAACCCACGAACCACGAGATCATGACCTAAGCGAAAGTCGGACGCTTAACCGACTAAGCCACCCAGGCGCCCCAAGCATCTGACTCTTGATTTCAGTTCAGCTCATGATCTCAAGGTCTAGGAGTTCAAGCTCCACATCAGGCTCTGCACTGAGAGCACAGAGCCTGCTTGGGATTCTCTCTCTCCCTCTCTCTCTCTTCCCCTCCTCTGGTTGCACTCTCTGTCTCTCAAAATAAAAAAAATTGAACTCCTATATGACACAGTATTTCCACTTATGAGTGTATAGCCAAAAGAAATTAAATCATCATCTTGAAGAGATATCTGCACACCCATGTTGACTGAAGCATTATTCATGACAGCCAAAACATGGAAACATCCTAAGAGTTCAGCAATAGATAAATGAATAGAGGATATGGTGTACACGCGCAAACATACAAACACGGGATATTTTACAACCATTAAAAAAAAAGACGGAAATCCTACTATTTGCAACAACAGGGATGGAACTTGAGGGCAGTATGCTAAGTGAAAGAAGTCTAATTATTTCCATATGCTCTCACTTCTATGCAGAATCTAAAAAAGCTAAACAAGCCGTGTTCTGGACACATGGTACAAACTCCCAGCTATAAGCCAAAAAAGATATGGGGATCTAAAGTACAGCATGGCAACTGTAATTAACAGTAATGAATTATAACTTAAAATTTGTTGAGAGTGCATCTGGAATGTTTTCACCACACACAAACACTCATAATTATGTGAGGTGATGGAGGTGTTGACTAACCTTATTGTGGTAATTATGTCATAATATTTATGTGTATCTAAATGTCACGTTGTACACCTTAAATTTATATATGTTATATGTCAATAATATCTCAATAAGCAGGCGGTGGGGGAGGAAATGTTGATTTGTAGTGGGGGAGGAAATGTTGATTTGTAGCTTTTAAAAATCAATTGTTCCTAGTTAGAATAATTGCTTTATTCAAGCTGAATCTTAAGAATACAGTATATTCTTTTTTAAGCCTACTTATTAGACACAAAAACCTTAACTGACATATTTTACTGGAATGACTTGATCAGAGAGCTCAGTATCAGAATGCAAACGAAGTTGAAATCACTGAGCAGAAGACCATTTCTAACAGCACTACCAAGTTTCGGTGATAACTTGCAGATGCTATAAACATAAAATTTAGCAATAAAGACAGAGAAGCAGATGACTGAGATAAACACAATGGAAATATACATCCAATTAACATGTGAGGAAGTGAAAATTATTTCTTTGGGAGTCCTTCACTATTACTACTGTTAAAATAATGAACTTCCTTCAGTTTCACATCATTGAAGACATAACCCATTCTACATAGCAAACATGTTTTTCTTTATTTCATAGGTAAACAAGTGGTTAACTGTCTGAACAATTTAAAGGGGTACCGGGGTGGCTCAGTCGGTTAAGTGTTCGACTCTTGTTCAGCTCAGATCATAATCCCACAGTTTGTGGGATCCAGCCCCACATGGGCTCTGCACTGATAGCATGGAGCCTGCTTGGGATCATCTCTCTGCCCCTCCCCTGGCTCACACTCACACATGCTCCCTTTCTCAAATAAATAAACAACAAAAAAAGTGGCTAATGTTAAAAAAATTTTTTAATAAATTTAAAATAATTCATCTGTACATAGCATCAATAGTTACAACACTCTAGGCCCTCAATTAATCCTTAGCACTCAAGTCCTTTTTTGGTGCATACTATTTTGTGTTCTACTTTTGTAGTTTGGATGTTATAGATGACTGAATTTTCCATTTAGCACAATAACTCTGTATCTCCTAGGCCTACATATTGGAACATCAGTGGTGGTATAATATTCTATCATAATGCTGTTAAAATTTCCTTGTCTGTCATTCAATTATAGGTATTTGGGATGTCCCTGCATTGGCTGATTTGCTTGCTTGGAGCTATCATAAATAGAGAAGCTATAAGTGTCCCTTTGTAAATAGGAATTAATATTTTCTATCCTAATTTATTTTCTTAGGATATATTTTCATAAATACTTAATGTTACATTCCTCTTCAGGAAAACTATTAATTTACAATGCCATTAGCAGGATGTTAGTATTGCAACAGTTCTTCCTATTCTGAATTTACTTTTAATTTTGCTAGATAGTTAACTACACATTGAACTGTGAAATGGTTACAACTCTGTATTAGAAACTGAATGCAAATTTCCTTTTTGTAATTAAAAATTACAAAATGAAATACTTCATTTAAATCCCACCTAAAAAGATGATGTTTACAGTGAGTACAGTTACCCTTTAATTTGTCCATTCAATATTCAATTATAAGATTTTTAAAGGGAAGAAATGCCTGTATCTTTTTGTTTTTAGATGAAATAATTTGGCCAATTAAAAAAAAGAGGAAGTACTTTGTACTATTGTCCTCATTTTGTTTTTGCTTCCTGGAAAATAATATAAACATCTGAGTGACTAACAAGAGAAAAAATAAATTTAGACTTACCTAAAGTAAAAATTGCTAGATAGGTCCACATTTTGAAAGATTCGTAGATACCTAAAAAGAAAAGCATATTATAGTCACACAATACTATTATTTTTCATAGCTTAATTATACTCACATATACATTTGTATTTGTGAATACTCTCATTGCAGTTGAGGAATTCAGGAGGACCTGGCCGGCTCAGTTGGTAGAGCATGCAACTCTTGATCTCGGGGCTGTGAGTTCAAGCCCCATGATGGGTGTAGAGATTACTTAAAAATAAAATAAAATAGTTTTTAAAAATCTGAGGAACTTAAGCCATAACTGCAGTAGGGATTTCATCTGAAGCAATGTCTTCAGTTGATTATCCTTTCAGAGACAACTTTAACCTTGTAGTTTGACCATTTACTCATTCCTGAGTATGCCAGAGAGGGAAAGTCATGTACTTACATGTAGGGCATTTAGACTCAGGGCAAGACAGAAGTAAATACGGTTCTTATTTTTATAATTATGTGCTTTGTAAATGGTTTGAGTTTGGAGAGAGGAGAGTAACAAAAACAAGCAAAAGTGTTTGTGGGTCACCATAATTTTAAGTTGTAAAGTTTTTCAAAAGAAAAAAAAAAGTACAGAATAAAATATCAGCATATCTACCCCTCATGATTAATAAATATTGATGTTTTCAAATTTTTCAACTTTTAAAAGACTTGTGATTACAAATGGGCACTGAATTTGTCAAACATATTTTCTACAAATATTAAGATGATCATAGTTTCCCCCAAAATATTTTAATGTAGTGAAGTGCTCTAGCAAAATTTTCTAGTGCTGTTACAACCATTCTTGCAGGTATAACTTCTACTTCTCATTATGTATAAAATGTTTAGTAGTATTGTATTTTATTTCCCAATATTTTACCAAGTCTTTTTTTAAAGTTTATTTATTATTGTTTTTTAGTAATCTCTACACCCAACATGGGGCTCAAACTCATGACTCTGAGATCAAGAGTTACATGCTCTTCCAACTGAGGCAGCCAGGCAGCCCATCAAGTCTTTTAACTTAAATGAATTATTGCATTATATAGTTTTAGAAGTATGTTACAAGTTTTACCTAATACTACTTCAGCCTACCTATAACAAGGTATTAATATAATTGTATCTTATTCTGGATAATGTCCACTGCTGCATAGTATTAATCCTAAAGTAATTTCACTCTTTACTTTTAAAAAAAAAATTATGTTTATTTATTGAGAGAGAGAGAGAGCGAGCACAAGTTGGGGAGGGACAGAGAGAGAGACAGAATCTGAAGCAGGCTCCAGGCTCTGTGCTGTCAGCAGAGCCCAATGCGGGGCTCAAACTCACAAACTGCTAGATTGTGACCTGAGCCGAAGTCAGACACTTAATCGATTGAGCCATCCGGGCGCCCCAGTAATTTCACCCTTTAAAGATAGTCAAATTGCTATATAGGACAATTTAATTTGTTTTACTATTCCTAGCTAAAGAAATCATAAAGATGAGGTTTATAAATAATATAAACCTCTTTAACTTTTTCTCATCCCTTGGATTTGTATGTGCTGGTCTGATTCACTTTAAAAAAAAATTATAACTGAAGTATAGTTGACAAAAATATTATATTAGTTTCAAGTGTACAACATGGTGATTTGACAATTTTATATAGTACTCAATGTTCACCATGATAAGTGTACTTACGATCTGTCATGATATAACATTATTACAATATTACTGACTATATTCCCCATGCTGTACTTTTCATCTTCATGACTTATTTATAACTGGAAGTTTGTACTTCTTAATCCCCTTCACCTATTTCGCCCATCCCCGTACCTCCACTCTTGTGGCAACCACCAATTTATTCTCTTATTCATGAGTCTGTTTCTGGGTTTTGGTTTGTTATTTGTACTGTTTTTCAGATTCCACATATAAATGAATCGCATGGCATTTATCTTTCTCTGTCTGACTTACTTCACTTAGTGTAATACCTTCTAGATTTACCCATGTTGTCATGAATCACAAGAGCTCATTCTCTTCATGGCTGAGTAATATTTCATGGTGTGTGTGTGTGTGTGTGTGTGTGTGTGTGTGTGTGTGTGTGTACCACATGGATGGAGTTGCTTCCATCTTGAGTTGCTTACTTGAGTTGCTTCCACATCACTGGCTATTGTAGATAATGTTGCAATAAACAAGCAGCGGTGCATGTATCTTTTTGAGTCAGTGTTTTTGTTTTCTTTTGGGAGTACCTAGTTTACTTTTAATCAATATACTATGTCTTCCTGTAAGATATGCAGAATATAATTTTTTTTCAGTTAGTACAAGACAAAGGACTACTTTATCTGTTGAATTCTTCTTATTTAATGTGATAAGTAAATAAACTGAAACCAATTATTTTTTAACAACCCTATTTCCATATGTCATCATAAAGACAGTAAAATGAGAGTCCAAAATCAACTGTCTAAGAGTGTCTTAAGAAAGAAAGACACACCACCTTTAAATTTTGGTTCATATATCTAGAACAACACTATAAAAGTACAGAGAGTAACTAAAATCTAAACTTAAAAACTAATAAGCATGGCTTTGCTCCATTTTAACCTTTATGTTTATAATAAATTTATGTATTAAGATAAATCGATTCTATTCTTTTCTCTATCAACTTATTAATAGCCTTTTCCCACATTCCCAAGGCTCCAATAATTTCCCTCCAATACTGCTTAAAGATTTCAATCTACAGAATAATTGGAAGGAAAAATAATACAACAAATCCCATTATATCCTTTATTTGAATTCACTGTTAAATCTCTCTTCTTAAGCACACACACACATATTTCTTCTATTTAAATACACAAGTACATCTTATTTTCCTAAACCATTGTCAGTAAGTAGCAGATATGATGACACTTTACTCCTAATTATTTTAGTATATATCTATTATGAACAAAGATAATCTCCTAAAAAGAATATCATTTTTACACTTACAGCTTGATATTGATTCAAAATCACCTAGTATATAATACATATGCAAACGGTGCACATAAAGTCCTTTGCAGTTCTGTGTGTAAGTGCACACACCTGTGTACACATGCATGTACATAAAGTCCTTTGCAGCTCTGTGTGTATGTGCACACACACCTGTGCACGCATATGTTTTAATCCAGGATCCAACAGATATTCGTGTGCTGCATCTGCTTGTAATGCCTGTTCTAAAATCTAGAACAGTCCTCTGGCTTTTTTGGTCTTTGATGACACTGACATTTTTAAAGAGTCCAGGCTGGTTGTCTTATACAGAATGTCCCACAAGATGGATTTGTCTGATTATTTCCTCATACTCAGATTCAAGTTAAAATGTTGCCAGAGGGGAGGGGACTGGATAGGAGGATGGGTGAAACAGGGGGAAAGGATTAAGGGGTATAAAGTCCCAGTTGTAAAGGAAATCACGGGGATGAAAAGTACAGCACAGGGAATGCAGTTAATAATATTGTAATAACATCAGATGGTAACACTACACTCATCATGGTGAGAGCATCATAAAAAAACAAATATACATATATTTGTAGCAAGAAAACTATGCAGGTAATCTGTGTCCTTCCCATTGCTTCACACAGAGAGGCAAATAAGTTCAGTTTTGTCACATGATGCTAAGTTTGAACATTTGGGTTAGGTATGTTTGCCATTGTTTCTTTTCTTTGTAAATAAGGAGATTCATGGAGTAGATGCGGAGAGTGAATGAATATTCTTTCCTCAATAACACTTCACCCAATCCCTTTAGTAGCTATTGTTGATCCTCACCTGAATCAACTGTTATAATGGAGGCTCATAATAGATCTCAAAAAAATTACAGAATTCTGAGCTAGCATTTTACATTTTTAACTTAATATCTATGAAATTTTGACTGTATTTTGTTTTCTAGTTGGTCTACCACACTTGAAAACAACAATGACGACAACAAACAGTAGCTACCACTACTACATACCGAGCTTCATCAGGATGAGTAATTCTTACGGAATCGTTGGGTATATAGATCATATTTGTATCTTCAATCTTATATATTGCATGACCTCCAATATCTGCCATCTTCCTCCTCTTAGTTATTAACACAATGTAATAGCCTTCTAGAAATCTCACAAAACCTGCACAACAAAAAGAGAGAAAAAGTTTCCTACACTTAGTAATCCTTTTAGATACACATTTAAAAGGCAAAAGCTTTTTTTGGGACACATTTCCTAGTTTATTTCTATGATTCATAGCCATACAAATTTTCTTTTTTTTTCTTTTTAATATTTTTATTTATTTCTAGGAGAGAGAGAGAGAGAGACAGTGTGAGCAGGAGAGGGTTGGAAAGAGAGGGAGTCACAGACTGAAACAAGCTCCAGGCTCTGAGCTGGCAGTCAGCACAGAGCCTGACGCGGGGCTCGAACCCACGTACCGCGAGATCATGACCCAAGCGAAAGTCGGACGCTTAACCGACTAAGCCACCCAGGCGCCCCACAAATTTTCAGTTGTATAATTAGTCTCTATACTGACATGTATCTCCCTTAAAAAATACTACTCTAAACAATTTTATCTCATTCATTCTTTTATATTTAGTCTCATTTCAAATAGTATTGAGGTGCTTTAAGCAAAAATATACATAAGATTAAGGGGAGTTGTTATTTAATAGGTACATGGTTTCATTTCACAAGATGAAAAGTCCTAGAGATCTGTTGCACAACAAGGTATGTACAGTTAACACTATTACACTGTACACTTGAAAATAGTGAAGATTGTAACTTTTATGTTATTTCTACACAAACATATGTAAAATAAATCAATATGTATAGAAGCAGAAACTACATAAAAGCAAACAGAAAACCAAGTAAGTTCTCAGAAACTTAGAGTACTGTGCTAATATGCACTGTGAATCTCGATGGGGGATAAAGATTAAGCACCTCCCTAGATTCATTTGATCATGGAACTCCATCCTCTTTTTTAAAAAGAAATTAATCAGGGTGCCTGGGTGGCTCAGTCAGTTGAGCATTCACCTTCGGCTCAAGTCATGATCTCATAGTCCGTGAGCTTGAGCCCCGCATCAGGCTTGCTGCTGTCAGCACAGAGCCTGCTTTGGATCTTCTGTCCTCCTCTCTCTGCCCCTACCCCACTCACAATCTCCCTCCATCTCTCTCTCAAAAATGAATAAACATTAATTTTTTTAAAGTAAATAGATAAATAAATATAAATAAAAAGAAATTAACCAACGGACAAGCTCTGAGGAACATACTTTGGGACATGTTGCTCAAAAGGAAGAACAAACTTCGTAGGTTCTTGATTACTAGTAGCAAAACCTAACTGGAGCCAGCTTTAAAAACAGAAATATTTATTAAGGATACTGAGGCGATCTAAGGCACCAACAGGCAACAGTATGGTTAGGCCTCAGAAAAACACCTAGTGTCAAGATGCATCTCTGAACACCTTCTCATTCTTGTTTCTCTATATAGACCAGCCCCCTCCACAGACTAGCTGCCTCCATGGGCCAGCCCCCTCCAATGGACTAGCCCCCTCCACGGACCAGCCCCCTCCACAGACTAGCCACCTCCACGGACCAGCCCCCTCCACGGACCAGCCCCCTCCACGGATCAGCCCCCTCCACGGACCAGCCACCTCCACGGACCAGCCCTCCACGGACCAGCCCCCTCCACGGACCAGCCACCTCCACAGACCAGCCCCCTCCACAGACTAGCTCCCTCCACTTCTCTGGATGATGTGGTGGGAAATACAGCTGCTAACAGTTCTAGGTGTTACATCCAAAAGCTTCACTGGGAAAAAACAACTTTTTTCTTTTTCTTTTTTTTTTTTTTTAATGTTTTATTTATTTCTAGGAGAGAGAGAGAGACAGCGTGAGCAGGGGAGGGTCAGAGAGAGAGGGAGTCACAGACTGAAACAGGCTCCAGGCTCTGAGCTGGCAGTCAGCACAGAGCCCGACACGGGGCTCGAACCCGTGAACCGCGAGATCATGACCTAAGCGAAAGTCGGACGCTTAACCGACTAAGCCACCCAGGCGCCCCAAAAACAACTTTTTTCTAACCAGTTCAATTCCAGAATTCCTAGGAAAGGATGTAGCTTGGCCCAACTTGGATTGGGTGCCCAGCCTTGACCAGTCAATGGTTGCCAAGGAATACAGTCACACTGCATTGGAAGCCATTTATACAATAACTAGGTGACTTCAATTGGGCCGGGAGAGGTGGAGCCAGATCCCAGAAAGTGGAGGGTTTCAGCAAACAATATATCCAGTACATTGCACATCCTTCATGCAATCTTCCACAGGTATCACTTGTGTTAGTTAAACTTTTTATGAAAGTTGGAACATTATAAAACTATATTTTATGTTAAATCATTGAAGCACACATGTTGTACCCTGGTGATTAAAGAAAGACCAGATGTGTTATGTTCAGTAGCACTAAGTTCTCAGCAACACCCTACTTACCCTACAGTCTTGGTTAAATTCTTTTTGGCTCCCAGAACTTTTGCTTTGGGAGTGAAAACTAACTCCCTTTGGGGGTAGGAGTCATTTCTAAAATGGCAATGTGAGGAGCCTGGCAGACCCTCTCTCCAGTGAAACAAATGTAACTGATGAAATTTATAAAAACAGCACAAAACTTTTAAAGTTTCTGGAAATTGTTCTAATGGCATATAGCAAATGGAGAAATCTTTATTCAAGAAAATCTACTAAACATTGGTAAGAAGAGCAAGTGTGTGCATCTGAACCATAATCTATTTCCTTTTCACACCCACCCCTCTTCCAGTCCAGTGTGAGAGATTAATCACTCTGGGCAGGTGTAACCAAGAAGACAGTGCTTTCCCTCTCTTCCTAGTTCTCAGTCTAAGGTCACATGGTTTCTGCTCAGAAGGTGTAGGACACCCGAATGTCTCATCCCCTCCAGCTCTGTGTTATAGGAACTCTATTCCCAGGTAAGCCCTGCCAAGATCGGGGGCTTCCTTCTTCTCCCCAGCTCCTACTTGGAAAGTGGAGACTCCACCCCAGCATGACTGGTCAAGAATACTGAGTCCCCACTGTCCTCACCCTGGCTCACCGGTAGCAAGAGTCAGATATAATCATACAGCTGACTTCCTATCAGAAACAATGGAGGCCACAAGACTGTGGGCTGATATAGTCAAAGCACTGAAAGAAGAAAAATAAAATGGCCAATCAAGAATCTTGTATCTAGCGTAACTATCTTTCAAAACTTTCTCATGTCCACATGTGCATGCACTCACACACACCTGTACTCTCTGTCTCTCTCCCTGAGTGTTATATTCTATAAAGTCTGGGCTAGTATCTTGACGCTATGAATTTTTTGCTCTAGAATTGACAAATACCTAATGTCTGTGTCTTGTTATCTTCAGCTGACAGAATAAAGGAAACCAGTAATTGATGATATTAACATAAATGAGCTAAAATATACAAGAGAAAGATGCCTCAAGGATTTTATGAGCCATGCTACTGAGGAAAAAACACCATTAAAATAGTGAAGAATACTTACATTTTAGAGATCCACAAAGTGCAAAGTGCTTTTAAAAAAAATGTTCATTTACTCCTTTCTTTGCCTTAGAGACTAGCAAAAAATTCCCTGACAAAAGCTCAAGGACATAGGAATAGGGAGTAAAAGAGCTGATGACAATCACTAAAAGCAAGTAAAAAAGAAACTATCATTTTATAAGGATAAAACTTATAAAAGTAGAGCCCTTGGAAGCAGCATAAAAAACAGTCAAAGGTTTAAATAACAAGTATTTCCAAAATGAATGAGTTTTCCTTTTATTCTTGCTATATACTTACTTTTTATTTAAAAAACTCTAATAATTTCTCAATCTACATTCCAACTGAATTTTAATTTTACGTTTTCAGTTTAAGACTATTTATACCATTATACCTTTCTCTTCATAATCTGAACATATGGAAGTAAATATATTACACAAGAGATTCTTCTACCAGCACAAATGCCTTCAGTTTATTATAAAAGAAATTCTTTTCTTCTTCCTTTTTACTACTAACTGGAAATGCCACTCTCATTTTAAAAAGGTTCCTATCAAATACAGTCAACAATTAAAAGACTTCAGACAGGCACAGACATCTGCCAGGAGTTAGCCTAGTCACCACTTTCACACACTAAAATCAGAACAAGTTTTTTCATCTCCATTCTGTGTACCTCTAACCCCAAACCAATTTCACTGAGCACTTCTTGGGAGCCATGATGACAGTCATCATGCAAAAGTGACTTCTCTCTCGCCCCACAGAGAAGGCATTTTCATTTGAAATGGATACCGAACAAAGTATACAAAAAAGAACAGTGTGAGAGGAGGTAGTGGGAGTTCAGGTGGCTGGAGAGGACCCCTCCAGCCCACCAACAGAGGAAAATGCAGTATCCCACTTCAGGGGTCATTACCATGCCAGCTAGTCATTATCTTAAAAGCCTTTAGGGAGAACAGCACTCCGGCAGAGAAGCATGAAAAACCTCCACAACGTACGTAGGATCTAAGCACAACAGGGCCCTCTAGAACCAAAGTGACTCTCTAACATCCAGTCTACTGCTCCCTTACTAGTCTGAGGCTCACACTTTGTTGCTGTTGTCTTCATTATTATCATAGATATGCAATCCGTTTCTTTTTCCTTTTAATTTTTTTTTTAATTTTTTAAATTAATTTTTGATAGAGAGAGTGGGGGAGGGCAGAGAGAGAGAGGGGAAGACTCAGAAACCGAAGCAGGCTCTGGACTCTGAGCTGTCATCAGGGCTTGCACTCACAAACTGTGAGATCATGACTTGAACCGAAGTCAATGGCAATCCATTTCTGAGTGCTACTTTAAATAGCAACTGCATCGAAGTCAGCTACAATGATACTTATTCTACTACTCCTCTTCAACATGCTAACAACTTAGAAGAGTATCTTCTGACAGGCACAAAAAGGACATTGATCTGAAGTTATGTAGCAAAAGGGGCTGGGATGTCACAGAGCTAAGCCTAGTAAAGACTACAGGTAACCAGCCACCGAATCCATCCATGTGCCCCAAGATCAAATAAAACAACTTTGGGAAGAATGCTCCCAAGTGGGAGTGATCCCAATCAGTGGTTTCCCAAACCTCCTGCTGGCCATCAAATAACAATGAAGTGAGTCAGAAACGTGTAAGGTAGACATATGACTAGATCAACTCATATCTAGGGACCAGAGATGATCTATGAGCTTTTCATGAGTACCAAGCCCATGAAAAGACAAGAAAGCAAATTGAAAATGGATTTAGAAACTTTAGAGCAATTTGAGATTGCTACAACATCCAAGTGTGTAATCGATGAACTTGTCTCGAATGGGGCATGACTAGTTTGGGTCTTACTGAACTTGTGTGATGAGTCACATGTGACTAGTTATGCACAGCAGGATCATGTGTTGGTCTGTGACATTTTGGTGGAAAATATCTGGTCTGTTACTGCAGATAACTGAAAATTACTGCTCTAGATTCTTATGGACGATGCACTAAACCATGATAACAGTCTAAAAACATTCCGGCAAAATACTATTCACAAATTAGGTATGCTGAGGTGGCTCTGTGGCGCAATGGATAGCGCACTGGACTTCCAATGATAAAAATTAGTCATGCTGAAAAAGTTAACAGAAAATATTTTGGTCACGGAACAGAAGACAACCATTCTAGTCATTTTTCACAGGTATTATTTTGACAACCAGACTATATATTTTTCAAAGATAGGCACTTTGTATTTCACTGTTTCAGTATCTCTCATTGTTTCTAAGACAGCACTTATGAGACAAATCAGAGACTTTCATTAACTCTCTACTTACTCTTTCACTGATCCTAAGCTTCATTTACATGGCTGAACAAGAATACATAAAATATATTTCCATAAAAATAATAAATCTTTACTTAGTACATTATTGTGTCACTTTACTGGTAGGTCAGTCTGTCAGTGAGTTTATTATCCAAGGATAGTCTCAATCCTAAGGGGTCTCTAACCACAAGAGAAATAGCTACCACAACACCCATGAATGCCACCTCTAAGAGAGATAAGAAGACACCTTCAGCCCTCACCCTAAGTTTCCTAATACTTGTGTATGAAATATCTGGTTACAAGCCTGGTTATCAGTTGACAAAAATGAAGCTCTGGTTTTATACGCTTAGTCATCAATAGATTTAAAACGAGACAATGAATACCACTAAAAGCAAATATGCCAAGAACGATGAAGGATGACTAAAGAACCATAAAAACAAACCAGTATAGCAGTCTAGAGACCGTTTAATGGAAAGGCAAGCTGCCTAATACAACTCCAGAATACCCAAGGACAGCTATTTTTAAACAGTTCAATAACTGACCTTCACTTTGTTACTCTTAATCATCGAGGAAGGTTCAATTTTGGAAATAAACCCTGGCTAATGAGGCATTCAGCATTACATTCACCTTAGGAAATTTCCATTTTAAAAAAATCATAACTATCAGCATTTAAAGGAATGTTTAACCTATTAAGTAACTAACACTGAAATTAAAACCTACTATATTTAAGACGCGTTGTATTTCCAGGTGTTTTTCCTTTTATTTAAAATATACATGGGGCACCTGGATGGCTCAGTAGGTTAAGCAACCAGCTCCGGCTCAGGTCATGATATCATGGTTCATGAGTTCAAGCCCCACATCAGACTCTATGCTGACAGTACGGAGACTGCTTGGGATTCTCTGCCTCTGCCCCATTCCACTTGCTCTCTCTCTCTCAAAAATAAATTGATTAAAAGAAAAAAAAAATATATATATATATGCAACACTTAAAGTGGAATTTAACATGGCATTTATGGAATTTAAACACATGAACTCACTGGACATACACAGACATGCAAACATCCATAAATATTTATCTGTTAAACATATAACTTCAACATACTTGTCAAGACTGAGCAGAAGGTATAGAAAAGGGGCCAGTTCAAAGAAGAAACTAAATACAGCTACTACTCTTGAACTTCCCTGACAGCCACCTCGACACAAAATGGACCTGAAGGGATTACATATGAAGAGCTATGAGAGCACATGGAGAAAAACTTCAAATACGGCAGAATATAATCAAAGTTTCAACAAATACAGAGGCACAAAATACAAAGTGCTAATCAGAAAAACATAAGAATTTGAAACTATACAGCACAGTTAGGTCCATATTAATTTTGTTAACATCTATAGATACCGATCACTCAGTTGACATTGCATACAGTCCAGCACGTTTAAAGAGCACAAAGATAGAGTTGTTAAATGTTTTTTAAAACATGCAGACTCAAAATAAGGCTCTGCCATCAGAGAAGTAATTCCATACCATTGCCCTCTGCTTGGCATGCCTCTGCCATCACCCCGACTTCTTTCCCCTCTTCCCCACATCCATCCAAATCTTGTTCCTCCTTCAAGGTCCACCTGGAGTCTCACTATCCCCAGGAAATCTTTTCTGACCATTCCTGGTCCAAGTCATCTGCCTCTTATATAATCTCCACCCCCATGCAACTTTTCACGACACAGCTTGGCTCTTAAGCACAACAGTGGAATTGTCTTGCATGTATTAGATTTTGTCCCTCATCCCAGTGTAGTCAGCCTAAGACTCCCAGAGACAAATCCACAGTACAGCAAAGAGAGGTGTCATGCCTCGCTGCAATGAGGGATGGTGTGCACATCAGAACTGTGGGGCATCTCACTACTGTCCCAAAGCTAGACAGCAGGATCCGCAAAAGCCCAAAGTAGACCTACGTTTGTTTGTGAATAAATGAAGTAAAGGAGTTATAACCGAATTTGGGGGAAGGATGGAATTTAAGTAAAATTCAGAGAGGTTCAACCCAAAGCAGAACTATATGTAAAGTGATCAACATCAACTGTGAAGCAGACTCAGGGTCCCGTTTCCTTGAAAACAATAAAGTTAGCATAGCCGGGGGCTGTAGTGTCCAGAAACCCCTTATCTGAAGCTCTCCATCTTAGTTGTAAATCTAGGTTGCTTCTCGGTGTCAAAGTTACTTAAATCACCCAGGCAAGAGGGTGATGTTTTCTCTTACTGATATAATTTCAAACAGCAAAGTTTCTAACAGTTGATAATTCTAGAGAACAGTTTCTCAATGAGTAAAAAAGCAGACGTCAAAGAAGGGTAATATGACACTTTATGCTTCAGCATTTCCTTGGGAGAAATCCTTGTTAATTTTTTTTTTTTTTTTTAGATTTAGTTATTTTTGAAAGACAGAGTGCAAGCAGGAAGGGGCAGAGAGATGGGGGTACAGAAGATCTGAAACAGGCTCTGTGTTGACAGCAGCAAGCTCGATGCAGGGCTCAAACTCATGAACCATGAAATCATGACCTGAGATGAAGTCAGTTGCTCAACCAACTGAGCCACCCAGGTGCCCAAGACGTCCCTGTTAATTTTAAGCCAGTTTTGCCAGTATCTGTTTTTCCAGCTGATGAATGGCAGGGCAGATGTTTAAAGTCCAAATTAACTTTTTTTTTTTTTTTACTTTTTCATTCCTCAACATCCCAGACAACAGACTTTTTAAAGGCCCAAACCACTTCGATATCTATTCTTATCCTGTATGAAACTGAGCAGCACATAGCAGATACTATAGGCTATTTGATATCTGATTGAAAGATAATGAAATTGTAAACAACCAAAGCCACTGATTATGGGTTATAATTATATAACTACAGAAAAATATCTTTTAGTAGTCTATGTAGGGGGGAATAAAAAGAGGTAGTAAGAAGGAGGTACATGTCTTACCTACAACACCAAAAGCTGAAACAGCTCGAAATAACCCAGAGGATCCTTTCTGTCCCATCTTTGTTCTATTTCCTAGATCCAAGCGGCCAAGAAGTTCTCTCACTTCTTGTTGTGTATATACATGCTAAAAAAAGAGAAAATTAATCTGTAAGATTGTGTTTATTCTTTAGATTATATATTGTCTATAAGAATCACTAGCTATTTCACAGAGAAGCATGTAATAGCGCACAACTAAGCTATAATTTTTAAAAGCCAACAAATTCTTTAGCATTAGCAATTACAGGTAGGTATTGGATCACATGCTGCTTTACCAAAAACTTGTGTCAAAACCTTATCTTCGAAACCATACACTTAAAGGCTCCACAAGACAAGTATCAAGAAATCTATGAACCTCTTAAGACTGTATGTAAAGCTTTACTTGTACATACATACTTGTATTTTTATGAGGCCCATAGCTTTGCTTAGATTCTCAAAGGAATCCCTGATCAATCGCTCCTATCTCCAAGTAAAACCAAGAATCAATACAGCATATTAATAAAAACTTCCAGAATAGGAGAATAAAGAACAGCCATATCCACAAATGCAGGAAATCACAATATATAATCTATCTAAAATCATAACACAGAAAATAGTTTTGCAAAGAACTTAGTGAAAATGGGTTCCAAACTGTAGCTACCAACATATTTGAGAAGCTGGCGATCCACACGAATTCAAAATGTTCACAGACAGTTTGTGAGTAAGGGTAAGTTAGGTTCTCTCATTTGAAAGAGTTACAATGAACTGTTCAATATCACCATACTGTATTTCACTTTTCACTAATAGTCTCATGCTTTTGTACCACCTGAATGAGGTCTGTATTCCTGCTCTGGATAATATAACATCTGGATAAGAACAGCTTAACATTTCTCTCATGCATAGCAAGTCATCAGAACATCACCTAGAGGTGATTTTTAGCAGCATAATAAAAGTTCCCCCTGACTTCAAGTAGCTTCATATTAAAGCATGGTAATAGGGACACCTGGGTGGCTCAGTCAGTTAGGCATTGGACTTTGGATTGGGTCATGATCTCACAGTTCATGAGTTTGAGCTCTTCATCGGGTTCTGTGCTGACAGCTCAGAGCCTGGAGCCTGCTTCAGATTCTGTGTCTCCCTCTCTCTCTGCCCCTCTCCCAATCACTCTCTGTCTCTCAAAAATAAAGAAAATGTTAAAAAAAATTTAAAGCATAGTAATAAATAATCCTTCGGTAGATGCAATATTAAGAGTTATATTAAATCCTTAAAATGTCACTTCTTAAAGAAAATATACTCATTATCTTATCCAAAGAGTTTGCTTTGTAAAACAAATCAAAATGTATCAACGTGCAATTCCGGAATACTTTTTAACACCAGTAATTTCTTGAAACCAGTTTGGAAATTTAAATTCCAGCCAACCATAAGAAATGACTGTAATTTTCAGATGCCTCATTTAAAAAGGAAAAAAATATATACATCACTAAGAGCTGTGTGGCTCTTTCATATCCTTTGAACAACAGGTACAAAAGTTTCTGTTTATATTCAGGTTTGCAACATACTTACCCTATCATCGATTATGACCAAATCTTTTGGTTCTGTTCTATCAATCTTCAAAACACGATATTTTGTTTCTGCCTGATTGTTCCCAACTAGAAAGTATCTCTGTAAATTAAAAAGAAATGTCATTAGTTTTTTAATGTACTTCACCTTATACACATTTTATAACCCCTTTGGTTTTTGAAATTAAATACTGTCATAACATCAGGTTACTTTTGAAAAGAAATATTTCTGTTAAATACAACTGGCAGACTGAAGAAAGCCCGATTCTAAAAGGTCAGTTTTAAAATTGAAATATTCTTAGTGATGTCATGATAAACATCAGTCTGGTATCTGAAATGAACCCAGTAACCAGGTCAGATTAATTTAATTATATTATATAGAGATTAAACTAACTGATTAGAGACTGATGTTTAAACTGTGCCAGGAAGAAGCAGCTGGAGTAAGAACGAGAAAGCTCAACACACAATTAGTAATGCCTAGACAATTATAGCTATGAAAATATTGAAATCTTATCAAATAAATCTTAACAAATTTTCTGTAGAAGACTGAAAATGACTTTAATATAGCAACTATATAAACCCCAAAGTCCTAGAAAAGATTTAAAAGAGTGTAGTTTCCCACATGGCTTTTTATAGAGAAGCTACAGGAGGAAATACTATTGTTTTATTTTTTTCTGAAAAACTTCCTTGATGCGTTATACCTAAACACTTTAGTCTTCTTAAATAAACATTCAGAATGAAGTTAATAATAATAATGTAAAAAAAAATCTTGGGGCACCTGAGTGGTTCAGTTGGTTAAGCATCTGCCTTCAGCTCAGGTCATGAGTTCATGGTTTGTGAGTTTGAGCCCCGCATCGGGCTCTGTGCTGACAGCTCAGAGCCTGGAGCCTGCTTCGGATTCTTTGTCTCCCTCTCTCTCTGCCCCTCCCCCATGCATGCAGGTACATGCTCTCTCTCTCAGATATAAACATTTAAAAAATCTTAAAGATAACAAAAATGCTTTTTTAAATATTATTTATTTTAGAGAGAGATAGACTGTCAGACAGACAGACACAGAGCAGAAGTAGGGGAAGGGAGAGAGGAGACACAGAATCTGAAGCAGGCTCCAGGCTCTGAGCTGTCAGCACAGAGCCTGCTGCAGGGCTCGAACTCATGAACCGTGAGATCATGACCTGAGCCAAAGTCAGACATTCAACCAACTGAGCCACCCAGGCGCCCCTAATGAAAATGCTTTAAGAAAACTTAAACAAGGTGAGTAATGTTTAAGTTGAATTTAAGAAAGTAAGGAAAACCAATTAAGAAAAATACATTATTTAAAAATATCTTGCTCTAAAAATGTCCTTTAAAAGTGGTACCTTTTTCAACATAGCAAAAATTGAGGAAATATTGCTACAATCAACTGGCACCTTACCATTTCATTGGTCAGTTAAGATACACAAAACAACTAAATAACAAATAAGATCCTCTAGATTAATAGCCAAACTGAAGTATGTAGACTATGGGAATTCAGAGCAGGAAAGATGAATGCAGAGCACTACAGGTGCCGAAAATGTCAGAGGAGTCAGGACTTAAATTGAGCCTTCAAGGATGGGGAAGAGATTTAAAAGCAAGATTTTAGTGTATATCAGAAGATGAGCACTTGGTTATACTGTTTTAACACTAGACTGGCAAAAATAGGTGGAGTTTTAATTAAGTATAAATTTGTTTATAAGGTCGGATCTAGACTTCCAGGCCATATAGAACAAAACTATACATTAAAAGAGGACTGCTTCTGGGGGCACATGCCCCAGTCCCTGCACCATCTCTGCTGCTAGCAGACAGGAGGAAGGGGGGAGCATGGTGCCTGTAATTATTAAACATGAATTCGATGAAAAGATGATTGGTTAGGGGTGGCTCAGTTGGTTGAACGTTGGACTTCAGCTCAGGTTATGATCTCACCATCTGTAAGATGTAGCCCTGCGTGGGGCTCTGTGCTGGCAGCTCAGAGCCTGGACTCTGCTTCCGACTCTGTGTCTCCCTCTCTCTCTGTCCCTCCCCCATTCACGCTCTGATTCTCTTTGTCTCTCAAAAATGAATAAATGTTAAAAAAAAAAAAAAAAAAAGATGATTAGGTGCCCAATCTTAAGAGGAAAGCTAGCCAAAAAATGGAATCCCTTAGCTCCTAGGAGAGGTATAGTCTGAATGACACTACCAGTTATAATGAAGTAGAAATAGAGCAATTTTGATAAAAATTAGTAAACTGACTTGAGACAGCCAATGATCAGGACTTGATGCACTGAGGGAGCAGCCAGAAGGGCAGGGACAATGAGAGGGAGGAGATGGAAGGTTCTCAGCCTGGCCTCAGCTAATTCCTGTCCCTGAGACCCTACCCACCTCTGAGAGGAGGGGTGGGTAACCAAGCTAAAAAGGTAACTTCAGAAGGATGGTTTGTAAACTCTATATGTTTGTTAACAGAAAAGGGAGATACCTTCGTCAGCACTTGAGGAGAAACAGTCCGCACGAGGGGAAATACCAAGTGCAAAGACCTGAACGGAGAAGAAGGTTGGTGCGTTAGAGGGACAAGGTTAAGCGAGAAAATGCTCATAAAATACCTAACATAGTGAAGAGTGTTCAACACAAAGGTGGCACTCAATGGCTGTTAGTTCTTTTTCTCTCCTTTACTTTTTAAGATGTCAGTGAGTCTGTGCCATTACATTCAGAAAGCGATAGAATTTAGAAACAGATGGGAAACAGGGAGTACTCCAGAGAGAAAGAAAAACATGTGCGGCACCAGAAAGGAGCCAGAATGGGAGAATGCACAAATCTATCAGTGCTCAGTCTTTGTCCTCAGGAAAGTAGCACGCAAATTAACAGCCATGAACAGCGCGCCATAAGAGAAAGGTGAACTGGACGATGGCAACACAGGAAGGGCACTTAACTCATCAGGCGAGGGTCAAAGCAAGTGATCCAGAGGCTGGTGTCCTGACGCTGAGTTTGGGCTTGAAGGACTTCACAAAAGGACTCCATGTACTGAGCCAAGATAGGACGAATGATACCCACCATCTCCACCTGAAACAATTCTCTCTCATCACCTGCCCCCTCCCAGAGCACTTTCATTTATATCTATAGTACTTACTGCTAAAGGCCTTGTTCAGATTTGCTTTGGACATGTCCGCCCCTTCACTTAATTATAAGCACCTCGGGAGACTTAGGCTAACTAACTCTATGGTCATTATCTCTAGTCCAGTAGCACAGTCTGGTTCCACAGGCATTGAATAAATGCTAGGTGAAAGACCACCACCTACTCCAGATGAAACATGTAATTTGCTGGGTAACTTTCTACAATGTTTATGCGAACCCATCTTCTTTGGGTAAGTCAATCTCTCAGTAAAGAAGCACATCACAGCGTATGGGAGGTAAAATCCCTGCATGAAATTCCTAGAATTTTAATAGATCCTAGGAAATTGATAGAGTAATCAAAGTAGGGCTATGATTCGGCAGTTTGTCATAAAAAGACAGCTGTAATTCCTGGGTGCTAGGCGGTAAATGCCTTGTTGGCCGTTGGAGTACAAATATGGGAGGGGAGATCTGCACTTCCCATACCCAGACTCTTCCAAAGGCTCCATGAAGCAGAGGACCCAATAGCTAAAATCCCCAGAATTTACGAACAGGCCGGAGTAGGGGAAATGAAACAGGAAGGAGTATAACTATCCACATTCTCTCTTCCAAATTGGTCTGAAGATCCTAAAAATGTTTTGTGCAGCGAAAAGCGACCTCATGTGGAGTCAGTTATGTGGGAAAGAAAACAGCTCATGGCTGGCCTGCTGTGGTCAGAACCGCTTGCCTGCACTGCCCTCTGGTGGGCAGTTGACTGTCTACTTTTACACCAATTTTTTTTTGTTATTTTATTTATTTGTTTGTGTACTATTTATTTATTTTAAAAATCTGATTTATTGTCGAATTGGTTAACATACAGTGTGTAAAGTGTGCTCTTGGTTTTGGGGTAGATTCCCAGGGTCCATCACATACACACAACACCCAGTGCTCATCCCAACAAGTGCCCTCTTCAACCACCCCCCATCAACACTCAGTTTGTTTTCTGTATTTAAGAGTCTCTTGTGGTTTGCCTCCCTCCCTCTGTATTTGTAACTATTTTTTCCCTTCCCTCTTCCATGGTTTTCTGTTAAGTTTCTCAAGATCCACGTATGAGTGAAAACCTATAACATCTGTCTTTCTCTGACTTATTTCACTTAGTAAATGACATCCTGGATAAAGGGTTAGTTTACACTAATTTTTAAAGGAGAATCATCAGTCCAATCACTTGTGCTTGGGCGTGGTGGTGTCACTTACTGATTTAGGGATGACTGCAGGGAGGCAGGTTTGAGGGGAAACCAAGAGTTCTGTTTACAACATGCCCAAAGAGATGAAGTGGGGACTTCTGAATCTGGAGCTCAGAAGAGAGATCTCAGAGTGTGACAGCAGCGCAAACAGGGCATTTAAAGTCAGGCCTATTAGGATGAAGCCTAATAAGGAGAGTGAAGATAAGAGATAGAGCCCAAAAAACTAGCCTGAAGCGCTCAAAATAAAATTATTTTTAAAGGCCAGATATAGAGAAGGAACCAGCTTAGAAGACAAAAAAAGGGGGGCGGGGAGTCAGGTTTTTTTGGGAAACCGCAGGACAGCATGGAATCAAAGCAAAGGGAGATCGGTTAGAAAATGAGGGGGCAGTCACATCCACATCAAATGGTGCTGACGGGTCAAGTAAGACAGAGGTGCCCTGGGGGCTCGGAAGACAGGATCTTGTGAGGGGCCATTCTGTGTGCAGTCTCAGTGACATGGCGGTGGGGACAACATCCACAAGAGAGTTGTTGGAAGAGCAGGCGAATGGTCTTCTGGGTAACGAGGGAAGAGTGAACACCTCTGTTCCTCCCAGACACCTTAGTAAAACTGTAGTCAAGTGTTTTTATGTTCATTTCCTGTGACATAAGCCCCAAGGGCAAAGAGAGGAGTGGAGACAGCCACAACAACAACACAAAATTCATTTGAACCTGAAAAGCACGCCTAAGAAAGCCGAATCCTAAACTAGCAGGGGGGAAGTCAAGAAAGGATCCAATTTATACTACAGACCTGCCACAAGGTGTGGAAATTTGTGGCATGTCTTATCTCTGGAGGTAGGAATATCACATTTCAGAAAAGTGAAGTAAAAAATAGCTCAAGCTTCTAAAGAGGAAAAAAAAACACGCTTCAAACGAAAGATTAAGAACAGAGTAATACTGAGGTGCCTGGGTGGTTTAGTCGGTTAAGCGTCCGACTGACTTTCGCTTAGGTAATGATCTCACGGTTCGTGGGTTTGAGCCCCGCATCGGGCTCTGTGCTGACTGCCAGCTCGAAGCCTGGAGCCTGTTTCGGAGTCTGTGACTCCCTCTCTCTCTGACCCTCCCCTGCTCACGCTGTCTCTCTCTCTCTCTCCTAGAAATAAATAAAAAACATTTAAAAAAAATAAAATTTTAAAAATTAAAAAAAGAAGAGTAATATTAGAAATTCTCAAGAGCAACACGAGAAGACAGAAATGTAATGTCTTCAAAATTCTAAGGGAAAATTCATTTTAATCTTTAATTAGACATCAAATCTGTCAATCAAATGTGAGGGGAAAAATATGGATATTTCAGAATGCATGGGCTCAAAAAAATTACTGTCCACGAACCCTTCTTCATGAAGTAACAGGCAGAGAAGTGCACTGCCAAAATGAGGCCATAAATCACGAAAGAGGAAGGTGCCGGATGTGGGAAAATAAGGAAATCGTCACAAGAGAGGCTACAGGATGATGTGAGGGGAGATCTCAGGAGCGCAGCTGTGCTGCAGGCCTGAGAGCAACGAGCTCAGATGTGAGCCACAGTTTTAAGAAGACGAAACCTATAAGAACACCCACCTCCTTCCCTCCCTACTGTGTATGAATGCACTGGGAGGAGATTTACATACCCGGGAAAGTTTGGGGTTAAATTCACTGTGAATCCTTAGAAGGAGAGGACAGGTCAGGTCCTGGCAGTCTGAAGTTCAAAGGGTGAAAAATGAGGTAAATGAAATGCTCAAAACAACAGGGAAGGAGACAGGGCAGTAACTGACGTGTGCAGGATTCCCATAAATCAGGCCTGCAGCTGCTGGGCTGCCTGAATGCACACGTGCACACAGGACTCAACATTGCTGGGGAAAACGTCTGTGTGCTTGTAGATATGTTGGGGGAGTTGGGGTCGGCAGGAATTGGGGTAGAGAAGTAAGATGTCCCAAAAAAGCTACATTTAAATGCCCATTCAGATAGTCTTCTGAAAGTTAAGTATCACTGTGCAAGAAAAAGCTTAAAATTTCATTATGTAGCTGTAACCGTGATGACTTGGAATGAAGATGAATGTGTTTCTAAAATATATACATGAACTGCGAATGGAACACAATAGGTAATCCATTTAACAGGAAATTCAGTATCTACTAACATTATTATCTCCTTTGATAATGACAGGCTAATTAATCACTCACTTTTCCTCTGAGGGAAGAAAATCAGCTTTCTTCAAAGAGAAGAAATTTTAGGTTGCCTGACAGCTTCAATTAATGCTAAACTTCACTTGAACTTTCAGAATAAAGGTATTTTTAAAGATTATCATGAAGTTACTTCTCACAATCTAACAGTATTGCAGGCCTGCCTCTTCACCTATTCCAGCAATCCCACAATCAGTAATGCAGCTTGAAAGAAATAAGCCTGTGATAGTCAAAAAGGGATGTCTCCAAGTTCACTCTTTTTTTTTTTTTAATGTTTACTTATTTTTGAGAGTGAGAGACAGCACAAGTGGGGGAGGAGCAGAGAGAGGGAGACACAGAATCTGAAGCAGGCTCCAGGCTCTGAGCTGTCAGCACAGAGCCCAACATGCGGCTCGAACCCAGGAACTATGAGATCACGAACCTGAGCCGAAGTCGGATGGTTAACTGACTGAGCCATGCAGACGTCCCTCCAAGGTCACTCTTTAAAGCTTTGGGGCTTTACTGATGGCACAGCTTCAAATCCCCAATAGAAATAACTGGAAACTTGGTTATCTTCAAGCCCACCTTCTAAATCATGTTTGTAATCACTAGGTTTCTCTCTTGGTCAACCACATCTTATATTGTTCTCTCCCATTCCCTAATTACACAAACCAAGGCTAATTAAGTTGCATTCTTCATGATGTGGTTCTTTCTTATTTTATTCTATTTTGTATGATAGGGTAGAAAGGAAGGAGAAGCTTCCTTAAATCCTTTTGGAACAAGGTATGAATTAAATACACACACACACATACAAACATATTAACAATTTTGAGCTAGCAAGAGTAAAGATTATCCTCACAACTCCACCCATACACATGCAGACACAAAAATCTCCCAGTGTTCTGTTCAGCTACCAATTTTAAACTCAACCGATGTGTTGATTTCTTTGATCACTTACTGCACTGGTAAGACCCCTAGGGCATTATATATTAAGCAAGGGCTATAAATTGGAAATCATCTAAGGTAAATTGGAGTTTCATCCAGCTTAACTTTACGTACCTAAATCTCCTGTGGGCAACTCACAGCTGCACAGGGCTGTATGAGCAATAAGGCTACATCTGACTACAGTTTACCCATAGGCCTGAGTCACAGGACAGACAAGCGCCATGGCATCATCACAGGAGCCAAAGCACAACGTGAAGGCACTGGACACCCGAGAGAACTGGTAAGTTTGGGAGGAAGCCGACCCTTCAACAGGCCAGAACGGCACCTTCCACATACTATCTACCAACCCACCCTCCTTTCCTCTTAGGTGTACTCAAAATCCACCTCCGAGTACACCACCTCCAAACACAGGTAACAATAACAGCCTGAATGTCACTCTCAGGAGCAATCCTGCCCAATTATTCTTCTAAATGAAGGCTCAGGACAAGAGGCAGCCCATCTTCTCCACTGTCTCCTTTGTTCTTTTGTTCCCCTAATTCTTTCATAACCAATTAATACATTCCCACCAACCAAATTAAGAATGCACTTATTCTGACTCATATACTTGCCAACAAGACTTTGGTCAATCTTTCCAATCTTTGCCATTTGGACAGGTGAAAAGTGGCAATCTATTTTCATTTTATTGCCTTGATTACTTAGCAAGTTGAATATCTTTTTTATATTCATACTTCTTTTTTGTCAAAGTACCTCTTCATATCCTTGTCCTTTGTTGGGTGTTATATTTTCCGGACATAAAATAATAAGCAGTATTATTTGTTGTTCAGGCTACTAATACTTTCTTCATGGTCTTTGGACTCTATTTACATTTATAGTTTTAAATGCTTTCTATTAGAAAAGAAAAAAATCATGCCAATGGTCTAAATTTCTACTTTATAAATCTATAAAGAGGTAAACTGATTAATCCAAAATCCATTAAGAGGAAGAAAATAATAAGCCTAAGAAACTGACTAAGTAAAAAACAACAATAGAGAAAATTAACCAAGTCAAAAGTTGGCTCTTTCAAAAGAGTAGTAGAATTGATAAATGCCTAGCAAAATGGATCAACAAAGAATGAGAGAGAACAAAATACCAATGTCAGGAAAGAAAGTGGGAGTTTTAGTACAAACCCTACAGAAATCAAAAGTTTAATGAGAGAATAATATGCCAATGAAATCAACAACTAAGATGAAATGGACAAATTTCTTGAAAAATACAATTATCAAATGTGATTCGGGACCCACTGAAAGCATGCATAGCCTTGTATCTACTATAGAACTGTATTAACAACATTTGTCCCACACAACAACCCCAAGCCCAAATGCTTTCAGTAGCAAATTCTAACAAATGTTTAAAAAAGAAATAATACCAATCTTATACCACCACCTTCAGAAAACAAAAGAAGGAACACTTTCCATTCATTTTATGAGGTCCAAGTTACCCTAATCTTAAAATCAGACAAAGATGTTAAAGAAAATGATAGACTGATATTTTGAACATAAAGGTAAAAATCCCTAGCAAAATATTTGTAAATAGAATCTAGCAATATACGAAAGCAATAATATAGCATGATGGAGGGCAGCATACTCCAAAATTCAAGGTTCTTTTAACCTTTGTAAATGAATTAATGTAACCCACCATACTAAGCAAATAAACGAAATGCCATATGCTGATGCAGAAAAAAAACATGCAACAAAATTCAATATCTATGTATGATTTTTTTAAAATTGTCAGCAAACTAGGGATAGAAAAGACTCTTTCTGGGGCGCCTAGGTGTCTTTCTTAGTCGGTTAAGCATCTGACTCTTGATTTTGGCTCTGCTCATGATCTCATAGGTTCATGAAATTGAGCCCTGTGTCGGACTCTGCACTCACAGTGAGGATACTACTTGGGATTCTCTCTCTCTCCCTCTCTCTCTGTCCCTCCCTCCTTGGTGCTCTCTCACTCCCTCTCTCAAAATAAATAAATAAACATTAAAAATAAATAAAACAATCTTTCTCATTCTAGTAAAGGGCATCTCCGAAAACCTATAGCTAATATCACACTTAATACTGAGACTGCTTTTCCCATAAGATTAGGAACAAAACAAGAAAACGTCTGTTCCTGACACTTCTATTCAACTTTGTACTAGAGATCCTAGTCAGTGCCAGAAAGCGAGAAAAAAAAATAAATAAATAAAAGGCAACTAGACTAAGAGGGAAGTAGTTCCCCTTCCTAAATGATATGATTTTTTTATGTATAAAGCTAAAGAAATGAACCAAAAAAAGCTACTAGAACTGATGAGTGTGATGAGAAAAATGAGTTTTGTTTTGAAGACTAGGTATTTGACAATATGACAACCCTGTCCACACCAAGTCTAAAAGTTTAGATAAGAACCTGAGCTTAGGATTCCCACCATAACTTCCCACTTTGCTCTTCCTATGATACCTTTTTAAAATGACCTCCTAAAAGTTAAGCCCACAAAAGGTTAATGACCTCTGCTCCTGTCACCTATTAAGGAAGAGGTATTTGCTACCCTGCTCTCTATCTCCTGCTCACTTTGTGACCTAGGACAGAGGACTGCTTTTCCCCTAGATCATTCCCTCCTCCCCCAGAGCACTCCCACCCCTGCCACTTCTAAATCTTGTAACTCTACTTCCTTTGTGTGGGTGTACTGAAATTGTGCCTTCAATCAATCAACCCCGCAGGTTTCACTCCCCCAAAGTCAAAGTTTGATACTGAGGGAGCTACCTGCCAACTCCATGTGAGTGGCCTGTGCCCCTCAATTCAGCCAGTTGTAGTCTGCATATTCTTAATTCAACACACCAGGTCCAGCTTCTCCACATGGTGACTTTACCAAAGTTTCAGAATATAAGGTCAATGTACAAAAATCAACTCGATTTCTGTATACTAGTAACAAGCAATTATTAAATCAAACTTAAAATCCCATTTGCAATAGTATCAGAACTCATAAAATACTCAGAAATAGGGTTTTTCTTAAGACATAAAATTTCAACACTGAAAAAACATACTGCTAAGAGAAAGTAAATCCCCAATAAATGGAGAAATATACCTTGGATTAAAAGAGTCAATATTATATGATCCTGCAACGTATAATTTTGGAATAATCCCAATTACAAACAGTTTAAAAAATTCATCTGTAAAGCAAAGCCCATGTGTTCTAAACTGACTGAAACTAAATGGTCTCAATACACATAGTTGAGTGTTCTTCCAGCATATTATCACCTACAGGTATCTTTATTTTTATTTTTCCAGAGCAAAGCATACTATGCTCTGTTTTTCTTTCCTTGATCCTATTTTCTACACTACTATTAATATTACAATTGAGGTTTTTGGTTTAATCTTGTTAGTTTATTTACTTGCTTAAATTCCTTTATCTTTTTTTTTTTTAATATTTTATTTATTTCTAGGAGAGAGAGAGAGAGAGAAACAGCGTGAGCTGGGGAGGGTCAGAGAGAGAGGGAGTCACAGACTGAAACAGGCTCCAGGCTCTGAACTGGCAGCACAGAGCCGACGCAGGGCTCAAACCCACGAACCGCGAGATCATGACCTAAGCGAAAGTCGGACGCTTAACTGACTAATTAAATTCCTTTATAAGACAAAGTGCTCTATAAAGACAAAGTGCTTCTATGAAAAGAAGAAATCTTGTAGCAGGACATGGGTGGAAAGTTTGTTTTTTATAAATTTGAATTATACAAATTTGAAATATCTTACCAATTCAAATATTAATAAAGCTTCATTTTATACAGGTAATTTTATGACAATATTTCAATTAAAATAATAAATAATCTCATAATTTCAAAAAAGTCTCAATATTACTAAGATTTAGTTCTCCCCATATTGGTCCATGAATTGATCTATAAATTCTACAGCTAACCATATATGAAAGACTCACAGCTAACATAGCCCTCAATGGGTAAAAACTGAGAGCTTTACCCCGAAGGTCAGGAATACAAGAGGCATGTCCACTCTAACTACTATTTTTAACATAGTACTGGAGGTCCTGGATTCAGCAGTCAGGCAACAAAAAGAAATGAAAGGCATCCAAGTTTGCAAGGAAGAATTCACACTTTCATTTTCGCAGATGACATGATACTCTACGTGGAAAACCCGAAAGACTACACCAAAAAACTGCTAGCGTGATCCAGGAATTCAGCAGTCACGGGATATAAAATTAACACATAGAAGTCAGCTGCATTTCTATACACCAATAATGAAGCAGCAGAAAGGGAAATCAAGAAATTGATCCCATTTACAATTGTACAAAAAAAAATCATAAGATACCTAGGAATATACCTAACCAAAGAGGTAAAAGATCTGTACATTGAAAACTATAGAACACTTATGAAAGAAACTGAAGACACCAAGAAATGGAAAAACATTCCATGCTCATGGACTGGAAGAACAAATATTGTTAAAATGTCTATACTATCCAAAGCAATCTACACATTCAATGCAATCCTTATCAAAATAACACCAACATTCTTCATAGAGCTAGAACAAACAATCCCAAAATTTGTATGAACCAGAAAATTTGTATGAACTGAATAGCCAAAGTAATGTTGAAAAAGAAAACCAAAGCTGGAGGCATCACAATTCCAGACTTCAAGCTCTATTACAAAGCTGTAATCATCAAGACAGTATGGTATTAGTACAAAAACAGACACACAGATCAATAGAATAGGATACAGAACCCAGAAGTGGACCACAAATGTATGGCCAACTAATGGCAAAGCAGGAAAGAATATCCAGTGGAAAAAAGATAGTCTCTTCAGCCAATGGTGTTGGGAAAACTTGGACAACAACATGCAGAAGAATGAAAATAGGCCATTTTCTTATACCATACACTAAAATAAACTCAAAACGGATGAAAGATCTAAATGTAAGACAGGAAAACGATCAAAATCATAGAGGAGAAAAAAAAGCAGCAACCTCTCTTACCTCGGCTGCAGCAACTTCTTACTAGACATGTGTCCAGAGACAAGGGAATCAAAGGCAAAAATGAACTCTTGGGACCTCATCAAGATAACACACTTCTGCACAGCAAAGGAAACAAACAACAAAACTAAAAGGCAACCAGTAGAATGGAAGAAGATATTTGCAAATGACATATCAAAGGGTTACTATCCAAAATCTATAAAGAACTTATCAAACTCAACACCCCAAAAACAAATAATCCAGTGAAGAAATGGGCAGAAGACATGAATAGACACTTTTCCAAAGAAGACATCCGGATGGCTAACAGACACATGAAAAGATGCTCAACATCACTCATCCATCAGGGAAATACAAATCAAAACCACAATGACATACCACTTCATATCTTCAGAATGGCTAAAATTAACAACTCAGGAAACAACAGATGTTGGCAAGGATGCAGAGAACAGGGAATACTTTAGAACCCTTGATTGGGAATGCAAACCAGTGTAGTCACTCTTGAAAAAAATATGGATGTTCCTCAAAAAATTCAAAATAGAACTACCCTACTAGCCAGCATTTGTACTACTATTTACTTAAAAAATACAAAAATGCTGATTCAAAGGGGCACATGCACCCCAATGTTTATAGCAGCACTATCAACAATAGCCAAATTATGGAAAGAGCCCAAATGGCCATTAACTGATGAACGAATAAAGAAGATGTGTATATGTTCATGTACACACACATGCACACACGTATACAGTGGAATATTACTTGGGGGTCAAAAAGAATGAAATCTTGTCTTTTGCAACAACACGGATGGAGCTAGAGTATATTATGTTAAGTGAAATAAGTCAGTCAGAAAAAGACAAATATATGATTTCACTCGTATGTGGAATTTAAGAAACAAAACAAAAGAACATTGGGGGAAGTAAGGAAAAATAAACTAAGATAAAAACAAAAAGGAAGGCACAACATAAGAGACTCTTAAATACAAAGAACAAACTAGGGGGGACAGGGGGACTAAATGGGCAATGGGCATTAAAAAGGGCACTTGTTGGGATGAGCACTGGGTGTTATGTGTAAGTGATGAATCACCAAATTCTACTGCTGAAACCAATATTACACTGTATGTAACTGACTTGAATTTAAATTAAAAAATAATAATAATCAAATTCTGTATCTTAGATTTATGCATTTCAATTTATTTAAATTTTAAAGAAAAAGAACCTCATAAAAGAATAACTGGTGGGTGGGGAGTGGAACAAGTTATAGCTAATAAAGGTAATTTGGGAGCAGGTGATGGATATGTGGGAGTTTATTCTACTATTGTTTATTCTGTATTTGCTCAAATTTTCCATAACAAAAAAGAAAAATACCAAGAACACACAAACCACAAACCCATGTTCTAAATTAACTGATTTATCAGAAATACAATTACTCTGTCAAATAGCTATAAAAGTTTCTAATCACTGGGGCGCCTGGGTGGCTCAGTTGGTCAAGCATCCAACTTCGGCTCAGGTCATGATCTCAGGGTTCGTGGGCTCGAGCCCTGTGTCGGGCTCTGTGCTGACAGCTAGCTCAGAGCCTGGAGCCTTCTTCAAACTCTGTATCTCCCTCTCTCTCTGACCCTCCCCTACTCATGCTGTTTCTCTCTCTCTCTGAAAGAAATAAAAACATTTTAAAAAATGTTTTTAAAGTTTCTAATCACTGACTCTCTCGGTTTCTATATGTAATCTGTCCCAGTCAAGTTACAAACTATCTACACCCAGCACTAGTTGTCAGACTACACTCTCAGTAGCACTATTGACCTTCTCTGCCTCATTCTTTATTTCACTGAGCAATAGTAGTAACAATAATAGTAACAAGATTTCATTCTTAGAGGTTTTATGAGGGTTCAATAACAAAATATATGTGGAGTGCTTTGCGACCAGTGGCTAGCATAGAAGTGTTCCATATCACTAGCTATTATTCTCACTAAAACAACCTGCTACTTTTTTTTTTATTCCTAGGATCTATTTAAATACTGGTCATTTTATGCTTTTTTTTATGAGTTATTTATGTCCCTTAAACTCTGAACTTCTTGCTTAAATAAATCTATCTGCTTAAATCTTTATGTCAAAAATATAAAAAAGAAGAATCACATACTTCACTGATGAGGAAACTGAGATTCAAAGATTAAATTCGGCAGACATTTCTTAGGGTGGTTGCGTTGGCCCAACCATTCCTGGAAACAAAAGTCATTACTGCCAGACCCCATCCTGGCCATAATGATTTGTCCACCCAGGGGCAGATTCCCAATCACAGCTGAGTCCATCAGATTCCTTCTCCTGGTACCTACGGAATGTCCTGGACAACACACTCAGTGGGTCCTCTAACACTGCTGTCTTGTTCCTGCCTTTCCAGAAGCTGGGGAGTTAGCCTCTTCCAGTGATTCCATGTAATGGCTCCTCCAATATCCTTCTAATAAAGTCACTTTTTATTGCTAAGCTGGCTGGAGTTAGTTTGCATTACTTAGATTACTGAGTAGGGTCACAACCAAGTTCTGGAATATATATCTCTTCATATTAGACACTCTCAAGCTTATCTATTGGAAGCCTACTGTTTGCAAGGCACTGTATCATAATCTGTGCTGTGAGGATTGTGACAGGCAAAGAAGGGGTGGGACTTTACTAGGAAAGAGCTGCAGAAAACACACTAGGTAGGTATAAGGAATTGAAAGCAATACAGATTTACTGCAGAATAAGGCACAAAAAGCAGTGTTAATCCTCGATATATATTTATTGAATTAATATTAAATTAGACATAAAACCAGACAGGTTGAAGAAAAATCCCATATAGCTTCGAATGCCAAACTAAAGGATAAAACGTTGACTCTCCTCAGAATGGGGGCTACTGAAGGTTTCTGAGCAGAAGAGCCTTATGAGTTGTGCTTTCAAAATACTAACATGTCAGCCAGTTCTAATGAATGCTGAGCTTATTAATACTGAAATTTCTGTGTTTGAAGTATAGTACTTATGTTTCTAACCAGAGATATTTACCAGTACATTGTATAGAAGGCAGAAGGTTTTGTTTTAATGTCAAAATGATACTTCTGTAGGACTCTTGTCAGAGAACAACTGAAGATAGCTACCAATATAGGAAAATTTCATTTTCTGATGTGGATCTAATCAAATGAAGCTGTCAACAAAATTAACTTGGGCTCAACAATATTTCTCCACTAATTGTGACCTGAGGCAGATCTAATATGAGAATCATGTTATAACTGACAAACTGTTAGCTACCTACTTTATCAACTGGAAGACAACCCAGGTTCCATTGAATGTGCCTTATGAAACACTGCAGCATAACAGGCAGGTGTACAGCATAAGCAATCTTATTACTACGAGTGTAATTTTAAACGTAGACTCTAACATCACTGTTACCCCAATTCAGAAAAGCTGTACTTTATTTTCCAAACACACAAAACACAAAGGATTATTTCCATAAACACTATTCTGTAAATCTTAGGGACCCAGTAATCTAAACACAAAAACTGATCTTATTCTATAGTAACTATTTACGCTGCCATTTGAATAAAACAAATTAAACGTGCAAAAAAGTCAAGTGAAAACAAAATAATGCTACCCAAACAAATCAGTCTTTAAGCAAAATAAGTTTTCCTTTCCTCTCAAATAAAGAGAACCAAATATTTTAGCAATAAAAGCGCACGTAATAACATTAATATAGTAATTGGTATGCCATGGAATCGGAAAACACACAATTTACCCATTCAAAGGTCAAAAATATTTTTTCATACCCTTGCCTGTACTGTAAGTAGAGAACTACAAAACTAACAGACTCTGAAAGTTGAAAAGAATCCAGTAACTCGTTCAGAACTTCACGAAGTTTCTGAGATACCCAAAGCACCTGTTTCCAGGGTATCTCAACTGTGGCTTTTAAGTGGAAACATGTACAAGCAAAAGCAGCAGTGACCTGGGTGCGATAACAAGGCGGAAATCCCCTTAGACACATGCCCAAGGCTGGGATACGGGACTTAGGGAGGGGGATGCTGTCACCGTCTTCCCGCACGCGCCCCGCCGCGCCCCGCCGCGCCGGGAACTCACAGCTCTGGTCTCATACAGAACCAGCTTCTGGACGCAGCTTATGATGGGGGCAGCGGCCGCGGGCATGGTCGGAAGAAATGAGGGCCCCCACGACAGGGCGCCAGGCCGCGGTCCAGAGTGCGGCAGTCTCCGGACTGCCCCAGGAGGCCGGGAGAGAAGACACCTCAGACCACGGACATCAGATCCAACCGGGGAAAAAAACGCCGCTTGTGCAACAAACAAGACGGGTATAGCTCAGGTGTTTCCGGATCCCTGCTACTCCACCTCCGGGCAAGTCCCGCCCCAGGAACGTCGGGGGCGGAGCTGGAGGATAGACCGTAGAGAGGGCTTGTACAGACTCCCAGAACCTGCGCGCTGCCCACGGAGGAAGCTATGGGCGCCATGTTTGATGCGGGCGGAAGAAAAAGTGGGCCGGGGTGGGAGGGGGCGGGGGGGGAAGTGGGCGAGGAAAATTGGAGTGGTTAGTCTGGGCTCACGCTTTACCTGGTCCACCTCTTTGGAAAAGGGGGTGTGGGGGGGGGGTGGAGTTGGAACTGGATTGCTTCTTTTGAAGCGGTTCTCCAAGTTGTAGATAGATCCATTCAAAGTTGGTCTTTTCTTTGTCTGCCTACCTATGCCCTTATTTTCCTGGAAATATATCTGATAGCCCTTCGCTCAGTGCGGCGGTTTCCCCTTGCGTCTCTTTGTTATCTGTATTAACCCTTACAAGAGTCAACAAAATCCATGTTGTCCGGAAGCTGTGTGGTTCAAGGAACTTTTTTGTCACCTTTAAAAAAAAATCAGCGAAAGTTGGAGATCTTGTAAATTCTACAAACGGACTGTCGTGCAGTATTTAGTGCAGTGTAGTGTCGCACTGTCTTTGAGACCCGCAGTTCTGGGTTAAAATAAGATCTCTTCCATTTAATATGTGTAAACCGAAGTGGGCAGTATACATGCCGTCTCTAATCATCACTTTCTGTATCTGTGAAAAGGAATGTATTAAAATGCAAAGTTAAGTGCAAACCTGAATAAGTAAAATTACATTAAAAAATCAATAAATTACAGCCCCCACCTACAAGACCCGGTCCCCCAAGAGGCCTTGCGCGAAGCCCAGCCAGGCGTTTCCTAGGCAACCGCTGCACCAACAGACACCAGAGGCGGCTGCGGTCCGGCAGGTGGGGTCCTGTGGGCTTCTGAGGACACCGCTGTGTCCAAGTAAGTAGGGACTGTAGTCCCCTGCTTCAACGCGTTTAGTATCTATTGGAAGGAACCTCACCTCCTGCGAGGACCCCATGTCAGTGCCTTTTCTTACAAAACTAAACTTCGGGATCTCTCAGTAAATTACTTTTTAAAACTATTTTCCCTTCCAACGACTGATGTAATTCCACAAATATTTACTGAGCACTTACTATGAGAGTATAAGACATCGCCTAATATAGGTTCCCAGAAGATGGGTCCCAATAAACCGCACAACCCACCGGACGGGTCAACGGCTAAAAAGTTGAGGGAACTTGTAAAAATTCTATTGAACTGTAGTATAAACCCATAATATAATGTGCTGTTAGAGATTATATTAGATAACAATGAGATGTTAGACATCATATTGTAAATTTAAAATTGAAAAAATGCCAATTAAAAAAATTAATGTTTATTTAGTATTTTAATTTTCTTTCATAGTTTGGTCCTACTTTTATTAAGAGCTAGAAAGATGGCCATGTCAGTTCTGGCATTTTACATTGACTTGGATCTTTCAACTGGGAAGAATATTTAGTTCTGTTTTGTTTCATGAGGGAAACCAATTCTTCTGAATATGAATTAAATATCTGCACTATGTTTTTTTTTTTTACAAATAGTTTACTGTCAAATCGGTTTCCATATAACACCCAGTGCTCATCCCCACAAGTGCCCTCCTCCATGCCCATCCCCTCCTGCCCCCCACATCCATCAGTCCTCAGTTTTTGTCAGCATTCAAGAGTCTCTCATGGTTTGCCTCTCTCCCTTTCCCCCACCATTTCCCCCTTCTTCTCCCCCTTGTTCCTCAGTTAAGTTCCTCCTAATCCTCCTATACGTGCAAACATGTGATATTTGTCCTTCTCTGCCTGACTTATTTCGCTCAGCATAACACCCTCAAGGTCCATCCATGTTGCTACACATGGCCAGATTTCATCGTTTCTCATTGCCATGTAGTATTCCATTGTATAAATATACCACATCTTCTTGATCCATTTGTCCATTGATGGACACTTAGGCTCTTTCCATGTTTTAGCTATTGTTGAGATCTGCACTATGTTTTTATTTAGGATAACAACACTTAAAATATGTGTAGAATTCTCTTTCCAATATTTGGTTTTCAATTATTATATTATACTGTAATATAGCACTTCCATTTGAACCTTGTCTCAGTTTGGTTCACCCAGAAGCACATCCTGAGACAAATATTTGAGCGCAAATGGTTCATATGGGAAGTAATCCCAAGAAACATTAGGAAACAGAAGGAAGTTGATAAAGGGAATATTATCAAACAAATTTCTCCATGGACTGAATTCATTATGGAATACTGAGATATTTGTCTCAGAGTAATTCCCTCTTAAGGGCAAAGGAGCTGAGACATTTACTCACTATCTTCCATCTGTTATTGGCTGAGGCCTGCTACGGCAGAACATTAATTTCCTGGAAGTTGTGGTCTGCCTGTGCTCAGGAAGACTAGGTATGGCGGCTGGAAAGAGCCCTTAGGCAAAGAGTTACACATGCTAGAAGTTGGAAGTCAGGCTGGCCATTCATGGAAAAGTTACGTGTCAAATGGTTATGGGCACTAATTAACATCTGCTACGTTCCAACCTTTGCACTACTCATTTCCATTCTTCCCCCCACGTTAGGTTCACACCATCCCCTCGCTGATTCTTCACAATGGTGGTTGGTCCCAATTTCTGAAAGAAAAGGACTCACAAAAATATGATTAGTGGGACAAGCTACAGAATCCACGACTGTGATTAATCCAAGGTCTGAGATTGATAGTTCATCAGTTCCCTCCCCTACCATCCATTCTAGATTTTTCTTACCTTTGGTACTCCTGCTGGGCTCAGTTGTTTTCCCATTAGCGTAGCCAGCCTTCATCCCTGAAGGGTGTAAGCTGCTTGTTACCAAGTCTTTGTCAGGTTGGGCTTGCTACAATTACAAGAGGAGTCTCAGAGAATCCCCTGAGCTCAAGACATACATCTCCCTGCTCCAGGCATGTAGCAGCAACCCTGCCCTCACCTGCCAATGCAGTAACTCTTTATGGACATGTGGAGCCACATAGGACCAGACAGCAGTTTTAGGCTTAGTGAAACCCAACTAAAGGGGTCCCCTGATAGAAGCATCTCTCTCCCCTCATTCAGACCTTCAGTCCGTCAGAGCCCAAAGTCATGAGGAAGGATGGTACACATTCCTCATGTCAATCACTGAGAGTGATGGTAGTGTTGGAATCCCATGCAGTTTCAAACTGGCACTTTAGTTGTACCTTAAAGAGACCATTCCAACATTCTGTCAGACCAGCAGCTTCTGGATGAAGAGGTATGTGGTAGAATCCGTGGATCCTTCTTATCATACCTCTTTTACTAAGAAGAGGGTCTTTTGATCCAAGGCAATACTATATGAAATCTCATTATGGTAAATGAGACACACTGCAAACACTTAGGTAGTGCTGCTGGCCAAGCCATTGTGGGTAGGGAAGGCACGCCCATACTGGGGGCACATGTCATCTGCTGTCTTCTCCAGGGTGAAGGGATTCCATGTAATCAGTTTGTCATTGAATGGATGTACCATTTTGAGGGCTTAGCCTCAGCCTTTGCTGAAGACAGGTGGGATGTTCAGTGATACAATTAACTAAATCAGCCTGATGAGAGGGAGACTTGTTATTGACCCCATGCATGACCTCCACCACCTCCATGCCTACCACCATACCTCCTCCATTTTATGAGCCCATTTTGGAAGCACTGAAGTGACCAAGCATAAAGACTGGCTAGCGTTTACTGGGTAATCATTCTGCTTTGTAAGACACAAAAATCCACATATTTTGTGTCCACTTGTATTTGTTTTCTATGTGGTATAACAAAATTACTGCAAATTTAGCAGCCTAAAACACACACACGTATTATCTCATAGTTTCCATGTTCAGGAGCCCAGACATAGCTTAGCAGGGTCCTCCACTCAGGGTCTCACAGGGCTGTGGTCAGGATGTTGGCTGAGTGGCATTTTCATCTGGAGACTCAACTAGGGAAGAATCTGCTTCTGAGCTCATTTAATAAGTTGGCAAAATTCATCTCTTTATGGTTGTAGGACTAAGGTCCTACTTTTCTTCCTGGCTGTTGTCCAGGGGCTGCTCTCCGTGACTGGAGGCCACCCACTGTTCCCTGCCAACTGTCCTTTCACAACATGGCAGCTAAATTCAGGGCCAACCAGGAAGTCTCTCCAGTGTGCTAAAATAGGATCTTAAATAATACAGTGTAATCACAGGAGTGGTATTTCTACTACCTTTGCTAGATTTAGAAGCAAGTCAAAGAGTCCGTCTGCTCTTAAGGGAATGGAATCACACAGGGTGTGACTTCGTCGGGGTCACCACAGAGTGTGCCTGCTATGCCCCTCTCATACGTCCATTCACATGCCTCTTCCCCAGAACTCTGTTTCTCTTATCTTTCGATCTTGCTCCTCCCAGAACTTTGACCAAGCCATTCGATATTGTCCTCCAAATTGAGGACCTAAGAATACTGCTTAAAGCTCTGCCCACAAGGAAGATTTCCCCTAATCATCATCTTTCAAGGCTGCCTCTGAGTGGGATTAAAGTCTGGAAGCATTCCATTTACAGTTTGCACCAATGTATTATGATTCATCCAGGATTTTTTTTTAAGTTGCTATCAGCAGCTCCTAGGGAATTCCATATGATGTGTGAGCTGAAAAAGAGACATTGACGGGCAAAAGATAGATGACATGGTGTCTGGGCTGCTTATTTATAAAACTTCTTTGTACCTTCCAGACCTGCTTGGACCTGATCCCAGCTTTCCATTTTTATCATTCAGTGGATTCCTACTGTGCCTGCCCAACTTTAGGGATCTGACATACCCAGTTCATGATGGCCCCTTCCAGTTGCATAGTCACCTGCTGTCCCAATGCCAGGCATTCATTCTCTCCCAGAGCCCAGAGCATTGCCAGGAGCTGCATTTTGAATGGAGAGTGGTTCTCTGCTGCAGACAGCAATGATCTATACTGAGAGGTTTCTGTTATGGCTTTCCTAATACTCCAAAAGTATTGGCACCTACTATAGGTGCCTCCCTCTATCGTCATGGGATCTAACCAGGTATATGGCCCAAGAAGCAGGCCTCTGGTACCACAGACTAAAACTGCTACAGAGCTCTCTTGCTCTGAGGTTTGCTCAAAACTGACAGCTTTCCAAGTCACCCATTATATGGATCAAAACAGTATTCCCAAGGATGCTACATGGTGTCTCCAAAAACTAAAGAGACTTATAAAATACTGCACCTCTTTTTTTTTTCTTTTCTTTTTTTTTTTAGAGGTAGAAGGTATGAGTTACAATAAACTTGTCCTTTACCTTGGAGAGAACTTCTCGGAATGTCCCAGACCACTGGTTTTATAAAACCTCCCCAAAGTAACAGGGCTTTAAATATTTGTAGATTTATCTTCCACTTTCTGCTGCTCATGTGTCTTATAAAGCTATCCAGAACACTTGCTACTTCCTGCTCATAGGCTCTGATATTATCAATATTGGTAATATATCAACAAAGGATCAACAAGATGCCTTTGGACTATATCTGTTAAAAGAGCAGGAGAGTCCTGGGGTAAGCATGAATGTTCGTTGCAGACTGTTCTAAGTGAATAGTAACTGCTTCTAATCTTCCTCTCTGAGAGGGATTTTAAAAAACACAACGCATTTTCTGGATGAATAGCTGCATACCAAGGACAAGAAGCTGTGTCTGGCTAGTAAAGATCTCATCTGCACAATACAAATGGGGCTATCCCTTGGTTAAGTTTTCAGTAGTCCGCCATCATCTGTCATGATCCATCTGGTTTGTTTTGATTTGTTTTGTTTTGTTTTTCCAAAAATCACACTGGAGAATTGAGCAGGGCTATCTTTCTATTGTGTATTTCATGAGCTTCCCCTTGGCTCTTCTACCACAGTGGCGCTGACTCCACAGTCAGGGAACGACTGTGAAGGTTTGGTCAGCTACACTCCCCGTTATGTAGTCAGGGATCAGGAGAACCACAAGGTAGTCCTGCAGACCCTGAACTGTAAGACAGACTTGAGCCAAGACTCCATTAATTACTGGTTCTCCATTTGCTTTCATGCCAGCAGGAGGCCATGATGGCATTTTGGATCTGCTGGTGTTGTGTCAGCTCATACCCTGTGTCCTATAGACTCTGAAAGAGGAGGAGAGTCGCACTTCCACGGTGTGTATTTCCCCAGTTAATGGTTGGAGGCTTCCCTTGGAGAAGGAAGAATTGGGGAATCCCTATTGTAAATACTTGTTGTGGTGTTGTAGGGTCTATTCTCCAGGACCCCTTGCCTCCTCTTCAGTAAATGGGCCCTGGAGCTAAGAACTGGGCAAGGAATCATGATTTTCCACTGTGGTTGGTGACATCAGCCTTTGATTCACTTTCCCTTTGTCATTTTTAGAAATGTAAGTTAATCAACATTTTCTTTCACTGCTTATCCATTTCACCCCCTAGAGATTCCATGGTTTATCAACCCTCACCATGGATTTCTGTGTATCTTGCTTGTTGTCATTCTGGACTTCCTGCCCATTCTGTTAATCACACCTACTTTGTTTCTGATGGTTAAGTGCTGCCATCTGGCCTCTGCTCGTCAAGACCCCGTCATCCCCACTGAAACAGGGGATCCCAGTATCATAGCAGCCTTTCCCCTACCTTCAGTCATGGCCTACAAAGGACAAGCACTGCTGAGCTTATTAAGGATACCAGTGCCCCCTTGCTAGGTCATTCCTTATAGTCTTAATGAAGGGAGTGTCCTCTGGCCATCCCACAAGCAGAATTGGCTTAGGAGTTTTCTGGTCTCATATATCAAATCCATTTAACCTGTCACCTCCTTGATCTTTTGACGTACTACACTGTATTCTATCAAGGCAGTTTCGGCATTTCTACCACATTTACTACAGCCTGTTGTTCTTTTCCAAGCTTCAAGGAACCTTACCAGTAGTGAATTAGGACCCACTCCAGGTGTCCTAGCCAGGATGTTATACCTTGAGTCGTGGGAGAGAGCCCCCATGTAATTAACTCTCACCCAGTCTCCACTCCCCACCCATCACCCTCAAGATCCTTTTCTAGGCATGTGCTCCTGGCTCCTGTTGGTGCATCATAGCCAGGACCTCCATCTCTTTAGTTGCATAATACCTTTCTTCCTGTACCAGTGCCTCCGCAGCAGCTGGGCTGGGCTGATGCTTGACCCCAGTTACTGCTCTAGAAGCTATGAGGAAGTTGAAGGCAGGTCATGTGGAGGGCAAGCATTGTATTCTGAAGCTTCTGCCTCAGGTGATACAAGGAGAGGTTGCTATCCTTCCAGAGATGAGGGAGGAGCTACTTCTGTCAGTGCAAGGCATTCCAGGTGCTACTGAGAGTTAGATGGAAAAGGAAAAAAGCCTCAGTTCTTTTTGCTGCCACAGTAAAGAATTACGAGACAGCAGGGGCACCTGGGTGGCTCAGTCGGTTAAGCGTCTGACTTCAGCTCAGGTCATGATCTCACGGTTTGTGGGTTCGAGTCCCATGTCGGGCTCTGTGCTGACAGCTCAGAACCTGGAGCTTGCTTCAGATTCTGTGTCTCCCTCTCTCTCTCTCTGACCCTCCCCTGCTCATGCTGTGTGTGTGTGTGTGTCTCTCTCTCTCTCAGAAATAAATAAAACATTAAAAAAAAAAAAAAAGAATTACGGGACAGGAAAAGGAAAGTGAAGCAGAGCAAAGTTTTACTAAAGTACACTCCACGGGAGGAGGGGCCAATCAAGACAGACAAAGGCCCCAGAAACCCCAGGGTGTAGGCTGGTATCAATTTTTTTTGAGTGGGTACTAACGTAGCAACATTTGAGTGACAGGCCTGGAGTATATAATAATTTGCCAACTGCACCTGCCCTTTCCCAAGATGTATTCAAAATGCCTGCACTGGATAGGAAGTTACAACATTATTTCTATTCTAGAGGCATAGACCAAATAAGGGCAACAGGGTGCTGTCTGCACAAGTGCAACAAGCACAACAAACTTAATTCTTCCTCTGCCGGGATGTTGTGACGGCAAAGTGACTGCTAGATGGGTGGAATGGGGTGGTCCCTCAGCGGTTCTCCATTGAGGATCTCCATCAGGACGTCTAAGGCCCATCCTCCTGTCACTCATGCCTAGCTTCTTGCCTCACACAGGTAAATCTTAGAGTTCTGAGTACTCAGACATCCACCTAAATGTCCCCATCCCAGGCCTTAGGGCCCTGGCTTTAATGTACTTAATAGAGACTCTTTAATAAATTCACCATCTTTATAAAAGGTTTAGATGCAGGGTGCCTGGGTGGCTGAGTCGGTTAAGCAACCAACTTCGGCTCAGGTCATGATCTCACCGTTCCCGAGTTCCAGCCCCACATCGGGCTCTGTGCTGACAGCTCAGAGCCGAGATCCTGTTTCAGATTCTGTGTCTCCCTCTCTTTTTCTGCCCCTCCCATGCTTGCACTCTGTCTCTCTGTCTTTCAAAATTAAATAAATATTTCCTTAAAAATAAATATTTTTAAAAGATAGATGCATTTGCTCCTTTATAATTAGATTTTATAGTAGCATTACTTATTTTTTTGGTCCAAAAAAACCTTGAAATTTTAGTTCTTTTGTCGTGAGGTTTTTATCTCAGTCTTTTTTAGTATTCTGGTAATAATTCTTAATATGTCTTTTTTCATAATGATACTTTAAAATAATATTGGTATATTAAGTCCATTTGAATATTCTTAAATTCCACAGAGAAATATCATCATATCCCATATCCCATTTACCTGGAAGGCTATAGCCCCCATAATCCATTTTTCATTGTTTCATGAACAACATTTCAGACCGCTAGTTCTGTTTTTGAAGTCTGCTCATTAAAATCATTTTGTAAGATTTTGTAATTTTTCCATAAAGAGCTTATATATCTTTTATAATATTTAATCCTGGTTACTTTATTATTTTGCTGCAAAAATAAGTCTTTTATCTTTAGTTACATTTTTTAGCAATTCATGGTATATAGAAATGTGACTGGGGGAACCTGAGTGGTTCAGTTGGTTCAGCATCCAACTTTGACTCAGGTCATGATCTAGCAGTTAGGGAGTTTGAGCCCTGCTTCGAGCTCTTTGCTGTTAGTGCAGAACCCACTTGCAATATTCTATACCCCCTCTCTCTGCCCCTCCCCCACTCAGGCTCTCTCAAAAATTAAAAAAGAAACATTAAAAAAGGGAATGCAACAGAATTTTGTATAATCTTGAATCCAGCTAATTGGATTATTCTCAAAATTTATCTGTAATATATTTGTTCATGTAGACAGTCAAAACAACTGGGAATAATAGTTTTCTTTCTTTTACCTTGTTATGACCTGAAGAGAACATTTTTATAAGTTTTTTTAATTTTATTTTGAGAGAGACAGAGACCATGCAAATGGGGGAGAGACAGAGAGAGAGAGAATCCCAAGCAGGCTCCACACTGTCAAGCACAGAGTCTATCATGGGGCTTGAACCCATGAAACCGTGAGATCATGACCTGAGGCAAAACCAAGAGTCAGACTCTTAACCAACTGATTCACCTAGGTGCCCCTGAAAAGAATATTTTTAATATTTAATCATTAAATACAATGTTTGTCTTTTGTGAATACCTTTTATCAGGTTAAAAAAGTTCCCTTCTTTTATTAGTTGCTATGAGATCTTTTATTAATCATTAAAGGGTGTTGAATTATCTTATACTTTTTCTATATCTACTAAGATGATCATATAGTTTTTCTCTTTTATTTTAATATGATAAGTTAATTTCTCATATTAAGCCAGCCTCAAGTTCCTGGGGAAAGCCCAACTTGGTCATGATATTATTACCTTGTTTATATATTGCTGAATTCAGTTAGCTAATGTTTTGATTAGGATTTTTTAAATCTTGTTCATGAATGAAATTGGCACATAATTTTGTTTTTTCACACTATTCTCTGATTTAGGCAAAGGTTATATGAGACCCATAAACTGAGTCTCCACTTTGTCTTTTCTCTCAAAGAGTGTCTGGAAGCTTGTAAGACTGGAGCTCTTCAAAAAAACTATCTGGTTTCTTTTGTTTCTTCTTTCTTTTCCCCAAAGACACAATTTATTTACAAACCAAAGAAGCCAATGAGACTTTGGCTACCCCCATCCCCTTCCCGAGCAAAACCTGACAGAACAGAGGTGGCTCTCCAACTCCTCATACGGTCTTTTGTTAGAATAAACTATGAAATTGGGGCCGGGGGCCTCTGTAAAGACCCTGGCAGGGCAGAGGCCTCCCAAAGATAAACATGATAAGCCCCACCTTCTGGTCTTACCACCTGCTCTCCTCTGGTGACACTTTTTGTGGGAAGATTTTTAGTTACTGACTCAGTTTCCTTATGGTTATAGAACCACTGAGGTTTTCTCTTTTTTTTTTTTTCTTGAAAAGTTGATTTTTCTAGGAATTTGTTAGTTCCTAGAAATAATATCAGTTTTTTCAGGATAACCTTGTTTATGATATTCTCCCATTATGTGTATCATATCTGCAGCATCGTCATTCTGTAGTCCACTTAAAGCACACTGCATCAAACAGACATAAATCACATATCCTTCTCAAGGAATCAGGGAATTTTTAAAAAAAACTACCATGGCCATGAGGGAAGCCTCAACAAATTTCAAAAAGTTGAAAATTGAAATCAGAGAACATACTCTGATTAACAGAAGTTAGAAACAGACAACAAAAATAGACAAATCTGTTTGGAGATGTAAGAAACCATACTTATAAAATAAGTCTAATATTGCTTACTTGTGTCTTCTGTCTTCTTTACTTGGTCAATCTTGACAGAAGTTTTCTATTTATACATTTTTTCAAAACACTGCTATTTAGCTTTGGTGACCCTCTCTATGTAATGTTTGTTTCCTATTTTATTAACTTTTAAAATATGTTTTTCTATTTTTCCTGTTTTTCCCCCCTAACATCTCAAAAGTGGTGAGCTTATCTCCTGTACTTTTCAGACTTCCTTTGGTTCTAATGTATTTATTTAATTCTTCTAAATACTACTTTAGCTACCTCTGATAAATTTTGTTATATATATTTTCATTTTTTTTCAGTTCTACATACTGGATTTCGATTTCTGTTAGACCCACTATAGTTCCTACACGTGTACACACACACATGTGTGTGTAACTGTATAACATATATGTATGCATAACATATTTAACTTGATCTTTAATTGAATATGCACATATATGTATATGTTTGCATGTATGTATTTTTTCCCTCAATTTAGTCTCTCAGAAACATTTTGTTTTAGTTGTCTTTTGTACAACATATTACTAGATTTTGCATTTTGTCTCAAACTAAGCTTATTATTGTTTTAATAGATGAGTTTAACTTTTTTGTCAGTTATGGCAAAGTCCTTGTGTTTAGTGGTATGGAATGGCTTTGGGGCTAAGTCAATTCTCAGGATATTCTTATTTGCCCTGACCTGCCTGCCTCTTCCAACTGAATTAGTCACTAACAATCTTATTTTTTCTTAGTGTAGTATTTTACATTATGAATTCTCAAGAGAATACAGAAGAGCATCCTTTTGCAGATATATTTAATGAAGATGAAGCTGAATATAACTTTTTGCTGTCTAAACCTGTTTGCTTTGTTGTATTTGGGAAACCAGTAAGTCATCTCTTAGAACTTATTATTTAATATTTTTTATTTTTAAGATCATAATATTATGTTACCATACAAGAATTAAAACCATATAGTGTGCTAATTTTTTTGAGTGTTTGACTTTCATTGTATTAGTTAAAAATTGATATAAAATTTTTTGTAAGTTCATAACTTTCTCTTCTCTTGTACACTATAATTGAAAAGGAATTCACATTGTACTTACCTTTGTTTTTGTATTATGAAGAAATTAATTCATCAAAGCATGTGCACCATGAAAATTGTTAGTAGTCTGTGATCCAGGGTATTTCAGACACAATTTACATATGAAATCTTCTGTGAAATTTGTTGTGAGGCTCTCTGGGTATTTGAAGGCAAGGCACTATGGAGTCGAACAGGGAGCCTTTCCCATTATTAGTGTTTGAAGCTACTGAGAAATGATGTGCCTCACATTTTCTCTCAGTGTATTAGCAGACCTATATATTATCTTTCCACAAAATAAGAAACCAAAAATGGCTGTTAAAAAATAGCTTGCCTTTCTAGGCATTTCTAGTAAGGACCTCTAGATGAGAGGTATTGTCAGCCATTGAGCTAGTTGGTAGTTACCATTAGAGAGCCTCATCTGCTTAATTAAAGAGCCTCTCCAGAAGAGCAGAGACCAAAGGCTAGATCCCATCCTTGATTTAATTTTATATAGACCCTGGGACAGGTACCCAGAAATGGTTCCAGTGACTTTCATTACGTTTCTTAACATATAATAGAGTTTTAAGAGGCAACAGTAAGCGCAGTCAGGTACAAATGTCACTTCATGGTCTTTAAAGTATGACACTTTTCAAAAATGCCTGTTAAGAAGGAATTTTTTGCTCTTGGAAGTTACTAAGAGGAAGTCTGTCAAAACATTCATAGTTATAAACTTTAGAAAGGAAATAAAGTGATGGATTTCAATAAAATCACAATGATATGTATTCAAAGTTACAAAATTTGATAATCAAAAGAGGACAGTACCTGCAATGCCATATGGTATGGCTTCCTGGTTTCAGGGCTATTTTCTTAATTTAAAAATGATTTTTAAATCATTTCATAAAATGTGGCTTATGTGATTATTATAGAGAAAAATTAAGCTATAAATATCTGGAGTCTGCTGTTCATTTTCTGTGTGTGTGTGTGTGTGTGTGTGTGTGTGTGTGTGTGTGTGTGTGTGGACAAAATTTGCTTGATGATATTCATGTATTGTAACCATCAGTAGAATCTTTTAAATGTAAATATCTGTTTCACTGGCAAATGGCTGTTTTAAAGAACATCTTTCTTTTTAAGGGGGTTGGGAAGACAACTTTAGCCCGTCAGATAACACAAGCATGGAAATGTATTCGTGTAGAAGGTAAATCTTTCCTTTTCCCCTCAATATTTTATTATAAAAGCTTTCAAGTATGCATAAAAAATGTAAAGAATTGTGCTATCTAGATTCTGTTATTAACATTTTGCCGTAATTGCTTTATCACACATCACTACAAACCCAATGAATATTATCTTCATAATGGCATCAGAAATGTTTTGCCTTTCTGTTAGTCCTAGTTTTGTTATAGACTTTAGGATAGTTTATGAAAGGTCTTTGACTCCATCTACTGCCTCCAGTTCTCTAATTTCCTCATTTAGACCTACTGGGGACACATGTGCTTTAAGTGTCTCCTAGGGAAGATGGGAAGAGAAGGAATGCTCAGAGCTGCTCTTGGGAGCATGTTTCAAGACTTAATATTTTCAATGATAAATTTTATTTTTTATTATTTTGTTTTGCATTCTTTGCAGTATATAAAATGAGGACTGACATCTTTATATAAAATATTTTTTTAATCAATACAGCTCTATATGTCCTAATAGAAAACTAAGCAAAAGAATGAATTGGCAATTCATAAAAGTAGAAATAGGGGCACCTGGATGGCGCGTTGGTTAAGTGTACGACTCTTGATTTTGGTTCAGGCCATGATCTCACAACTTGTGGGATCAAGCCCTCCATTGGGCTACATGCTGACAGCATGGAGCCTGCTTAGGATTCTCTCTCTCCCTACTTGTCTGCCTCTCCCCATGCTCATGCTCTCTGAAAACAAACTTTTTATAAAATAGAAATAAAAATAGACAAATATAAGAAAAAGAGTTTAACCCATTATTATTCAAGGAAATTTTAACTAAAATAACACTGGTTCATATTTGCCTATCAAACTGACAAGGAATCTTTTAAGTTTCTAGGATCATTTTTGGCAAGAATGTTATGAAATGAGGATTCCATGTGCTGTTAGTGAAATTGCAATCTGGTACAGCACAATCCATATATTACCAGCAGCTGGGGACATAATTCCTGAGTCCTCCCCTAGGTCATGCCCCCGTAATTTCTGTCCCAGGATATCTTCCACAAGGGATGGAATATTTTTCTTTAAAAGGAGACAAATCATTGGAATTCCAGCCTCAGGCCCCCTTTTTTTCTAATCAGTGTTTATGTATTTTTATATTTCTTGATGACGTTCTTTCCTTTTATGTAATCAGAGTGCAAAATTAATGGGTTCTGGATATAACTCTATGGTTATAAAATTATCTGGACTATTGTGATGAGCCCTGTGTGTTGTATGTAAGTGATGAATCACTGGATTCTACTGAAACCAGTATTGCACTGTATGGTAACTAACCAGAGTTTAAATAAAAACTTAAAAAGAAAAAACATAAAATAAAGGGTTTGACATTAAAAAAAAGTATCTGGACTAATAATACTAGTGTATGCTTTTGAGTAACACTTTATAATTTCCAAATCACTGTCATAGATACAATATTATTTCATCCTCATATTCTCTTGCATACGATATAGGGCATAAGCATGCAAGGCCCAGAGGTATTTAAGAAGTTCACTTCCTCAGGATCCTTTAGCTAGCCAGGGGCAGAGATAAGTTCTCTGTGGAATACATTCTGCTGCCTCATGCTTTGGTTAGGCTTAAATGACATAATGCATGTAAATGTGTTTTGTCAACTCTTAAAGTGATATACAATCTTTAATCTTTGATTAACAAAATTAATTTTTGTTACCAGCTATAGAAGACACAAATATGGGCCACCTGGGTGGCTCAGTTGGTTAAGTGTCTGACTCTTGGTTTTGGCTGAGGTCATGATCTCAGTGTTTGTGAATTGGAGGCTGGCCTGGATAGCAGGGAGCCTACTTGGTATTCTCTCTCTCTCTCCCTCTCTCTCTGCTTCTCCCCCACTCACATGCATGTTCTCTCTCTGTCTCTCAAAATAAATAAACTTAAAAGTAAACCTAAATGTGTTTCTTAAATTTGGTAATTCTAATATCAGTTTGTGCTAACATTTTGAATTCACATTTTAGCCTTACCAATTTTGGAAGAACAGATTGCCAGTGAAACTGAATCAGGAGTTATGGTAAATCTAAGTTTCAAAGTTATTAGGATTTTTTTTTTAAAAAAAGTTCTGTACCACAGATCTCTTATATACTAATAGATACCCTCTGTGCTTGTTCTTAGTTGCAATCAATGCTGCTCCGAGGTGAAAGCATTCCAGATGAACTTGTCATGAAGCTACTGTTGGAGAAGCTCAACTCCCTGGAAGTTTTTCACTTTGGTATGTTTATTTTTATAGATCGGTGGCTATCAAAGCAGCCTTAAAACTCATGCTTTAGCTGTGGCACACATACTCTCTGGAGTTGCTCTTTCCTTTGCCCTGACTCAGGAATCCCAGAACCTGAATTCAGTTAAGCAGTTTAGGTATTTTTATTTGCTTGTTTTCTTCATTTTATTCTTCAGATTCTACATTCATAAACTAACTAACTAACTAACTAACTAACTAACTAACTAAGTAGGTGTAAATGGTTCAGTCTTCTTCGATCATTGTGCCATCCAGCAAAAGCATCAGCACTCTGCTGTGGTACTTCTCATTGGGGGTGACAGCCTCTGCTAACGGCTTTCCCATTCACTCAGAGTTTTGTTACTAAGTCCAATCTGTGGCTCTGCTCTCTGCATTAACCCACACTTACAAGGCAGGAATGGGAACTAGAATGGGACCAGCTTAGCCTCTGGCTCCAGACACCGGCAGGCTTCAGCCTGTTCATGCAGTCTACCTTCTCACTCTGGACCCAAGAAGTCTCTCTGCACGCAAACAGATGCAGAGCAGGGGTTTGGGGCCTAATTTCTCAAGACAAAGACTGCTGAAGTTCAGAACCACTAACCCAAAGAGAGCAAACCCTATGACATTTGCGAAAGAAGGAAGAAGAATAAAGATGTGCTGGGAAGAAAATCATCCTCCTAAAATAGACTTATTGAATAAAAGAAGAAAAACTTAGAAAGCTGTGTTATATTCTTAGTAAGTTAAGAGAAGACATTGTGACGATTAAAATACAGAGATAAAAATAAAATGCAATAAAGTAAAAACCATGATTGCAGAAGCAAATCAAAAATGGAAGTAGCAAGGGGGGCCTGGGTGGCTCAGTTGGTTGAGCAGCCAACTTCAGCTCAGGTCCTGATCTTGGAGTTCACAAGTTCAAGCCCTGCATCAGGGTCTGTGCTGACAGCTCAGAGCCTGGAGCCTGCTTCGGATTCTGTGTTTCCATCTCTCTCTGCCTCTCTCCTGATCACACTCTGTCTCTCTCTGTTTCAAAAATAAATTAAAAAAAAAAATGTAAGTAGCAAAAGCAAACTGGTCCCTGCAAACTATGTATCATTCATATCTATAGGTAGAGAGACTTCTCTACCTATAGATGATATATGGAAAGAACAACATCTGTGCATCCATTTATAGAGTTTATATATGGTATATGTATACTTACACTCTATCAGTTTTTTGTTGTTGTTGTTCAGTGATAAAGCGGATGAACTTGAGAAAAACACCCAGAATGTGGGAGATTAAATGAGTAAAAAGTAAAAAGGACAATGACAGAATTCCAACACAGGTCAGTAAATGACCTCAGAAAGCATAGTGATTGAAACTGAAGCATGTATACAGATAAGTAGGCAAGTATCTTTTTTTGTTTATACTTCATCACACCTTACATTTTAAAAAATTTAGAGTAATTTACACAGCAACTAGAAGATGGTATAAATTATAAATATTGGCAAAAAAAGAAAGAAAAAAAGAAACCTACTAGCTATGCCATTTATGCTAGTCTTAACCTTTTTAACTTCTTATGGAAAATGTCAAACAAAAGTAAAGAGATTGATATAAAATTCCCGCCATGTATCCATCACCCAGCTTCAATGACAACGCTCATCTAAATCTTATTTTATGTAAACTCCTACCCACATCTGTCCCCTAACCTACCTTATTTTGAAACTAATTGATATCCTATCAGTTTACCTATAAATGCTTTATTGTGTATCTCAGAAAGTTAAGGACTATTTTAAACCTAGATTCACATTATCATACCTACAAAATTAGTAGTAAATAATCTGTGATTTCATTTTTTGCCTTGTATATTATTTTCCAAGCTGATTTTGGGGTTTGATTTTTTGGTTTGTGTTTTGTGGTGTTTTGTTTTTAGAAGCAGGATCCAACCAAGTTTCACATATTGCAATTGATTGTTATGTCTCAAGTCCCTTTTAATGTATAAATGCCCTTTACTTCTTCCTATCATCTTGTGTTTTCTTTGTTGAAAAAGCAGAGTATATGTGTTAAAGAGTTTCCTACATTCTGGATTTTGCTGACTGCACCCCTCATAGCATTTAATGTATTCCTCTTTCCCCTAGACATGCTGTACAATGGTGCTTATCCTGGGAGCTGGCAGAGGAAAAGCAGTATAAATGATTTCTTGAATCTGAGGGCCACGCTCTCAGCGTATAATTGCATGCCTTTGCTCTAGGCATGCACAACTGCACTCATTTAAAGGCTATAGTGGGGGCAGGACCTAGAGCCTCTTCTGCCCAGACTCCCCTCCCCTATCGTATAGCATCCCCAGAGGAATTTCCGTGCAACCTACCACTCTACTAAATGCAGTTTAAAAGCCTCTGCTCAGCAAGAATTCATTCTGATATCTAGTCCTACCCAGCAGCCTGGTAGATAGTAGGAACAAAATTGGAAGTGAAGAGCTTTCAAAACAGGGATATTAACTGTGGCTAGGGTCTAGGTGAGGCTAGGTAATTGATGACTCTAAGATCCCTAAAGACAGATGTGCATTACTGGGAAAACCGCCCAGTAGTAGTGCCAGATTCAATCTTCATTTTTTTTCTGTACCAGAGCCTTTTATACTTGGAACTTTTATAGCTATTTAGAAGAAGCGTACACAATCTATAATTATAATCCTTTCATTTACAGCCTGTCATGCTGTGTTGGTCTTGGGCCAAAATCAGTTTCCATGAACTACATCCTCACCCAAAAGAGAAAGGTAGAGCCGATGCCTGGGCATCCTAAGAAGCCCCTGTCTGCTCCCTGTTTCTAGGTTCCAGAAAAACTCATTTTCTCCAGTAAGTGATGGACAGCCCTTATCTGGGCATTCCCTGTCACAGTAGATATCTATTCCCAGACATAGTAGATGGTCTTGCAAGTCATTGGTCACCAGTGTATCCACTCATACCAGGCTGGCATGAGGTCAGGTATGTATTAGGGCTGGATGGACATAACTTACCTGATGTCTCTGAATCTCTCATTACTTCAGTCTGAAAGCAGTAACATGCCATCTTCAGTTTTGCAAAAATGGGAATTCATTCCACTGAACCAGGAAGTGAGGACAAAGTGATAGCATGGGCCAGTTTCCCCTGGGCAGTCATATGGACAGTATTGCAGCTTTTCCTTGGGGGGAGGGGTGATACAGGCTGAGCACTAGCCTGCAGAGTGTCTGTTCTTCCTATGATAGTACATACAGAGCCTTCCAGGAAGGAATCATGTGAGGTCTTTCCTCCATCTTCAGCATTAAGGGTAAGGGCTTGGTAATAGTGTCAAGGAGATATGGGGCAGGGAGGGGAAGTCTTCATCTACGCTTCCAACTTCACACATGTCTCTGGGATTAGAGAGGTTGGCAGTGGGGTTGGCAGCTCTAGTCTATCTGTAAGGAAGTATCTTCAAGAGGTCTTTCCAGAACTGGGTCTAGAGAACTAAGCTATCCTACTCTCCCACATCTCTTCCAAAGATATCTTCCTAGGGTCTGGATATGATGATGCTGACTACCTCTCAATGGATAAAGCCCTAAAACTCATCACTCAGAAAATTCAGGCAGCCCAAATACTGGCCTATCAAGTGAGAACCAGACCCCATGGAAACAACCCATTCTTCTGCTTCCACTAGCAAAGAGACCAAGTTTTTTTTTTTAATTATTATTTTTGAGAGGGAAAGGCAGAGCATGAACAAGAGAGGGGCAGAGAGACAGACAGACAGACAGATAGAATCTGAAGCAGGCTCCAGCCTCTGAGCTGTCAGCACAGAGCTCGATATAGGGCTCAAACTCATGAACTGCGAAATAATGACCTGAGCCGAGGTCAGACACTTAACTGACTAAGCCACTCAGGCAACCTGAAAGAGACCAAGTTTTAAACTCATCCCAATATACAGGAATGCCTGAGGTTTAGGATACCTACAAATTGTTGCACTTGGAATGCCCTATAAACTGTCCAACCACTGGCAGTGATTGTAGAAATACACAGGGTGCTGGAGAGCACAGCACACAGTATCAAGTTGCCATCATCCATTTGTAATACACAGTACTGGCCACCATTGCTAGCAGAGGGAATGAGAGGGATGGAGTATTGTGTAATCCCCCTGCTGCTTAGAAGATGAAGGCATGAACTCTGGAGACTGATGGTCTCTGGAATTATCTGATCAGGAGGAGTAAGCTAGACAAGAGTTGAATTCAGCCGAGGGCCATGTAGTACCGTTCACCACAGTACTCACCCTCAACATGTGTCAGACCCACATGTTGGACTTTTAATGCCAGCCATCACATCTCAATGTCTTGACAAGTTCCAATAAGGTTGTTAATCAAGTGGAGGATAATTTAACAATAGAATCCAAACCAAACTAGGGGAAGGGGAAGCCAGGGGAACCAAAAGCAAGAACAGCAGGAGGAGGCAAGTGGAGAAAAGACTGGCCCAATTCCCAAGACAGTGCCAATGCATGCAGTGGCTACATTTTTGCAGGAGTGTTTTGGGTTCATTTAAGGAACCTTGAACAGAATGGATGCCTTAGCAAAACATAAGAGAGTCTTAAATACAGAGAACAAACTGAGGGTTGATGGGGATGGGCTAGATGGGTGATGGGCATTAAGGAGGGCACCTGTGGAATGAGCACTGGGTGTTATATGTAAGGGATAAATCACTGGGTTCTACTCCTGAAGCCAAGACTACACTGTATGTTAACAAACTTGAGAATTAAAATGAAATGAAATGAAATGAAATGAAATGAAATGAAATAAAATGAATGGATGTCTTAGAATATTACCATATTTCAGTCTTTTAAAGCAAAAGCAAACAAGTCATCCAAGTTGGAAACTAAAGATTGCAGCAAGACCAGGAGGGAATCTAGCTGAATTATATAATTCTAGCACATATATCCAAAGCTGAAGATAACAGTTCTCCCTTTCTGCCTTTTGAAGTTAAACTACTTAGGATTGCTTCTCTGGTAGCATCCAACACATAGGGTTTGAAAAAGCTTAGAGAGATGCCTAAGGATTTAATGAGCTTTTGGATTACCGTGATAGTTGTTGGTCTGCTTTTGTTAAAATTGAAAAAAAAAGGTACATAATCATGTTCTTAAGTGAGGATTTTGAAGTTGGCTTATAAGACACTTTCATTCACTCATCAACAGATGCTTAATTGCTTTTTTAGTCATGCTATTCTAGGTATTGCATAGCAGTTCTCAAACTTTTTAGTCTCAAGACCCCTTTATCTTTTTTTAAAAAAAAATGTAATGTTTTATTTATTTCTGGGAGAGAGAGATAGCATGAGCAGGGGAGGGTCAGAGAGAGAGAGGGAGACACAAAATCCAAAACAGTGAGAGGGAGACACAAAATCCAAAACAGGCTCCAGGCTCTGAGCTAGCTGTCAGCACAGAGCCTGATGTGGGGCTCGAACCCATGAACCGTGAGATCATGACCTGAGCCGAAGTCAGATGCTTAACCAACTGAGCCACCCAAGGCACCCCTCAAGACTCCTTTATATTTATAAGAATTGTTGGAGCCCCAAAAGAGCTTTTGCTTACTTGGGTTATATATATCAATATTTATCATATTAGAAATTAAAATTAAGAAATGCTTAACATATTTGTTTAAAAATCCTAACAAAATTGTCACATGTTTGCATTAATAGCATATTTTATTAAAAATATATAATTGTAGTCTTCAAAACAAAAAACTTAGTGACAAGTGTAGTACTGTTTTCTATTTTTGCAAATCTCTTTAATGTCCAACTTAAGAGAAGACCTAGCTGGATTCTTCTGTCTCCTTCTGCTCAATCTGTTGAAGTTCGTTGTTTCTGTTGAAATGTATGAGGAAAATCCAGTTCTACACAGATATGGAGTTAGAAAAGGAAAGAGTATTCCACTGAGTTGTAAAGATCTTCCAAATGTTGATACTTTTCATTATGCAATATCAAAAAATTAACACTTTTGTTAATTTCACCACCAATTTCGTCAAGGAAAGTTTTAAAAATCAGGATGTTGTCAAGCTTATGGCAATAGATGCATGTTTTCTAAAATTTGAGTTTTTGCTTGAATTTTATAATTGGTAAGAAATACTGTCAGTTGAAGTGACTAGCTCACTCCATTCACTTTTTATAAAATGTCTGCCAAATATCTAAAGCTGAATAACCATAATTTGTCCATCAGTTCTTTCAAGAAAAAAAAAATGTCCTATTATAAAAGGAGAAAAATTGAAGTCCTTTAACTCTGAGGAAATTGAGACTTTATTAACAGGAGAAAATTTTCTCAAGCATGAGAGTAACATAATTAAAGAAATATATTAAGGAAATTAATGTGATGATGGCAAACAGGGTGAACTTCCATGAGAAGATTTAGGTTTCTGGGTAAGAATGCAAGCCATTAAGTGTGCTAAGCCAAAATTATATTGATAATTATCTGTTCTATTTTTTAAACTGTATGAGGAGGTTCATTGGTGTTTTATTACTCCCTATAACTTATACAAACATTATGTACATACATATTCTATTATAAGATACTCACTTTAGAAAGAAAATAATATACTACACAACCCCCTATACTATATTTTTACCATTCATCACAGGGCTTTCCTAACTGTTCAAAGAATTACTAGCAAGGAATTTCCTTCCCTCGGCAACTCATGTGTTTAAAATAAATTGATTTGGAATTTTTTAAGAGATTTCCTCCCAGCTCAGTGATTTTACTTATTATCAGAAAAATATTATTCATAGTTATACTTCATGTGGTGATAAACTTAACTATTAATTAAAAATATTTAACAGATGATTTTAAGATCTACATTAATATTCATCAATAGGCAAATGAGATTTACAAAGTGATAACAAATCCATGCTCTCATATATTGGTGACATTATAAAACTTTAAAAATTACATTTTATTTGACAGGTTATATTATGACTGAACTACCATCACTTTCACAGGAGGCCATGACTACTTTGCAGCAAATAGAATTAATTAAAAATTTAAATTTGAAACCTGATATAATAATCAATATTAAGGTAAGTTGTTTTTCTACTATAGTTGACCATATTTTTGACAGTGGTGGAATTCAAGGAATATCTTCAAAAATACAAAGTAGTTAAGGAAATAGTTTTTTTAAGTGTTCAATGTCTTAAATGGTTGTTTGCTTTTGAGGAGAGAAAGAGAACGAGCAAAGGAAGGGCATAGAGAAAGGGGGACAGGAGAACTAAGCAGGCTCGGCATTGTCAGCACAGAGCCCAATGTGAGGCTAGATCTCTGAACCATGAGATCATGACCTGAGCTGAAGTTAGATGCTTACCGACTGAGCCACCCACATGCTCCAAGGAAATACCAATTTATATACCAATCATAAGGACTGAGTTATTCTTTCTCATACCTCCATGCTTTTACACCTGCAGCTCTATCCAGAGGAAATCTCTCCTGGCCTCTTTCAGTAGGCTTAATCATAACCATCCTTTGAGAGTCAGTTCAGGCATCATCTGTTTCCCTGATGACCACCCCTTCCACACTAACACACACATTAACTAACTCATTCTGTCTCAATGTCTCTCTCTCACTCTCAGTTTCTCCTTCTCTCTCTCACTCTTACTTTCTCCTCTCTCTCTCTCAAATACCTGTCCCTCTTTCTCCCTCCAGTTCCTCTCCCTCTCTCTTCCTCCATGTCCCCTATACATTACTTACTACAGGAAAGTTAATACTTCTCTGATGACCACTCATGTTCTCTTTTTTATTATAAACTCTTTTTATATTGTAATTGTCCATTTTCTTCTGGACTCTGACTTACTTGAAAACAAGAACTATGCCTTACTCATATAAATATTAACTAGCACAAGATCAAGTGCCTAGTAGACACCTGATAAGTTTGCCAATTAAATACAATGAAATAAGGAGCTAATGATTTGGTCATATGAATGTTAAAGAACATCATTCAGCCCTGATTAAGAGTCAAGGCTAAGTCCTATCCCCAATCTCTCCTTTATCAACAGAATTTGGCAAGTCACATTTAGGAGACTCGATTTCTTCTTTATAAAAATAGTAACTGCTTCATGAGGGAATGATAAGACTTCAGCAAGGCCAGGTCTGCTTGTTTATATGAAAATTGATTATAAGATTTTATATTCATTACTGCCTGGTTCCCCAAAGAGTTTGACAGCTCAAAATAAATGGGATGATTGTCAGCTCAGATCTTGGGAGCCCGGGGTGTGTTAGGGTTAGCTGTGAGAGCGAAGACGTGTTGCAGTGCTGAGCATGGTGTAATCTGCAGCCTGCCACAAGTCATGGTTGGAGACCAACTAAAATTCCTGCATGGGCCTTGAAAGTGTCACACATGTGTATGTGTATATAAAGAAGATGATAAAAATCTCTTACAACTAAAACCAAATATAAAGTCTAAGCTATGGAAAACAGATTGTATAGAACAAGAGCATAAAGATGTACAGGCCATTAGCCTCCAAATCTTTGCTAAATTTGGAGCACAAATTTGGTTCCGAGTTTGATGAGCCAAAGTAGAAAGAGGAAATGTGATTATTTAAATAAAATTCACATTGTCCATGAAAAGACAAGTCATTGCTCAGGAAGAGACAAAATGAGAGAAATTAGAATTAACATTTTAAATAAGAGAATTATCTTACATGGGTCTTAATATAGAAGACCGTTAATAAAGAGAATGAAGCCCTTAACCTCATTTATATTTTCAGTGTGATGGTGGGTATACAAGGAGTTTCTATGCTACAACTAGAGTATAATCAGAGGCTTAATGTGAGACAGAACTCAGTACAACACACATTTCTCTGATGGTTTGGCCTTATTTGGGGATAAATCTTGGAATTTCTAGAGCAGAAGTTCTTAACCTGGGATCTCTGAATCCTTAAGCATCTATGCAATAATAATATTAAATTATATTAATAATACATAAACTATAATAATCTGAAATTATTTTATTGTGTATGTCTGCTTTTCTGAAGCAAAAGCCAGTGGCTTTCCTCATATTCTAAAAGGATGTGTATTACCAAAAAAAACCCAAAAAAGCAAAAAACAATAAAAACAATGGCGAAGGGCCACTGATCTACTATTGATAGCAATGGTTCACAGAGTATGGTGCCAGAGCCAACTGCAACAGCAGCACTCGGAAGTTTGTTAGAAATACATATCTCAGAGGAACGCTACGGGGAGGCATTCAGCTCTCTGTGTTGAAAAACCCTCCGCATGAGTCTGATGCCTGCTGATGTTTGAAGACCACTGCTCTGAGGCATGTCCTTCAGACTCACCCTCATGTTAGTCAGTTTCTGCAAGTGAAAATAGGAGACAGCCGAAGGCAGTAGTCTCTGTCATGGACCCACAGTGTGGGTGCTGTGGGTTGCTGAGTATGGAAGGGCAGATACACATTATAAAATTGATTGGAGTGGATTGAAATCTTTCTTGTGAAAAATTAGGAAGCCTATAAAAATCTTGCCTCAATAAATACCCATCCTATCTCCACATAGAGATGGCCTGAAGAAATCAGAAAATGAACAAGGAAGATTCTAAAGTTTCTTGTTTCCTTTGTTTCTAAAAGTGTGCTGCACGCACTATCAGCTTCAGAATCACGGAAGATGCTTGTTAACATTACTAATGTTGTTCCTTAGTGCCCTGATTATGATTTATGCCAAAGAGTTTCTGGGCAAAGGCAGCACAGTACTACAGGGTACATATACAGAAGAGATCAGTGGGATCCTGAAGTCATCGAGAATCGTAGGAAAAAGAGGAAAGAAGCCCAAAAAGAAGGAAGAGAAGAGGAAGCAGAAGAGGAAGAAGAGCAAGAAGAAGAAGAGGTAATATCCCAATACCATATATTACACTTTTAAATTTGCTAGAATTAAACTAAATAATAGCATGGATAAAGGAAATAGCAGGCACTAGAGAAAATTACATTTTCTTTAAATTTTCATTTAGTCTGGAGGAAATAGAAAAAATATTTCATGTTTTCGGTAACTATTAGATCATAAGCTAGAGGCCATCAAGTTCAACCTTCTTGTCTGTATGGAAGTCCTTCCATATCCTGACAGCTAATCAGCTTCATGTCATAGAAACAGAGACTTATTGGTCACCTGCTGTGTGTCAAGCACTACGCAAGCTAGAATGAGGAGTCAGAGCAATAAAAAACAAAGGGTGATATGGGGAGCAAGTAGCCCAGGCATAATCCACTTTATGAAGTTAACATAGTCCCACTTCCAATATTGACAAAGCACATGAAAAAAATCTAAAGCCCAATTCACATGTACATGTTGTTATAACAATCCTAAAATTGGCATAATGCAATGAGGCATCAAAAGAATTTTCTGCCATGACTTAATGAGGAAAATTTGATGTGAAGAAATCTGTTACACCTGATAGGCTGGATTTGGCCCATGGGGGCATGTGGGCCATACTTTGCCAATCCCTGCTTTATTGAAATATACCTGTGATCTCTATGATAATTTATAATTTTTAAAGAACTTTATATATTTTTTGTAATTGCTACAATTTATAATTTATTATAAATGTATTATAAATAAACACCATTTCTATTAGGGCAAAGTCAGATGTTAACTTATAGATGGATACATAGCAAACCATTTGTCCAGTAAAAAAGATAACTCCCAAGGTTACAATTTTATTGCCCGATAATCCATTAAGCAGACTGTACCCAACTTTGCAATCTTATTTCAGTGATAATATATCAGCTTTGTTATCCTGTTAGCTTCCTGACTAATGCGTTAAATGAATCTTTGACATTGTTCTTTAGTAGTAGATCTTAAAAGTTCTCATCACAAGAAAAAAGTTGTAACTGTCTATGGTGATGAATGTTAACCAGACTTACTGTGGTGGTCACTTCCCAATATATACAAATACTGAATCATTATGTTGTATACCTGAAACTAATCTAATATGTCAATTATATCTCAATTTTTATTTTTTAAAATTTAATGTTTATTTATTTTTGAGAGAGAGAAACAGAGCACAAACTGGGGAGGAGCTGAGAGAGGGAGAGGGAGAAACAGAATCCGAAACAGACTCCAGGCTATGAGCCGTCAGCACAGAGCCCAACGTGGGACTCAAACTCACAAACTGCAAGATCATGACCTGAGCCAAAGTTGAATGCTCAACCGACTGAGCCATGCGGGTGCCCCATATCTCAATTTTTAAAACCATTTAAAAAGCTAAAATAATCTTCCCTGTGCAAATAAGGCACAAGAAAATACCCAGCATCTATTCTATATTTTCTTTTTAAAATGGAAAACCTCATGGCAAATGGGAATAAAACTGTGTCATTTTAGCATGAATAAAGCATATCATCTTAAATCAAAGATAGTGAGATAGAGAAATCACAGCTCACTTAGTTACAGGGGCCACGGTTTGTCAATTTGTGATGTCAGTCAGGAACATAATCAGGAAGAGTGAGGACTGGGGTAGGCTAGGACTACACTGTCCAATATAGTAGCCACTAGTCCTATGTGGCTATTTAACTTTAAATTAATTAAAATTATATAAAATTTAAAATTTGCTTCCTCAGTAACACTAGCCACATTTCAAGTGCTCATAACCAAATATGTCCGTCTTGTGAATTGGAGAGCACAAATACATGGCATTTCCATTATTGCAGTGAATTTCACTGGACACTTAGAGGGTCCATGCCCTTCTTCAGAGGACAGTTGCCTTTCAGCTCCAGCCCAGACAACTGTTGTCATGTGGAAATGTGAATCTATTTTTACCAGGTGGTGTGGTTTCTCCAGAGAAGCCAAAAATCAGCATTTTAAAATAAATGCAGTTGGTAACTAATCCAAAATTTCAAAATTACAGTGTAGGCCAATGCTGTGGGATATAATCCAATTAATGTCTTCAGACTGAATTCAGTCCCAGGGGCCTGGTTTGCTGCTATGTCTGCCTGGAAGCACGGGCATGTTCCGAAGTCAAACATGCAAATATGCCGCCCCATTGGGTTGAAGGCCAAGAGTTGCATGAAAGAGTCCATCCTTATCTACACATAAATATAAACAATGTCCCTTACCTGTAGTAATAGCTTTATATATGTTCTCTTTGCTTCCACTTTCCTTGACTCTCCCCATACCATTGCATTCCTTGCAAAAGCCAGAGCCTTGTTTTAAAAATATGACCCTTGGGGCACCTGGGTGGCTCAGTTGGTTGAATGCCTAACTTCAGCTCAGGTCATGATCTCATAGTTTGTGAGTTCAAGCCCCGCATTGGGCTCTGTGCCAACAGCTCAGACCCTGGAGCCTGCTTCAGATTCTGTGTCTCCCTCTCTCTCTGCTCCTCCCCCACTCACACTCTGTCTTTCTCTCAAAAATAATTAAACATAAAAAAAATTAAAAATATGACCCTTAGTGACTTTCTATTACCTGTAGATGGAAATTAATGCACCCTCATGTGGCTTACAAGGCCATGGACCTGGCCTCCCTGATCGCATCCCTGGCTGTCTCTCCCTGCCTGCTCATCGTATTCCAGCTATTCCCTTGGCCTTCCAGCTAGTCTTCATCTATTCCGTACTCAACCTCACCTCCAGCTTTTGCACTTACTGTTTCCTCTTCCTTCTGCCTACCACACTCTGCCAGCTCTTCGTGTGCCTGCACCTTCTCCTTGCCCAGGTCCCACTTCAGGGACCGTCCAGCAAGTGACTTTATAACCCAGCACTGTGATAGAAATATACTCCCACCGTATGTAACTTTAAATGTGCTAGTGGACACTTTTTTTAAAAAGCAATACAAAAACAGGTGAAAATAATTTTAATAATATATTTTATTTAATCCAATATATCCGAAATATTATGTCACCATATAATCAACATAAAGATTCTGAGAGATACATCACTTTTTCATGCTAAGTTTTTGAAATTTGTTACATTCCAATTCACACTTGCCACATTTCAAGTGTTCAGTAGGTCCCTGTGGCTATATCATGTTGGACAGAACAGGCCTAACCCTTTCCTCTGCTTGATCTTCCTCATAGCACTTACCGCCTTCTGAAATTATGTTATTTGCTTACTTGTTTATTATCTGTCCACTGAATATAGCTCTATGCAGCAAGTACTATATCCCCTGTGCTTGTAATAGTACTTGGCATACAGTAGGTGCCTAATAAGAAGCTCTGTACTGACTGGTTATACAAGTGTGCCCATCAAGCCCTCTGCTAGAGAGAAAGGAAAGATAGCATCTTTTGAAAAAGACAGTGTCTATTTTAAGCCATTTTGAAATGTGTAATCTTTGGTCCAGTAATTCTACTTTTAGGAACTACTCTAAGGAAAAATATTAACAGTATGAAGATTTATCTACAAAGCTATTTGGCGAAATGTTATACTTATGAAAAATCTGAAATATTCTTGTTCAACGATAAAATAATAATTAAATAATCATGTATTTAGGGATGTTAAATTTGACCATTAAAATAGTGTATAAAACATTTCAAAAAGGTTATAAAGTGACTTCTTTAATAGATGATTCAAATAGTATAAAATGTATGTGCATTCATAAAAACTAGAATTAGAAATTAGATAATGAATTATAATATTAATAATAGGATGAATATGAACTTTAACACCAACCAGTCCTTGGGCTCAGAACTTTTACATGTACGATTCCCTCTGCCTTCAAATTTCACTTCTTCAGAGAACCCTTTGGTGAACACCTGATGTAAAATAGCACTTTTACCCATCACTCTCCATCTCTCTCCTCCACTCTGTGATTTTTTTTCCCTAGTACTTATCCCCACCCAACATGTTATATATTTACTTGTCTACTTGTTTATGTTATGTCTTCTCCAGCTGGAATGTGTGCTCCGTGAGACCCAGGGGCTTAGTTGATTTTGTTCACTATCTTATCTCAAGCTCCTAGAACAGTGCCTGGCACTCGTCAATGAGTGAATTGATGAATGAATGAATGAATGAATGAATGAATGAATGAACCAACCAACCAACTGGAAGCTCAATAAATCTAATTTCTTGATTCTCTCTCTAAAAATCAGATATTCTTCCCCTACTCTTCCCTGCTTCTTGAGGAGCAAATAAATAAATAAATAAATAAGTATCCAAGTTAATTTAAAGTTTTATTCCATCTGGTAAAGGCCCCTTAAGATATTCAACGTCTCTTAAATATATATGCTCAATCTCTCTTCTACCTGCTTCTCTCACCCCAAAATGGCATGTAGGCGTAAGGAGGGAGGGATGGCATGGCTTGTAAATTAAGTAATCATTAACATAAAGATGTTAAAAATCTGTTCTTTTTCATTTAGGCATTTATTGCAGAAATGCAGATGGTGGCTGAAATTCTTCAGCATGTAGTTCAGAGACCTGAGGATTATTTGGAAAATATTGAGAACATTGTTAAACTTTATAAGGAAATAATTCTTCATTCTTTAGAAGTAAGAACAAGATATATTGATGAAAATGGGAATATTGATATTTGTGTTCTATCACTGATTGAATAGCTTTCATATTTTTTCATCCTCCTCTATTATCTCTCTGATTCTCTACCACTTACGTTTGGTAGAATGCTATTAGAACTAGGCTTCCATTCCAAAGGCTCTTTCACAGGACAGTATTATTTTACTCTTAAAAAGCAGCAATATTGTTGAAAAGTGATATATGAACTGCATTTTTCAAAAGTCACTACAGGAATTCATTTATGGTCAGAGGTTGGAAAACCAATGTTAAGAAACTATTTTGTAAAAACATTTTCAATCTATAATTTATGACTTTTTAAAAATATATATACACTATTCTAAAAGGAACTGTTCATTTATTTAAATTGCAACCTAAAAAATTATCCCCACATTGGTTTCTATGGCTATCCTGTTCAAAGTTGATTATATATAAACATGATTAAGGTCACTAAATATTAGAATAGGATGGTTTTAATTAAAATGATTAGTATTTAAAAAAATATGATCAGTGAGGTTACAGGTATGTGAAAAGTATATTTGATGATGGTCAAAAGTCCAGGTCAGACTCTGCCAAATTCGTGTTGGAGATTTATTCAACAAACATGTATCAAACTTGGGTTTTTGACCACACACCATGCTGAGGAATAGGATACAAGGACAAATATAAAAAACAGGACTCAAGTTGCCTCTTTCCATCTGATAGAGAAGCTAAAAGAATTTATTTCATGCTTTTTTATGAAGCTAATATATGTCTAAAGACAAATGAGTGGATTGTTTTCATTTTCATTGTCCACCCCCAAAAAGAGGAATGAAATTTTATTGTTTCTTATGTATGACTTACTCCTCCCTATCTCCTTTTTTTATCCTTGGCATTTAAATTTTGGTTATTAAGAGTAATCTGCATGTCTGTCTATAATGTTCTTTCTTCCTTCAACAGAAATATCCTACAGATTCCTTAAATGGCTGGCATTGGGTGTGAAGTAAAGCATAATTAAAGTCAGATTCAGAAAATTAGAAAACTACATTCATGGTCATGAGATAGTCTTTTTTTTAAATTTTTTTATAATGTCTATTTTTGAGAAAGAGAGAGAAAGAAAGAATATGAGTGGGGGAGGAGCAGAGAGACAGGGAGACACAGAATCCAAAGCAGGCTCCAGGCTCCGAGTTGCCAGCACGGAGCCCACTGTAGGGCTCAAACTCATGAACCATGAGATCATGACCCGAGCCAAAGCCAGATACTCAACTGACTGAGCCACCCAGTGGCTTTTTAAGGGTATATGAGATAATCTTTTTAAGGGTAAGGACCAGGTCTTCCATCTTCCATAAGAGCATTATGTACTTCCTTGTTCAGAACATGGATGGCTGTTTATGTTTAAATAAATAATACTGGCATAATGTGATGTCTAAAAGAAAAAGAAGGGCTTAGAACCCAATCTCCCATAATATTGTGAAAAACAAAATACGTGGACAGTTAAGGAGATGATTTGTTCAGATTATTGCATTAAGGAAAGTATTCATTAATGAGGACATTCTCAAGGAAAAGGAAGGGAGACCTGGGGTTTTATGGAGGCTTGTAAACTGGGACGCCTGGGTGGCTCAGTTGGTGATGCATCCGACTTTGGCTCAGGTTATGCATGATCTGACGGTTCATGAGTTTGAGGCCCATGTTGGGCTTTTGTGCTAACGGCTCAGAGCCTCAAGCCTGCTTCAGAGTCTGCCTCTCTCTCTCTGCCCCTCCCCACTCATGCTCTGTCTCTTTTTCTCAAAAATAAATAAACAATAAAAATTAAAAAAAAAAAAAAAGCAAAGGAGATACCCTTGAGTCTTAGAAATGATGGGGAAGGATGAAGACAGATCTTATCTGAGTTCTTGAAAAAGGATAGAGATGGGTCTTAGCTCTCAATCATCGCCCCTTCCTGGAAATACAAGGCTCAAATAGAGTTCAACATTGCCAATGTACAAACATAAAATCTGGTAGATTTTAGATTTTAATATTAAAAACAAAAAATAATGGAACAAAATGGAGAAGTGAACATTAATAAAATCTTGAGATAGAGAAAATCTAATTTAAGCAAGAAAGGAGACCCAGAAACAATAAAAACATATATTTTATTATAAAAATAGTTTACATTATAGAGAATTCCATAAACAAAGTCAAAAGATAAATCTTTTATCTTTAAAGGTAAAGTATTTGTAATTGATACAGGTTTTTTTTTAATGTTTTATTTATTTCTAGGAGAGACAGACAGCGTGAGCAGGGGAGGGTCAGAGAGAGAGGGAGTCACAGACTGAAACAGTCTCCAGGCTCTGAGCTGGCAGTCAGCACAGAGCCCGACGCGGGGCTCGAACCCACAAACCGCGAGATCATGACCTAAGCGAAAGTCGGAAGCTTAACCGACTAAGCCACCCAGGAGCCCCTGTAATTGATACAGTTTAAAGACAGCATGAACGTTAGAGAAAAGAAACAATCTAAAAGAAAAATGCCCAGATATTATGGTTAGACAGTGTACAGAGATGGATATCTGAATACTGAACCTCACCCACAGCCAGGAGAATAAAAAGTAGAACAAACCAATGTCATTTACAGTTATCAGTTTGGCAGAAAGTATTCTATGTATTTATGCAGAGAGATAGATGCTCCAAAACCTTTTCTGTTTGGAAGAAAGAAAAACTGGAAGAAAAGAACAAAAACAAAAAACAAAAACAAAAAAAGCAGAAAGAAAATTTGAAAAAGGACTGTTCATTTATTTAAATTGCAATCTAAAAAATTATTCCCACATTGGTTTCTATGGTTATCCCATTCAAAGCTGATTATATGTAAACATGATTAAAGCCATTACATATTAGAACGGGATGGTTTTAGACAAAATAATTAGCATTGAAAAAATATAATTACTAAAGTTACAATTATGTGAAAAGCATATTTTACTATAGGTCAAAAATCACTGTAAGAATTGGTTTAGGCTTTGGCAAAAGACCACTTAAAATAATACACATTGTATCATACATAAAGCAAACAATTTAGCTTTCAAGATTTCTTCATAGTATACCAAGATTCTAATCTTGTATTCAGTTTTGCCAAGGATCTGGATTATAAGGTCTCTTCTATTTTCTGCAGGAAGTAATGGCTGAACATAATTCCCACTATCTTATTGAGCTAGATGGAAATAAGCCCCCAGAGGAGCTCTTCATGGTAAGTGCAATGTTTTGTAAGAATATCCCACCATTTGGAAAATCAAAAAGTTACCAACTGGATTGTACTTATCTTCATAAATACCAAAAGTATATTTACATTTTAGTGCTATGTTTGAAAAATTCCTTTCGACACTTAAAAATTTGATATTATGTCTTATTCATGTATCCATCTTTAAATCAAAAGTACATTTGAATTTAAAATCTCTGTGTGTCAAAAAGTGCCTCAAAGAAAAATAAAAGCAAATAACTTCCAATAAGCACACAATAAGACACTTAACATGAAATGCAAACCAAAACCATAATGAGATACCACTTCGCATCACTAAAATTAAACAAAACAAAACAATACAAAAATAAACAACCAAACAGTAGTAAGTGTTGGTAAGGATATGGAAAAATTGGAACCCTCATAATGTAGCTGGTGGGATTGTATAATAGTGTGGCCACTTTGGAAAATAGTTTGGTAGTTCCTCAATAAGCTAACCATGGAATTACCACATGACTCAGCAATCATCTCCTTGGTATCTTTACCCAAAATAATTGAAAACACTTGTTCAAAAAAAACTTGTACATGAAGGTTGATCGCAGCACTAATCACAATAGCCATAAGGTCAAAACAAGCCAAATGTCTACATACTGATGAATGGATAAATAAAATGTGGTGTACCCATACACTGGAATTTTCTTTGGCAATAAAACGCAATGAAGTTGTGATACATGCTATCACATAGATGAACCTTGAACACATACTAAGTAAAAGAAAAGTTAACAAAAGACCCCATATGATTCCACTTATATAAAATTTTCAAAATAGGCTGATCCACAATGGGAGATCTTGGGATGAATGTGAAGTGATTACTAATGGATAAAAGGTTTCTTTGTGGGGTTGATAAAAATGTTCTAGGATTAACTGCAGTGATGGATGTGCAAATCTAAATATACCAAAAACCACTGAACTGTATACTTTATATAGGTAAATTATACATATGTGAACTGTATCTCAATGAAGCTGTTTTATAAATAAAGAATATACTCCACACTGTATAGTCTATTCTACCTCACTGGACATTCTACTACACTCTCTCATCTCTAGAGTTGGAGAATCCCAGAGCTCACTCCTTGTGCACTCTTCTGTCTGCCCTAAGTGCTGTTAGTATCCCAGACCTTTCCCCTGAATTCCATGCCTGTGTAATCAACTGCTACTCAGTGTATCCAATTGGATGTCTAGTAGTTATCTCAGGTTTAAGAAAAATCCCCACATCCACCATTACTACCACCTGCCCCAGATACACTCCTCTCACAGTTTTCCCCTTTTAGGAACCATCTAATCCATTTGTCAATCTGCTCTTCTCTCTTTTTTTTTTTTTTTTTTCCACACCCCACTCCCAAGCAGGCTTTTCCCTCAAGACATATCCAGAATTTGGAGTTTACAACACAAGACACACTTTTCTCAAGGTAGAGGCCAGAAGCTCCGAAAGGCCTTGGTTGAACTTTCCCAAGCCTGTTAAGCCTTCAGTTGTCATTGGCACCCTGGCCTTTCTGTCTATTCCATTGGCCAAAACAAGGGACACAGAGAAGCTCAATATCAGTGGGATAGGAAAGTATATTCCAGCTGCAGTGAACTAGGGAATTAACAAAGGAAGGGAGAGAAGGATAAGTTGTGAACAAATAATACAGTCTACCACGGATTACCATTGACCATCAGAACATTGTCAGTCCACCGTCTCTCATCTCCGAGTTTACATTTCATGCTCTACATAGTGTTCCTCTTAGTTTCTAATTCTGCCATAGCAAAGTACCACAGATTAGGTGGTTTAAAAGGACAAAAATTCATTTTCTTATAGTTCTGGAGGTTAGAAATAAAAAATCAAGGTGTCAGCAAGGCCCTGCTCTCTCCAAAGACTCCAGGGGATGATCCAGCATTGCCTCTTCCAACTTCTGGATCATGGAAGCCAATTCCAATATCTGCCTCCATTGTGACACGGCTGTATTCCCTCTGCCTGAAGAGGTCCCACAGCGCTAGATCTCTAAGGACATGAATATTTGGGAACCAAAGGGCAGACTGATATGGATTTAGTTGTGTTCCCCCAAAAGATATGTTGAGGTCCTAACTTCCAATACCTATAAATGTAACCTTATTTGGAAACAGGATCTTTTCAGATGTAATCAAGTTCAGATGAGTTTGTACTGAATTAGAGTGGGTCCTAACCCAATGTGGCTGGTATCCTTATAAGAGAAGAGACTCAGACACACAGGCAGAAGATGGCTATGTGACATCAAAGGCAGAAATTAGAGTGATGCATCTACATGCCAAGGAATACCAAAGATTGCCATCGAACCACCAGAAGGTGGAGGCAAGGAAGTATTCTACTCATAAGCTTATCACTGTTACAGAATATTTGAGATGTTCAAATGCCAATGTATTTAAATATTTGTTCGTTAACAAATTTAGACAGTTATGGATCGACTTAAATACCTTAACCTAAAAAGAGCAGCCGTTTTAACTAAACTTCAGAGTGCAGAGGAAGAAATTGCTGACATAATGGACAATGTAAGTTATTTTTAACTCTTTGAAAGTCTATCTTTTTACTATATGTTGTGGCCTTAATGTATTCTCTCAAGGTATAAAAAAAATTATAGGATACCTTTCACAAGAATGGATTTGATTTTTAGGAAGAAGCTGTAATAATTAGCACAATGTTCTAGTAAACGCTAAACACAACAAAAGTCTTGATGGGGTACCTGAGTGGCTCAGTCAAGTAAGTGTCTGATGTCAGCTCAGGTCATGACCCCATGGTTCATGGGTTTAAGCCCCATGTTGGCCTCTGTGCTGACAGCTCAGAGCCTGGAGCCTGCTTCGCATTCTGTGTCCCCCTCTCTCTCTCCCCCTTCCCTGCTCACACTCTGTCTTTATCTGTCTCTCAAAAATGAATGTTAAAAATATTTAATTAATTAATTAATTAAACACAACAGAAGTCTTGAAACAAAGACAATAAAATCAGAACAATTAACCACAAGAATAATGAGAAAGAAACCCAAGTTCGTTTTAAAAATCTTGCAACACCAAAGGAAGCAAACATAATAAAAGCCCTCAACTCTATAAGCACTCATTTATTCCTTCAATCATCAAACTGCTTAAAAAAAAAAATAACTACTGACGTATTATGGATGTGACAGTAGTGGAGAGAGGAGCATGGTCTGCCATTCAAACACCTTTCCTTTGAGAGAATGCCCAGTGTCTGCTTTTCAAACACTTCCCCCCAGTTTTGGACAGGAAATAGGGATGATGAGGAAAGAGTGACTGCCTTCTGATCTAACTAGATACATTTCAGTCCCTAGTGTGCTGTCTGTAGACTCCATCAAGAAGAGTCGTAGCCCAACGTGGCCCACCGATTGGGATCTCCAACTCATGCAACTCCCCTAAGCACCAAAAGTTTCCCTAACAGTTAGCTACTTCTTTCAGCCTTTGGTGTCTGGACATTCATGCTGCAGCATGCACGCCTCTACTCTCTGAGGCTACAGTGGTCCAGGCGAGACAAGAGCTCCCCGTTCTCACCTCTCCTCCACAGTCCACTCTGGAGCCAGCAGGGACATGTGAGATCTACATCTGAAGGTTGGAGAGAGCTGACCTGGACCCTTTTCCCCTGGCAGTTGCGCTGCATGCTCTCTCTCCCCCGGCTCTCTCGTCCCCTGCTAAGGTAGCATAAGGACTGAACCCTCAGCAATCTGCAGTCTGTGGAGGAGTGGATATTACCTTCTCTGGAGGGCACCAGCAGAGGACTGCTGAGGGAGACTTTCTATTTTAAGAAGAATGAAAGAGCTAAGAAAACGCAAAAAAAAAAAAAAAAAAAGCAACCTGTATATAACATGTTACTACTTAAAAACTTAAACTGACTAAGAATCTGGTACATTTTCAAACCTTTTCAGTAAGAATTTCCTCAAATACGGTAATAAAAAAAGATCATAAAAAAAATTCTATGTTATATCCATCCATTCTACTTTATAGTACAAAATGCTTGATAAAATTTAAAGCAGGGTCATAATAGAAATGAAAACTATTTGCCTTATTACATTGTGGACAAGTACAGAATGGTTGCAATTAAGGAAAAAAGCCAAAATTTGCTTATAAATGATTTCTTAAATAGTAAAGCACTATCAACTAAACAATTAAATACTGAATACTGTTAATTTTAGTAAAACTATGCCCATACTTTTAGTGCGGTATTTGTGATTAACAGGATGAGCTGTTCCGTACTCTTGCATCTTATAAACTTATTGCACCAAGATACAGATGGCAGAGGAGCAGATGGGGACGTACATGTCCTGTGACTTTAAAGGAAGGTAACATTTATTCAGGATTACCAGATTTTTCCGTGAGGTAAGATTTTCACAACTTAAATTTAAAACTTGCCCATACCTCTTTTCAGTTGTTTATGATGATGGCACATTTTAAGTTTTCTAGGTAAAATATACTGCCTTTCATCAGAAGAAGCATTAAAAACATTTTTATTGAACCCACGTCCCTATCTTCTTCCACCTATGCCGGCACCACCATTTAAAGTATTCATATTTGGACCTCAGTCTTCAGGGAGAACAACACTTAGCAATTTGCTTGCAGAAAATTACAAAGGAAAGGTAAGTCCTCATTCAGCTAGCTATCTATCTACCTATCTGTACTTGACCATAATCTTTAGGACTTTGGGATTCACAGGATTTGTATGTAGCGTTCTTTTTTTTTTTTTTTTTTTTTATGCTTACAGGCACTTCTTTTTTTTTAATAGTTAATTGTCAAGTTGATTTTCACATAGCACCCAGTGCTCATCCCCACAAGTGCCCTCCCCCATGCCCATCTTAATTGTACACTGTCAGTTGGGTGATTTTTCCACCGGGTTTAGTGTAGGGAAGGCCTCCTCCTTGCTGCTTATTGCAGTTTCCAAGACCGTAGCCTTTCCCTGCTTCCCCAAAGCTCCCAGATGTGACCACTCTGTCATGTGGACAGTGCCACCCATTACCTGTTTTGGTTTAACTCATCTCCTGTTTCCTGGGTCACAGTCCTCCTAGCTCACCATTCCTCTCTCCATACAGTCACTCCTGCCATCATCCTTAGTATCTATAAAGATGACCGTCTGTGGTGACAGACACCCTGGCCTGTCCATTCCGTGGCCTCTCTCCCCAGAGGTCTTGTTCCCCACCCTCGATAAAGTGAAGAGAAAGTTTAGACCAGAGGGATAGCAGTAGAGGTGGTAAGATGCAGGTAGATGGAGGATATAATTTGAAGGCAGAACCCAAGGATTTGGTGAGAGATTAGAATGGACAGCAGTTCTGCGAAGGCCAGCATGCTGGAGTGGAGAACACAGGGGCAAGGTGTAAGATGATGAGGGTTTAAGATGTAGTCAGACAGAGCACTGCAGCCCTGAGTGCTATTCCTTTGAACTCAGGGGTTAACATTTTCTGTTTGCTTTAACTTTTTAATTGAAAAATATGACAAACAGAAAAGTGAAGGTCAGTGAATCATCACAAAACAAGTCCCCATAGAACCACCACCCAGGACAAATACGGAATTGCTAGCCCTGAACTTGATGATATTCACTCCTGTTCCTTTCTCTTATGGTTTTACCTTGGAAATGTACATCCAAATGCCATCAATTAGTTTGCATGTTTTTTTAAACTTTCTAGACTTTGACAATTTATGTTCTTTGTGCCTGGCTTTCTTCACTTAACATTATGATTATGATAGGTACACATGTTATTTATACATGTTACTGCATATAGCCATGATCTATATATTTTTATCGCATTCTGTTGATTGGATTATAATTTATCCATTTGAGTGTTAATAAAACTTGGGGTGATTCCAGTTTAAGTATTATGAATAATATTGCCATAAACATTCTTGTCCATGTCTCATAGTACACACATGATATCTTTATATGTTTTGGATATATATCTAGCAGGAAGATTCCTGGGATGTCGAGTATGCACATGTTCAACTTGTATAGAGAATGCCAAACTGTTTTCCAAATGAGTTCTATCCATTTACAACTTGATCAGTAGTGTGTGAGAATTCTGTTATTCCGCATTTCCTTCTAACTTTCATTATGGTCAGTCTTTCTAATTTAAGCCATTCTAATAGGTGTATCTCACTGTGATTTTAATATGCATTTCCCTGAAATGAATGAGGTTAAATGTTTTTTCTTTGTTTATTGGCCATTCAGATATTCTCTTTTTGAAGCATTTGCTCAAGGCTGTTGGGCATTTGAAACTTTTTTTGCATATTATTGGTAGGAGTTCCTTAAACTGTCTATATACAAGTTCTTTTTTGATAATAAGCATTATGAATATTTTCTACCGTTCTGTGGTTTACCATTACTACATGTGGTTTATTCACATGATGTTACAGTATGAGTCAAAGGATTTTAAGTTTAAAATATAAAGAGCTCTTACAAACCAAAGTGCAAATGAAGCCCCAATGGAAAATAATAGCAAACAAGCAGTTCTCAAAATAATAGGTTTAATAAAATAGCCATTAATCATGAGAAAAGGGTTATCACCTCCCTGATAACCAGAGAGATGCCAAAAAACCATAGATATGTCAGTCTCACTGTTGGAGTTGAAAGATCACTGTTAATATGCAATATTGATGTGTGGCTAGGATGGGGAGAAGTACATTTTCATATAATGTTTGTAAGAGCATAACCATTAGGGATGGCAATTAGAAATATGTTAGAGCCTAAAGTCCATGCATATCCTTTGAACTGTCAATCCTATTTTATAAATTTTTCAAAAGAAACTATCAAAGATGGGTACATAACTGTGTTCATCATAGCCTAGTTACTATTATAATAGTAAAAACATGTACACCTAAATATATATTATTAGCATTTTAGTTAAATAAGGCATAATATGTTCATCTAATATCTAATATTGTGCATCCATTAAAAAATGATGGTGAAGATGTATATTTATTGGCATGGGATATAGTAATATAAGCATTTTGAAGGAAAAGTAAAATGGAATCCAGAAGTATGGAAGTATTATTTAAACTTAAGGGGCATATAGAAATCTATTTCTAGCATCCCAATATTCAGTGGGGAGTATATTATCTACTTTACAATGGACTTATATTCAGGATATATAGAGAATTATTATCCAGTTTTTTTAATGGCCAAAAGTTGAACATATTATTTAAAAGAAGGCAAGTGAATGACCAACAGCACCCAAAAAGAAGCTCAAAATTATTTATGATCAGGAAAATGTGAATTTAAACTACAACTAGATATTTCTTCACACCCGCTACAATGGCCAAAATTTAAAAGATTCACAAAGTCAAGTGTCGGTGAAGATGTGGAGTAACTGTAATTTCTATACATTGCTGGCAGGAATGTAAAATAGTTCACCCACTTCGGAAATGGTTTAATGACTTACTATAAAATCAAATATACGTTGGGGACCCCTGGGTGGCTTAGTCGGTTAAGCGTCCAACTTCGGCTCAAGTCATGATCTCCCGTTTCTTGGACTCGAGGACTTTGTACTGATAGCTAGTTCAGAGCCTGGAACCTGCTTCAGATTCTGTATCTCCGTCTCTCTCTGACCCTCCCCTGCTCACGCTGTCTCTCTCTCTCTCTCAGAAACAAATAAAACATTTTAAAAAATCAAATATACACTTAGAATACCACCCCATAATTCCACTTCTAGGTATTCATCCAAGAGAAATAAAAACATATGTGCACAAAAAGACTTCCTCACAAATGTTCATTTCTAATTTATTTATATAGCAGCCCCAAACTTGAAAAGCCCACATGTCCATCAATAGATAAATGAATTAAAAAAAAACTGTGGCATATTCATTCAGTGATACTACTTAACAATAGAAAGGAACTGATTACTGATATACACAATTACACTGATGAATCTCAAAAACAGTGTATAAAAGGGGGAAAGCTTGGAAAGATTACATACTGTATGATTCTATTATGTGAAATTCTAGAAAAGGCAAAACTAATATATAGTGACAGAAAACAGAAACTAGTGTCCATGGGCCAGCAACTAACTATAAAGAAGCATAAGAGAACTTTCTAGGGTGACATAAATGTTCCATATCTTGATTGTAGTTGTTATGTGTATATATTTGTCAAAGCTCATTAAACTGTATACTTAAAATGGATGCCTTTTATTGTATATAAGTTATACATGAAAATTTGATTTAAAAATATGTAACTTGTATATATATTATATGACACATACATACGTAAATATACTACATGAAAAGGATGACGGAATATCTATGAAAGCGTGTACTCAAAAACATTGAATTCTGAAAATAACATATTTCAAGCAGCATTAAGATATTTGAGATAGATAAGTATAGATATAGAAATGGATATAGGTGAACAATGTGTTTAATATTCACAGTGATTTGTGCTTATGTTGCTTTTCTCAAATATTCTTTGCAGGTAGTTGACTATGCCAAACTTGTTCAACCACGTTTTGATAAAGCCCTTGAGACATTAAGAAGCAATACTATAGCTGAGGCCACCGAAGCAGCAATTAAAACAGTGAAAGAACAGCTTCTCACAACACTACAAAGTAAAAGACTAGGTAAAACATCTCTTTTAAGTGTGTGTTCAGTGTGCCTGGGTGGCTCAGTTGGTTAAGCATTCGACTTCGGCTCAGGTCTTGATCTCACGGTTCATGGGTTCAAGTCCCGCATCAGGCTCTGTGCTAACAGCTCAGAGCTTGGAGCCTGCTTTGGATTCTGTGTCTCCCTCTCTCTCTGCCCCTCTCCTGCTTGCACCATGTCTCTCTCTCTCAAAAATAAATAAACATTGAAAAAAAGTTTTTTTAAAAATAAGCATGTGTTCTAAACTTAAGTCAACAATTCAGCCTGGCTACCTGAGGGCTAGGACTTGGTTTGCCCGCCTTGATTCCCTTGCACATACAGTGCAGCCTCTTAATAATGGGTTAAAGACATGAATATACATAAACCTGATTTATGAACATAGAAAAGATTTCAATCCTAGACTTCTAATGAAAGGAATCAGAGCTCCCAAATTTGGATTTACTTTTATGGATTTGCTTGCTGGGCAGAGACTGAGTAGAATTTATACCTTCATTTACACCGATTGTGACAACATTCCACCTGATTCTTGTGGAGTTTATGTTGTTATTGTTATTGTTTCTGCTGCTGCTGTTGCTGCTATCTTGTATGTAAGTGTGTATGTCAGCCCCCATTGTAATTAATTTTTTCTGGGGCGCCTGGGTTGCTCAGTGGGTTGAGCATCTGACTTTTGATCTGTGCTTAGGCCATGACCTCACAGTTCTGAGATCGAGCCCGCATTGGGTTCCATGCTGACAGTGTGGAGCCTGCTTGGGATTCTCTCTCTCCCTCTCTCTCTGCCCCTCCCCTACTCAGGTGCATGCACAGGCTCTCTAACCCTCTCGAAAGAAAGAACTAAGCTTTTTTAAAAAGTATTTTTTTCTATTTGGGGAGTATTAACTTCAAATTCAAACAGTCATAAAAGGGCACCTGGGTGGCTCTGTCGGTTTAGCATCGGACTCTTGATATTGGCTCAGGTCATGATCTCACTATTCATGGGATCGAGCCCACATCGGGCTCTGTGCTGACAGCATGGAGCCCACTTAGGATTCTCTTTCTCCCTTTCTCTGTCCCTCTCTTGCTTGTGTGCTCTCTCTTGTCTCTCTTAAATTAATAAATGTGAAAAAAAAAATTTAAAGTCATACAGCAGTGAAATTGGAAGATGCCTTAGTGATCAATTAACACAGTTCTGTAACTTTCCAGATGAGGAAAACTTTTTTACATAAATTGGAAAGCTTCCGTCATTTTTTATGCTTGAAACTATTTAAACAGCAAGGAAATTATCTCTTCCTACATGGCACTGGTGAGCTTTTGCTAGGAAAGAACAGGTTATTTGCCTCAGAAATCTGCCTGTCACCTTTCTCATTAGCCTATAAGCAAGTAAAAGAGTCCAACACGGTGCTCAAGGGATTGTAGAAACAACAGCAAAAAGCCCAGCATTTAAATTACATGCCATCCAAATGATCATCCAGATGGTTCAGAATGAATTTAAATTTTAGTACGTTATCTTCAAAGTAAAACCACAAGTGTTTAAACTGTTCATGGATAACTCACAAACTAAGCCTTGAGAAATACTGACCAAGATGGTGGCATGTTATTCAACTTATTTAAGGCTTGACAAGATGAATTCATTAACTCATTCAACTTGAGTGCCCACTTTGTGTTAGACATGATATAGGTGCTGGGCCACAGCGGTTAACAAGACACAGAAACTCCTCCTGTCTGTGTGGTTGTTACAGTTTCCTGAAGGATGGGGGAGGAGGGAAGAAATAAGTGAACAAATGGAAAAAATATAACACAGTAATGGATCAGGCAGTAAAGGGGCAGGAGTTTAGAATGAGCAGGGAAGAGAGGACATTTAAATGAAACCTGGGTCAGGAGAGGAACTAGTCGAGCCCCAGTGAGGAAGATTAGTGATGAGTAATGTTTCTTGGAGTCTGTGATTCCTTTCATATCAAATTATGGCATGAAATCATAGATTTTAGATCTTTCCACAAATTGCTAAATTCTTCCACCAGAATTTAGAAATAGAGGCTGTCTCTCATATACTGCAAACTTAAAAGTGCCTTCCTTTTCTTTTTCAAATTCAGTAATTATTCTAAACCTGATGGTAAGGTTCTTAAAATCCTTTTAATTGAAATTTTCATGCTACTTCCACTAATTATTTGGTAGTTTTGCTAATTTCACTCCCAATATATTATTAAGAAAAATTTGTCAGTGAAGAATATTGAGGTTTTTTTAACCTATAAAATTCTATAACACAGAGGATGGCAGCCAACATGGATTAGGCTTCCTGTGTGCTGAGCATTTTCCAAGCATTTATATCTTTTACCTCATTTAATCCTTACAACAGTGCTTTTAGTTTGATGATCCTCATTTTGCGCAGTAGAAATGGAAACAGAGAGATCAGATGATTTGCCAAAGCCACACTGCCTGAATCAGAACTCACACACAAGTCTGTCTGTCTTTAAAATCAGAGGATTTAATCACTATACCTGTCTCCCTATCCCCCAACTAGATTTGCTAACACAGTCCGTTACTGTCTTTCAGCAGAGTCAACTTTAAGAGAATTTGGAAGGAAGGAGTATGACAAGTTCCCAACTGATACAGATAAGGGCTTAGAAGAGACGAGGTCTTCATTTGACGAAGGTGGTAAAAAATATATTGCCGATGTTCTTGGCCAAATCTTACCAACTATAAACAAATGAGCTGATAAAACATATTATTCTTTCATGCAGTGTTCACTCCTGAATACCAAGGAAAAAGCCCTCTAGAAGACAGTGAAGGCCAAAAGAATTCAGAAAATGTCCTCGATGATCAAGCCCCTAAAACAGGTAAAGATGGTAACAAAATCAATGTGACTCATGCCATGCTTATGGATCTTATTTCCCTTTATTTCATATTTTATCATGTTTATATTGAAGCTTAAAATTATCCCCCAAATTGCACACTTAAGGAGAAAAATAGTTAGCTTTTCTCCTATAGATTTAAACTGAGCAGCTATAGAACAGAAATAGATTTACTAGAATGAAGAAAACAAACGTAGAAAGTAGGGAGTCTATTAAAATAATAAACCCACTCTTTTTTTTTAATTTTTTAAATGTTTTTATTTATTTTTGAGAGACAGAGACAGCATGAGCAGGGGAGGTTCAGAGAGAGAGGGAGACACAGAATCCAAAGCAGGCTCTAGGCTCTGAGCTGTCAGCACAGAGCCTGACACGGGGCTCGAACCCACGAACCATGAGATCGTGACCTGAGCTGAAGTCGGACGCTTAACCGACTGAGCCACCCAGGCACCCCAATAAATCCATTCTTAAAAGCTGTCTACTTTAATGTACTGGAATCAGAATATCACAAACCCAGAGTTTTAGCTGTGAAAGGTTACCATTTAATGCTATTTACTCTCATAAATTTTTTCCATTCATATATTAACATAATTGAGAGCATACAATGTAAACCGTTTTTACCTTTTTTGATTTATAATGTGACATTTAATTATATTTCTTCATTAGGAAATATTTTAATCCTCATTTTAAATTGCTGCACAATTTCCTGAAATTCATAGGTAATCGTTTTAAGTAGTTCTTTAGATTGTAAACTTGTTATTTTTCAGATATTTTTCTTACTACTACAAATGATGCTTTAATGAATTTTTACATTGTCTTCATGTTTACATGAGTGGAATCACTAGTTTAATGAGTACTAAGTTATAGACAGAGTCAAATTGCTTTGCGTAAAAGTTATTCCAAATAGTGTTCCCCTCAGTAATATTCAAAATAAGTGCTATTGTCTCCTTGGTATATTCTCTTTTAAAACATAATTTCAGGGACGCCTGGGTGGCTTAGTCGGTTAAGCGTCCGACTTTCGCTTAGGTCATGATCTCGCGGTTCGTGGGTTCGAGCCCCACGTCGGGCTCTGTGCTGACTGCTGGCTCAGAGCCTGGAGCCTGTTTCAGTCTGTGACTCCCTCTCTCTCTGACCCTCCCCTGCTCACGCTGTCTCTCTCTCTCTCTCTCCTAGAAATTAAAAAAAAAAAACACATAATTTCAATTTTTATTTGACTGTCTCTGAAATATAATTTTTAACATTTGTTAACCATTTATACTTCCTCTTTTCTGTGGTGACTATTTTGGTCTTTTGCTCATTTTTCCAAATTGTTATTATCAGTTACATAGTTTCTATAAGAATTTATTTATTCTTCATATTTTTTTCTACATTGGGTGGTTTGTCTTTTAAATCATTTTGCTGTTTTTGAAGTAGAGGGGCTATTCCTATTTTTGTAGCCAAATCATTACTTTCACTTTATTTTTTCTTCCATTTACTTTCAGACCTTACAAAGTCTTCCTCTCAACCAGAGACTTAATATATACTTATATTCTTTTTTTTTTCTATTGGTCCAACCTTTTGGTTTTTAGTTTAAAAATGCATCTATAGAGGCGTCTGCGTGGCTCAGTCAGTTAAACATCAGACTTCAGCTCAGGTCATGATCTTGTAGTTTGTAAGTTCAAGCCCCGTGTCAGGCTCTGTGCTGACAGCTCAGAGCCTGGAGCCTACTTTAGATTCTGTGTCTCCTCCCTTTCTGCCCCTCCCCCCTCAAAATAAACATATAAGTAAACAAATAAATAGGTAAATAAATAAATGTACCTATAATTTATAATGTTATATAGAGCTGGGGTTTTTGTTTGGTTGGTTGGTTGATTCCTCCTGCCTGATTCAGATAGATGTGTGCTTGGCTGCTGTGTATTTTAGCCTCGTAGGAATTGAAATGGGCACCGTCAGACACTTATGTATGGCAATCCTCCCCCAACACACACACACACACACACACACACACACACACACACACACACTTCACAGGAAGACCTCAGACATTAAAATTTTGATCAAGTAGGATCTGGGAGCGTCATCTCAGCTGCTGCAGAGTTCCTAGGACCAATACACACAGACAGTCCCTTCCACATACTCTCTGTTTTCTCTTTGGAGGAGGCAGTCCGAGGTAGAAGCAGGTGTCAGGGCCTCTACCTACTTCTGATGCCAGCACTGCGAGTGTGCCCTTACACGAAGGTATTCTCCCTGCCCTCTGTGTTTGAGACCATCACAGCCTTTATCTCGTGGAGCCAAGAGACTGTTAGTTACAACAGGTAGGGCAATTTGACCTTTTTTTCCAGTTTAGATACACTGGCATTATATGAAACTAAAATTACTCTTGGTTTTGTGATAGGTTGAGTCATTATCCTTATTTTTCACTGCTGATATTATATGCCCTATTATTTACTTATTTGATTACTATGATTGTAATTTTAATCTTAAAAAAATTAAGAACATGAGTCCTTGCTCCCTGGGCCCATACCACATTCTTCTTTGGGAATCACCTACAATTAATGCTGTTGTTTAGGTCTTAACAATGTTTTATTCACAGAGGAAACCAGTGGAATATCTACATTTAAAAGAAGTTTTCAAAGCTCTAGTCAAGATCTTAAGTTGGACACCCAAAAAGGTAAATCAATATTTGGGTAGTTTGGTTTGCTTCGATTGTGGACCCAAAATGCATAAGTAATTCCTTGAGAATTTTGAAGGAGAAAGATGTGATTTAAAAAAAATTATTAATACTCTGCATTAAAGGCTACTCTATTATGAACAATTAGACATCCAGGAACAAGGGGGAAAAAAAAGAAAATGTGATATATTGTTTTAGTGAAACAGAGGCTCTATCTTTCTGTTCTGCCATCCATGGCACGTGGCTACCAGAATAAGTTACAAGATGGCCAGTGATGTTCCAGCCATCATATCAGTATTCTCATCAGGAAGAGGGAAGAGGGAAGGGACAAAAACTGGCACTCTACCCAGCTGAGCTATTCCTCTTTATTTTTTTAATTGTTTAAAAAGCTTATTTATTTATTTTGAGACAGTGATAGCATGTGGGGGAAGGGTAGAGAGAGGGGGGAGAGAATCCTCTCTGACAGCAGGGAGCCCCCTGAGACATGAGGCAGGGCTCAATTTCACTGACCCAAAATCAAGAGTTGGACACTTAACCAACTGAGCCACCCAGACGCCCCACCGCTTTTCTTTTCAGTTATTCCTCTTTAACGAAATGACAGGAAGACTCAAGAGGAAAAAAATCTGCTTGCATCTTACCTATGGGCTATAAGGGAAGTTGGGAGATGTAGTGTTTTTAGCTGGACACATTGCTGACCCCAAAAAAATCCAGATTCTGTTATTAAGGAAACGAAGAATGGATAATGAGTGAACAACTAGCAGCTTCTAGAAATTTTGATATCTTTGCCTCATCTTGCCCCCTTCCCAAGGCTACAGGAACATTATGGGTTCTTGCCTCTTCCATTTTGGCTCCCCAAGAATTGGGGGCTCTCTTCCCTCCCTAAGAACAGACTTCTCACTTCACAGCAGAGGGCAGCAGGTAGCTGCTCACTGAAAGCCCTTTGGAGTTTTTCTGGGCTAGGATAAATTGTGCTCTAGCAGGAGACCCTGCTAGATGAATTGGAAGTATTCATCTTGTTTTCTGATTAATTCCCTAGATGTGCATGTTTTAGCTTGAGCCATATAATCCTTTGGTTCCTACCTCTACCTGGTTTCCTGGGTTTTGACTCCTGATGGACATGATTTTCTTCTTACCTCACTTACTTTTGCTCCAAAACACTGGCTTTAAGCCACTGCTCTGATGTTTTTGTTTCCCAACTTAACATTTCCTCCCTAGTCTATTTCTCCCTTCTTGGGGCACGTACAGCAGTAATGCAAAGATAGTATTTTGGGGGGTCAAGTGCCAACTATCGTGTTCTATTGCAAATAGCATTGTCCACTAAAATTATTAATAGCATTAGGTTATATTACTTTAGACTCAATAGAAGACTTACTAGAAGAGGTAACTGCAGATCATCCAGAAGTTCGTTCTATAGTAGAGGAGACTGTAAAAATGACAAAGGATCTGAACTTTGAACATCCATATGAAAAACATGCTGAAATCTTAGAGGAAATCATCAAGGAGGTAAGAAATCTAGATCCAAATGTTTATGCTCAGTAATTTTTAATTCAACAACTATGCAATGTAATTTCATAGCTTTGAAATTAATTCTTTATTAACTTTTATCTTCTTTAACTGAGTTCAGTTGGTTAAAATATGGTGCATATGAAGCCAGTATCAAAGTTAGATATTTCATCTATGAGCTACTGAGTTGTAAACCAAGACAAATTTCACTACATAGCTAATTTATTTTATCCAACCACCTCGAACACGTGTTCATAAGAGAAATGGATGGACACACAAGTGATTTTCCAATCTAAGGGGAAAATAAAGCTTCAGATGCTTTGTCCTACTGATGGCAAATCAGAAGGTTTTTCTTGGGTTTATAAAGTACAAGATATTCATATGGGTCTATTTTGTACAGAGACCTTGTGTAAGCATTCTGAGCAACAGTCAACTACAACAAATCTGTTTTGGACTCTCAATGAACTTCTTTGGTATTTCTCTGTAATTTGAAAATGATGTAATTAAAAATTATGGGAGAAGAAAATATATTTTGAGAGTAAAGCACCACTCTATAACATATTCGGTGAACTCCTTGAGTCCCAGGCTGTACCCAAGGTGAATTGCTGTCCCCCTCTGAGCTTCCTGCAGAGATCTTTCAACTTCTGCATCTCTTCAGGTTGTCCTTTCATTAGCTGATTCCTTCAGAAACATTCTGAGAGGGCACTCAGCTGGCTCAGCTGATTACGCGTCTAGCTCTTGATTTCGGTTCAGGTCATAATCTCACAGTTCAGGAGTTCAAGCCCCACATCGGGCTCTGAACTGACAGCACAAAGTCTGCTTGGGATCCACTCTCTTTCCCTCTCTCGCTGTTCCTCCCCTACTGTGCTCTCTCTCTGTCTCCAAATAAATAAATAAGCTTAAAAATTTTAAGAGAGGGGCGCCTGGGTGGCTTAGTTGGTTAAGTGTCCGACTTTCGCTTAGGTCATGATCTCGTGGTTCGTGGGTTCGAGCCCCGCATCGGGCTCTGTGCTGACTGCCAGCTCAGAGCCTGGAGCCTATTTCGGAGTCTGTATCTCTCTCTCTCTCTTTCTGACCCTCCCATTCACACTGTCTCTCTCTCCTAGAAATAAATAAAAATATTAAAAAAAATTTTTATGAGAAAAACAGAAACATTCTGAAAACCTACTGTTTGCCCTGTAATATGCTAGATTCTAGGGCTATGAATATGAATTAAGCACAGCTCTTTAGGGACCCACCAGTCAGGTGGGGAAGGCTGATATATAATCTAAGAATTGAATTATCATGTACTGAGTGATAAGTAGATATGTGCAAGGTGTAAGAATCCTACGAAGGTCAGGGCTGTCATCTCTGCATGGAAGGTGAGACAGAGCATCAGAGAAGAGAGACATACAAGTGAGGCAGGTTTTTAGCATGGTAGAAGTCCCATCCTTACCCTTCACTGAAAATTTTCTCCATTCTCTTCAGAGTTTATTCTGGAGGATACGAATCTACAGGAAGTACCAATGCATTTCTGATATAGCAATGTATGTAGTGTCACTAGATGAGAAAATGCCACTTTGGAATTGTGGAGGAGTTTAAGTCACATTAGATTTTTTAAATTAATTAATTAGTCTATTGAGGGAAGAGAATGCATGAGTACCAGGGCTGGGGGAGGGGTAGAGCGAGAGAAAGAGAGAAAGAATCTTTTTTTTTAATGTTTATTTTTCAGAGAGAGAGAGAGCGAGAGAGCGAGCATACCCAAGAGGGGGAGGGGCAGAGAGAGAGAGACACAGAATTCAAAGGAAGCTCCAGGCTCTGAGCTGTCAGTGCAGAATCCAACCCGAGGCTCAAACTCACAAGTCATGAAATGCTGACCTGAGCCAAAGTGCGACACTTAACCCACAGAGCCACTCAGTTGCCCTGAGAGAGAGCCTTAAGCAGGCTGCACACTCAGTGTAGGGTGATCCCACAATGCTGAGATGATGACCTGAACCAAAATCAAGAATTGGATGCTCACACGACTGAGACAGCCAGGTGCCTCTAAATCACCAATTTGACAATAAATTATATTTAAGTAAGTAAGTACATAAGTAACATTAGATTTCAACATCAAATCTCATATAAGATTGCCTTTCTCAAGAGAACAGAGACCTGTGCAGGAGGCTGTTTGACCTGTCATTAGTCTTAATGATCTCTGTGAGTAAAGGTATTTTCAAAAAGTAGTGAGATTGAACCTAAAACTGCTCTAGGAAGAATAAGGGCCTTACTGGTTGTGTGTGTAGCTGGCACTACATGATCACACAGACTTTCTCTGGGGCAAGCCAGCATCCAGCCACAATCTCTGAACCTCTGCAGCAGCACGATTGCACAAATATTCCCTGGGGCAAGCCAGCGCCTGGCCATTGCTTGGCAAGACCAACCCCCCACCCCAAAGGTTGGAGCTGGTCCAAGTTGAGGGACCCTCAGAAGTGAGGGGTGTGGAAGCACAACCCCATCTGAGATAAAATTCAGGAGGGAGGTGCCACCTGGCAGGCTGACAGCATGGACACAAACAGTGTAGAGACAAAGAGTGGATGGAAGCCGGAGACAAAGGAGGGGTGCTTGATTGCCCATCAGTGAGAGTAGGGTGGGAAGAGACTGGGAAGCTGGGTGATGCCATTTTCACCTCTCTGATACAGGCAAGCAGCCACACCTCTCCACACCTCTCCACACCAGTGAGCTAAGCAGTGCCACCTAGCGGAAAATGGAGCCATTACACCAAGGCCCACCCAACTGCAACAACCAAGCCCTAAAGAACCACCACAAGTCTCTCCGCCTGCTTAGCATACAGACTATAAAGTGCTTCATAGTTTGATTTCTAGGGGAAGCCGAACATAATTTCATTCAGATTTCATTCTCTTCGCTGGTCCATCTGTTAGTTTTTTCTTTTTCTTTTCTTATTCTGGGACACAGAAAGAGAAAAAATTTATTTTTATTTTCCTTATTTATAAAAAAACGTATAATTTTTTACTGTATTTTTATTTTTGTAAATTTTTAAATTCTACTTTCTTCATTTTATTCTATTGTGTACATTTAAAAAATTTTTTATTACATTTATTTTTGAGAGACAGATGAGACAGAGTACAAGGAGGGAAGGGGCAGAGAGAGAAGGAGACACAGAATCTAAAGCAGGCTCCAGGCTCCAAACAAGCATTCAGCACAAAGCCCGATACGGGGCTTGAACCCACAAACTGTGAGACCTTGACCTGGGCCAAAGTCAGACACTTAAATGAGTGAGCCACCCAGGTGCACCGTATTGTATACATTTTTAAATTTTGAAACATTTTTTTTTCCCTGTTGCTTTCAACAACCAGACCAAACATATCTAGGATCTAGCTCCCTTTATTTGATTTTTTTTGTGTTGTTTTTAATTTTAATATTTTATTTTATTCTTTTTCTTCCTCCAAAATGACAAAATGAAGGAATTCACCACAAAAGAAAAAACTGACAGAAATGATATTCAGGGACCTAACCAAAATAGATAAAAGCAAGATGTCTGAACTAGAATATAGAATCATGATAATAACAATACTACCTGGGGTTGAAAAATGGATAGAATCCCTTTCTGCAGAGATTACAGAAGTAAAATCTAATCAGGACAAAATTAAAAATGATATACCTGAGAAGTGATCTTGAATGGATGTCATGGCAGCAAGGATGGGTGAAGCAGAGCAGAAATCAGTGATCTAGCAAACAAAATTATGGAGAATAATAATGCAGAAAAAAAGGGGGAAACTAAGGCAAAGAGCATGATAGAAGTAGAGAACTCAGTGACTCATTAAAAAAGAATAACATCCAAATCATCCCAAAAGATGAAGAGGGAAAAAAAGGGATAGAAAGTTTATGTGAGCAAATCATAGCAGAAAACTTGCCTAACCTGGGGCAAGACACAGACATCAAAACCCAAGAAGCACAGAGAACTCCCATTATATTCAACAAACATTGACCACCAACAAGACACATAATAGTCAAATTCACAAAATACACAGATAAGGAAAGAATTATGAAAGCAGCAAGGGGGAAAAAGTCCTTAACCTACAAGGGAAGACAGATCAGGTACAGAAGACCTATCCACAGAAACTTGGCAGGCCACAAAGGAGTGGCAGGATATATTTAATGTGCTGAATCAGAAAAATATGCAGCCAAAAATTCTTTACCCAACAGTCTGTCATTCAAAATAGGAGAGTTAAAAGAGTTTCCCGGGGCGCCTGGGTGGCTTAGTCGGTTAAGCGTCCGACTTTCGCTCGGGTCATGATCTCACGGTTCGTGGGTTCGAGCCCTGCGTTGGGCTCTGTGCTGACTGCCAGCTTGGAGCCTGGAGCCTGTTTCAGTCTGTGACTCCCTCTCTCTCTGACCCTCCCCTGCTCACGCTGTCTCTCTCTCTCTCCTAGAAATAAATAAAACATTAAAAAAAATTTAAAAAAAAAAAAAAAAGTTTAAAAGAGTTTCCCATACAAACAAAAACAAAGAAGTTTGTGACCACTAAACTAGGCCTGCAAGAAATTTTGAGGAGGACTCTGAAGGGAGAAAAGACAAAACAAAATTAAAAAGACCAAAGCAACAAAGATAGAAGGGCCAGAGAACACCACCAGAAACTCCAACTCTACAGGCAACACAATGGCAATAAATTCATATCTTTCAGTACTCTAAATGTCAGCAGACTAAATGCTCCAATCAAAAGACATAGGGTAACACAATGGATAAGAAATAAGACCCATCCATATTCTGTTTACAAGAGACCCATTTTAGACCTAAAGACACCTTTAGACTGAAAGTAAGAGGATGGAGAATCATCTATCATGCTAATAGTCACCAAAAGAAAGACAGAGTAGCCATAGTTATATCAGACAATCTAGATTTTAAAATAAAGAGTGTAATAAGAGTTGAAGGGCATTATATCATAATTAGGAAGATCTAAGAATTGTAAACATATATGCCTCCAATGTGGAATAACCCAAGTAAATAAATCAATCACAAACATAAAGAACCTCATTGATAATAATGCCATAGTAGGGGACTTCAACACCCCACTTATAGCAATGGACAGATCATCTAAGAAGAAAATCAACAAGGAAACAGTGGCTTTGAATGACACACTGGACCGGATGGACTTAACAGATATATTCAGAACATTTCATCCTAAAGCAGCAGGATACACATTCTTCTCGAGTACACCTACAGCATTCTCTGGAATAGATCATGTACTGGGACACAAATCAGCCCTCAACAAGTACAAAAAGATCAAGACTCATTGATAATAATGCCATAGTAGGGGACTTCAACACCCCACTTATAGCAATGGACAGATCATCTAAGAAGAAAATCAACAAGGAAACAGTGGCTTTGAATGACACACTGGACCGGATGGACTTAACAGATATATTCAGAACATTTCATCCTAAAGCAGCAGGATACACATTCTTCTCGAGTACACCTACAGCATTCTCTGGAATAGATCATGTACTGGGACACAAATCAGCCCTCAACAAGTACAAAAAGATCAAGATCTTATAGTGCATATTTTCAGACCACAATGCTATAAAACTCGAAAATCAACCACAAAAAAAATTTGGAAAGACAATAAATAGTTGGAGTTTCAACTGATGAATGCATCAAGAAAATGTGGTGTATTTATACAATGGAATACTACATGGCAATGAGAAAGAATGAAATCTGGCCATGTGTAGCAACATGGATGGAACTTGAGGGTGTTATGCTGAGCGAAGTAAGTCAGGCAGAGAAGGACAGCTACCATATGTTTGCACATATAGGTGGATTAGGACGAACTTAATGGAGGACCATGAGGGAGAAGAAGGGGAAAAATAGTTGGGGAGAGGGAGGGAGGCAAACCCTGAGAGATTCTTGAATGCTGAGAACAAACTGAGGGTTGATGGGGGTGGGGGAGAGGGCACGGGGGGTGATGGGCATGGAGGAGGGCACTTGTGGGGATGAGCACTGGGTGTTTTATGGAAACCAACTTGACAATAAACTATTTAAGAAAAAAATAATTAATTAATTTTAAAAAAATGGAGATTAAAGACCATCCTATTAAAGAATGAGTGGGTTAAAGAGGAAATTAAAAAGTACATGGAAGCCAATGAAAACAGCACCACAGTCCAAAACTTCTAGGACACAGCAAAGGTGGTCATAGGAGGGAAGTATAGAGCAATCCAGGCCTCCCTACAGAAGGAAGAAAGGTCTCAGATACACAACCCAATCTTATACCTTGAAAAGCTGGGAAAAGAACTGCAAATAAAACCCCAAACCAGCAGAAGACAGAGGACAATAAAGATTAAAGCAGAAATCAACACTATCGAAATAAAAAAAAAAAAAAGTAGTAGAACAGATCAATGAAACCAAGAACAGCTGGTTCTTTGAAAGAATTAACAAAATTGATAAATCACTAGCCAGTTTTATCAAAAATAAAAAGGAAAGGACTCAACTATATAAAATCAAAAATGAAAGAAGAAAGATCACAACCAACTGGAGAGATGCAAACAATAATAACAGAGTATTATGAGCAATTATATGCCAATAATTTGGGCAATCTGGAAGAAATACACAAATTCCTAAAAAACATACAAATTACCAAAACTGAAACGGGAAGAAATAGAAAATTTGTACAGACCCAAATCTCAGTCTCAATCTCTCTCTCTCTCGCTCGATGCTTTTTTCAAAGTGATAAATATTTATTTATACAAGTGATAAACATCTATGTATGTGTATATAATATGTATATTTACAAGTGATAAAATTAAAAGCAAACATGAAATAACATAGAATAAAGGAATCCAAAAACAGCATTAAATGCAAGGGAAAAAATTTATTAAGTTAAAATCACAAAAGGATAGAAATACGAATAGTGCATGTAAATGTTACATCATTTTTCTAACTATTACTTTCTCTCACTCACCCCTTCCCTGAGGATGTCCGAAGAGAGTGACACTATTTTCAACTGCTCAGACACCTGAGAGACCACTTCCATGGCTCTGGTGACAGTGGGGCAAGACCCCGCACAAAGGCTTCCCTGGGGCCCCATCCCTACCGCTTGCCCTGCGAGGCGCCATCTCCAGACTGAGTCCCACCTTCCCTCTGCTGGGCCTCACACTCTGGAATTCTTTCAGGTATGAAATCCTGAGGAAGCTTCCCCCCTTCTCTCCACAATGATATCCACTGGGGGAATCTCCCTCAATAGATGCCTACACCGAAGCTGTTCTGCCGATACATCCAGAATGCCGGTACCTCCAAAACATGTATCCTCAGGCACCCGGTCCTTGCCTCCCGAACCTGCCCTCCCCTCAGCTTCAAAATGTCCGGGCCTGAGTGCCTTGTGCCACTTCAGCAACGGCAGCACCATTCCCCTGCCCTATTTCAGTGACTTCCTTTCCTGAAGGAGGGGCATGCGCCCATGATGTTTCACTTCTCTCTTCCTCAGAGTCACTTGAGGTCGAGTCAGAAAGATAACTTCCGCATTTGGACCTGCACAAGCACAGTGGAAAAACTCTTCAAGCAAAATCTCAACAGAGGCTACTTAATAGTGATTCTCTCTATGGAAAAAAAAAAAAAAAACTATGAGAATCGTAATTTTAGGACAAAGTTCAAACTAGGGAAAGCATATAATAAATATGACATATTAATTCCTTAATATAAAAGATTTCTCACAAATCAAGGGAAATGGAATACCCTAATATAAAAGCAGGCAAAAGGTATAAACAGACTGTTTCATTAAAGGAGAAATGCAAATGGTTCATTGAAAATTTTCATGTTCAAATTTCAATAAAAATATTAAACTTAATACTGTGGGATACAGATTCTTACCTGTCAAATTGCCAAAGATTTTTTAAAATGCATAATAATCTATACTAGGGAGGCAATAATGAGATAGCCACTTAGGAAGAGTGAAAATTGATACAGATGTTTTGGAAGCAAAGTGGCAATGTGTGTGAAAGGTCTTTAAAATGTTCATTCTTGGGACGCCTGGGTTTCTCAGTTAAGTGTTCGACTTCGGCTCCAGTCATGATCTCACGGTTTGTGGGTTCCAGCCCCGCGTCGGGCTCTGTGCTGACAGCTGACTCAGAGCCTGGAGCCTGCTTCTAATTCTGTCTCTCTCTCTCTCACCCTCCCCTGCTCGCTCACGCTGTCTCTCTCTCTCTCTCTCTCTCTCAGAAATAAATTTTAAAAAACATTAAAAATTTTTTTAACTTAAAAAAAATAAAATGTTCTTTCTTTTATGACTTTTGACCTAAGGAATCTGACCTGAAGAAATATATAACATTCATAGGCAAAGATTTATATATATATAGCTATACATTGCAGTATTATATTAAAATTATAAGTGATGTCAATGTTTAACAGGAAGAGAATAATTAAACAAATTAAGATCTATTCATTTGATAACATACTATGAAAGGTGGTGCCTGGGTGGCTTTGTCGTTGTTTGAGCATCTGACTCTTGATGTCAGCTCAGGTGTTGATCTCATGGTTCATGAGTTTGAACCGGGTTGGGCTCTGTGCTGAGGGTGGAGCCTGCTTAAGATTCTCTCTCTCTTTCTCTCTCCCTGCCCCTCACCCTTGCCTACATGCTCTCTCCCTCTCTCTTTCTCTCTCTCTCTCTCCAAAAAAAGAAAGAAAGAAAGAAATGCTATGAAGGTATTAATTTTTTTCAAAAAAATTGAGTGAGATGGAGAAATTATAAATTGTATCTCAGCATTGCTTTAATATGTGTATCTTGAAACTGGACAGTAAAGTTTTCATTACCCATTGGGGCACCTGGGTGACTCAGTTGGATAAGCATCCAGTTCTTGATTACAGCTCTGCTCATGATCTCACAGTTTGAGTGTGAGCCATGCATCAGGCTTCACACTGATAGTGCAAATCCTGCTTAGGATTCTCTTTCTCTCAGCTCCTCCCGCACTCTTTCTCACATGCTTTCTCTCTCTCTCTTTCTTTCTTTCTCTCTCTCCCTCTCTCTCTCAAAAATAAAAATAATTTTTTCATTAACCATTTATATTTCTTTTTTTCAGTTTTATCGAGTTTTTTAATGTTTGTTTTTGAGAGACAGACAGACAGAATGTAAGCAGGAGAGGAGCAGAGAGAGAAGGAGACACAGAATCCGAAGCAGGCTTCAGACTCTGAGCTGTCATCACAGAGCCCAACACGAGTCTCCAACTCACGAACCACAAGATCATGACCTGAGCTGAAGCTGGACGCTTAACCAGCTGAGCCACCCAGGCGCCACTATTGAGTTGGATTGCACATATAACACTGTATTAGTTTAAAGTGTATAACATAATGATATGGTATATGTATTGCAAAATGTTTACCACAATAATTTTAGCTAACACACATTCACTTCACATACTTAGTTTTTTTCTTTGTGTGGTGAGGACTTCTAAGATCAACTCTCTTAGCAACTTTCCAATATATATACAACTATATACAATATAGTGTTGTAAACTATAGTCAAACCATGCTAAATATTACATCCCCAGGACATATTTATCTTATAAATACATTTGTACCTTTTGATTCCCTTCACCCATTCCCTCACCCCCATCCCTGCCTCTGACCACCACAAATCTATTCCCTGTTTCTATTTTTTTTTATTTTTTTAATGTTTTTATTTTTTATTTTTTTAATGTTTTATTTATTTTTGAGAGAGAGAAGAGACAGCGTGAGCATAGAAGGGTCAGAGAGAGAGGGGAACACAGAATTAGAAGCAGTCTCCAGGCTCTGAGCTAGCTGTCAGCACAGAGCCCGATGCAGGGCTCGAACGCACAAATCATGATATCATGACCGGAGCCGAAGTCGGACGCTTAACCAACTGAGCCAACCAGGCACCCCAAGTTCATCTTTTTAGATTCTACATATAAATGAGATTATGTAGTATTTGTCTTTCTGTGTCTGACTTATTTTCATTTATACTTCCTTTTTATAGTTTTCTATTTCTTCCTAATTCTCTATGTTAAGTATTTCAAAGTGTTTAAAATTCTTTTTTTAGAAGACTCTTCATTGAGATGGAAATTCAAAGAGTAGGTAATCTTCAATTCTGCAGAGGCCATCCTCGTGACATCTCTTCCCCTCTGACTTCTAATATCCTATGATTACCTGGTGACACACAAAGTTGAAACCCTCAGAGCTGGTGTATTCACAGATCCACATCACTAATTGCCATGCTCATGATAAAGCCATTGCTACTGCACTGCGAGAAGAGGGTTGTATGCACCTGCAAGTTTTGTTTCGCCCCAATTCCTTCATGCTGCTTTTAGCCACCATCTCAGTACCTTCTCAACTCTCACACTGAGGGATGAAAATCAAAAGGGAAGTGAAGAGCGTTATCACTGAAACAGGCAAGTCAGACTGGGCCCTTGCTATTCAAAAAGTGGTCCGTGGACAAGTGTCACCTGGAAGCATGTTAGAAATGCAGACTTGTGGGCCCTTGGAACCTAAGACCTCCTAAATCAGGATCTGAACTCTATAATACTAAGCGATAGGGGTGCCTGGGTGACTCTGTCAGTTGAGCCTCTGACTCTTGTTTTTGGCTCAGGTCATGATCCCAGGATTGTGGCATTGAGCCCCACATTGGGCACCATGCTGAGCGTGGAACTTACTTAAGATTCTCTCTCTCTCTCTCTCTCTCTCTCTCTGCCCCTCTACCATTCATGCACATATCCACATACACACTCTATATATATAAAATAAAAATATGTATATAATACTGAATCATATATAGGTAAAAATGTATTGTTACATTTATTTAATAAAGGCTTTTGCTTCCCATTCTTAATTTTTAAAACTTAGTTTCTTTAAAATTTTCTCTTTTAAAATTAAGTGATTCTCTTTTTTTCTTTCAAGTGAGAATTTGAAAGATAATTGGTGAAGGTCCACAAAAATGATACATCAAAGAATTATCCTTGACATCTGTGGCTATGATGGTAATATCAGTGTATCATATTTCACAGGTTGCTGAAGAAAACAGAAATAAGTCTTTTGGTGCCCCAAAATATGGAGGATGGATACTGGACAACTGCCCTCTTACAAAAGAACTGTGGATAGTCTTAGTTGAGAAAGGAATTATGCCTGATTTAATAATCTGTTTATCAGATACAGAAAACAATGGTTGGTAAATGTTTATCATGTAAATTTGAAAGTGAAGTTTTTATTACTGATGATATGTTTAGTGAAAATACAAAGTGGAAAAATCTCCACTCTCCCTAGGTACATATGCCACCCCAACAATCCCTTCATGACTTAGAGATACACAAAATGAGGCATCCATTCACCAAGTAGATGACCAGGCATAGTGTGCTGGATCACTGGATATTGTATCAGGTCCTAACAATTATTCTTTGGTGCTGAAAGTTTAACACCCCATTCCCAGGCAGCACTATAACTTCTAAATGAGAAATAGAGTAGAGACTCTATACCTGTTCTTATTCACCTCAAATGGGAAATATTAAGTATATGAAGATAGAAGGACTAAATTTTAATTATTCTGTCCCTTTGAACAAAGCTATAATAAAGCAATATTGTACTGGTATAACAACAGACATGTAGACCAATGGCACAGAATAGAGAGCTCAGGAATACACCCCTACACATATGGTCAACTAATCTTTGACATGGGGGCTAAGAATATTCTGTCATCTTGTCTTTTAGGGAAATATATTTGAAAAGAGTTTCAAGGGGGGAAATATATTATCTCTTTTCATGTTTTAGTTATTTTTACCATGCCATTATATACCTCCTAGAAAGGATTTAAGATGGTCTCCGTATTTTAAAGAACCTGGGCTCTCCTTAGATAAAGCCTTAAAGGAAAATGTATTTGGATATAGGCAGAAATAATTTTTCATCATTAATTTCCAAAATAGATCTCACTGTATTTTATAGAACTTCAAAATTAATGTCATTCTCTTTATCTACATTTCAGGAAAATATTTACTGAATAGACTGTATTTAGAGAACAAACCTGAAATTGACTCTAAGATTTTAGAAAGATTATTAGATGAACTACAAAAGAAAAAAAAAGAGGAAGAAGAAGCAAGGTAAAATCTGCCTGGCTTACTAAAACAAGTTAATCAGTCTTTTACAGCTGTTAAGTATCTACTTACAAGCTATGTTTATGAAATGTGTTTAATATCAAAACAGTGGTCCACTGAATAGATCCAATTCCAGTTAATTCTAAAAAAAAAATAGCCAGTCATTTTACAAATACTTTCAGAGTCTCTAAAGTACCGAGTCGTAGATGTTTTCACAGGCTGAAATCAATCTTACTCAAAATCAAATGCCTACTCTCAAAAGACACTGTAAAAAACTAAGCACAGGCAAGATTTTTTATACCATATTTGTCTGGGACTTAAATAATTTTGCTGACTAGTATCCACAAATTGAAGAAATAACATGTTAAAAAGTAAATGAAAATACACTTGTGTGAGATAACTAAAATCTGAACCCTGACTATGCTTTACATAAGGAAAAAATAAGACTAATTATTTGTAGTTGACAGGCTCAACATCAAAATTTATTCTCCAATCTGGGTGCAGTCAAGAACTTTTACAAATGTGAACACGTATCTATTTGTCCATGGTGGGGTCAAGAACTAAACTTTAATAAACTATCAAGTCCTCAGATTGGAGAATAAAATATGAAAAGAAGCAGTGGCTTAATTTGCTAATTGTTCTTTCTTGCTGAAACATGTGCTTTAGATGTCAATTCATCCACTGGGATTCCTACGTCTTAAAAGTGATAATTTAAGAATTAAATTTCTTTATGCTAATCCACCAAACCTCCTGCCATTAAGGACAGCACCTTTTAGGAACTTTGTCAAATGCTATTTCCTTTTCCCCTCAGATATCAGCAGTTAGAGCTGGGATTTAGGAGACCTCTTTGAACTCTAGAAATTATGAAGTTGGGAGGAGCATAATGAGGGGCAAGGGAGGTGATAACTGATAAGTGTATGTAAGAGAATTTTCAGTGTTTACTATTCATTTAAGTTAGCTATTCCTTTAAGAACTTGACAACAAAATATATGAAGTATAGTTTAGTTAGGTTATTTAATAAAAGTGTTTGATATATTGAGTAAAAAGACAATAATAACAAATGTTTTACAAATTTACAAATTACAAATTTATTACATTTGCTTTCAGCTTTTATAAGCTTTGTTATAAATGGAGCTACCATCTGCTAAGGTTTAAGGGATTACCTAATTTTTCCCAGTGTATGAGAAATGGAAATATTTGAAGACAGATGAAGATATTAACACAAGAGTAAAACAAAGTTCATGTGATTTTTAGAGTGAACATCTGCAACATATTAAGGAGATAATTTAGAATACATACTACATATACATGTATCATTTTTTGAGAGAGAAAGAAAGAGAGAGTGAGAGAGAGAGAGAGAGAGAGAGTGTGTGTGTGTGTGTGTGTGTGTGTGTGTGTTTACAAGCAGGAGAGGAACAGAGGGAGAAGAAGAGAGAGAATCCCAAGCAGGCTCCGCCCTGTCAGTGTAGAACCCAAGGCAGGGCTTGATCCCACGACCCTGAGATTATGCCTGAGTCAAAACCAAGAGCCACTTAACTGACTAAGCCACTTAGGCATCCTACGTGTATCCTTTTCTTAAAAAAGAAAGAGAGACCTCCACTTTCTCCTTACTCTACCTTCATTTCCCTTTTACCCTATGGAACTTTGTGAGCTATCTCTATAATCAATTGTTACCTCTTTTGATTCCAAATTTTCACATCTTTGTAAACTTCCCCAGATTGAAGCAAGCTTTTCTACATCTCTATATGTTCTATGTATTTTCTACATTTCTTTGTTTTAAAAATTCAACATGAGTATTTTTAAACAAACATTTTTTATCATATACCGGAGAAAATGAAATTTAAAGCTGTTAAAAAGAAATTAAAGCCATTTAAAGGCCTTGCATCTTGGTTGGAAAGGAGATAATATTAACAGGATTAAAAATTACAAGTTGGGCCAAATGTCTACAGACACACTGAATTCTGCAGCTTTTATAGCATCAGTTTCCAGATGTTCCAGTCAAGTGCAAGATAATTTCTGTCTTTACATTTGTCTTTGACTCATCCATCCAACAGGTTTCATAGAAGTGACTAACAACTGAGCAAAATTCTTCCTCAGTCTCATCAGGAAGTCTCATTAGACTTTTAGCAGTGGCTTACTGTATTTAGGCTGTGGATAAGTAAAGTTTCACAAAAAAGCCCTGCCTAAAATAAACAGAATGACTGCTGATTGGCACACAATCAAGTGGGGAGGGAGTGGAGAAAGAATACCCAGGAGTCTCAGAGGTCTAGGTCATGAACAAAGAGAACTCGAATTACCCCAAGACTGCAGGCTAGATTGCAGGATTTAGAATACCTAAATGAGAGAACATTCCCTAGTAACAAGAAATACACCTATTGGCAAAAGAAGTGTAGCGATGCCTTTTGAAAAGAATAGAAATAATTAGATGTTCACAGGATGTGGAAAAGGATGCAAAGAACACTGAATATAGAGAAGGACAGACCTATAGAAACAGTCAGAAAAACTTCCCCAGCTTGGGCAACCAATATGAATGAGCTTTACTTAATTCATTCCTTATTGATGAATACTTGACATACTTTTTGAGTATTTTTCTTTAAAAGATGCAGTTGACATTCTTATTAATGTGTCTTTGTGCAGTAGTAAGTCAGTTCTTAAGAGTTAATTCCTAGATATAGAATTTTAGATCAAAGGTATACACATTTTAATTTTAACAAATATTGCCCCTTGTCATCACTTTACTAGCTTTCCTTATACCTGTCTTCACCATGCAGGTAGGCTTAGTGCTTCAACCCTAATGAAAAACAGATTCTCTCCAGATATTTAAGTTTTTATATTCTAAGCCTCCAAATTTCATTATTACTGTGTTGAAAAGAAATCAGGAAATGATTTTCTTGATCACAAAGATAATTATCTTTTTATTTAATATAGAAAATTTTTATTTTAGTTTATTATTTTTTTAATGTTTATTCACCTTTGAGAGAGAGAGTAAGAGAGACAGCATGCAAGCAAGGGAGGGGCAAAGAGAAAGGGAGACACAGAATCCAAAGTAGGCCCCAGGCTCTGAGCTGTCAGCACAGAGCCCGACTCAGGGCTTGAACTCATGAAGTATAAGATTATGACCGAGCCGAAGTCAGATACTTAACCAACTGAGCTACCCAGGCGTTTTTAAATGCAAAAAATGATAAGTAAAAGTAAAAATTCTCATAATGTCAGCACCCAGAGATAATTACTATGAACAGTTTGACTAGTTTTCTTCTAATCTTTTGAGCATCATTTATCCAAATTTTAAGTACAAAATTAAAATTATAAATTGTTTTATATTTTTTTGTCACTTAACATCTTTCACTTATTTTGTGAACATTTTTCATTTACTCCAAAGGGAAAATGATGTAACTTCTCCCATTTACCTTTTCAAATTGGAGTTATACAATGCTTTATTAATTTTAACAAATTTCCCAATAAATAGCCAAAGGTTTTTTGAAGTATAAGATTGCAATTTTTTTTACAAAAAAAAAAAAAACTGGAAAAAATAAACCCCTGGAAAATTAACTGGCTTCAATTTCAGCAAACTAAACATTTACATTGTAAAGTATAATGAACATTATACACAACTTACCCTGTTTTTTACCACCATAAGCCTCAGATACTGTAATATTGTGAGATGTCTGAATTTGCAAAGGTGATTAAATTTTGGACATTTTCATTTCAGAAAAGCCGCTGAAGAGGCATTAATACAAGAAAACCAAAGGCTGTTGGAAGCTATGAATGAGAAAGCAAAAGGCAAACACAGATTTATATCTCTAATAATGTGTCATTTAATTTTGTATTGTTACTACAGGCAACTGCAGTATTTTAAGTGAATTACAGACAGCGTGACCTTATATCCCAGTTTGCCCATGAGAGTCTAGGTTTATGCCTATGGTACTGAAATATTTATTTGACCCACTTTCAAACTGTATTAGATTATAGACTGTATGGTCTATACACTGTATATATGGTCTATAAACTGTATGGTCACTAGAGTAATGGAGTCATAGGGAAAGAGCTCCCACACAGATACCTACGTGGGCAGCATCTGCAGTGGGTCTTAAAACACCTCCCCTTGTCACATACAACGCATGGCTGCTGGAATTCTGGTAGAAAGATCCTCGGGAAGTTGAGAAAACAGCCAATCTCCTGCTATCCCCATTTTCTTTGAACTTAAACTTCCATCTCCATTATAGAAGAACTTACTCAAACAGTTTCTTTTAAGACCGAAGCTCTTAACCTGGGGTTCATGGATAAAATTCAGAGGCCTGTGAGCTTGAATGGGAAAATAACTACAACTTTATTTTCATTGACCTTGACCTGAAATTTAATATTTCCTTCAACTGGTAATTAATACAGGCAACATACCACAATAGTATCAGTAGTATCTTACCTTTGTCACCAATAGAAACAAAGACATTTTCATATCCCATTACAGTTTTATATGTCCTGGTTATGCTTATCACTATTTCAAAATCATGGTGGTTATTAAACCAGCTGCTACTTGTTATTTAATGCATTAGTAAAGATTTTCTACAAATTTTCTACAGCACAAAATTTATTTTGATACCTCCATATCTATATTTCAATATAATTGGATTCTTATGTATTTTATTTTATGGGTTTGAAAGCATCATTCTAAGAAGGGTCCATAAGTTTCATCAGACTGCCAGAAGGGTCCATGACTCAAAAGAGTAAAAAGTGTCTATTTTAGTTTTCCTTTGCTGACAACAAGCAGCCCCCAAACTGTAAAACACCCACATTTTTATTCTGTACACATTTCTATGGGTCGGATCTTAGCTCAGGGTTAATCTCTCTCTGCTCCCTGAGAAGATCAGTTCAGGCTCTGAGTGGTCACCTAAGAAGTCAGTCCTCCACCCCCGCAGGCAAGCTTTCAGAGACTGCAGCCCTAACATGTTCATTTGACTTCATAAGAGACCCAGAGCCCAGTCCACCAATTAAGCTACTCCCAAATTCCTGACCCCAGAACCTGCAAGGGTAATATGTGATTATTGTTGTTTTAATCATTAAATTTTGGAGTTATTTATTATGAAACAATAGGTAACTAGCACAACACATACTTAGTAAAAATCGCATATAGTATAAGGATCTTAGCATAGTTTTCAGTCCATTCCTGACTTATCTGGTACACAGATTAGCCATTAGAATTCTAGAAAAAGTACTAGAACTTTTTACACTTCTCTGCATTATTATATAAACTCTTTTTATTTGTATTATAAAGAACCTAATATGGAAAAGAAGTCAACTTACGGGGGTACCTCAATGGCTCAGTCGGTTAAGCATCCAACTCTTGATTTTGGCTCAGGTCATGATCTCACCATTTGAGAGACCTAACCCCAAGCTGTGCTCTGCACTGACAGTGCAGAGCCTGCTTGATATTCTCTCTCTCACTCTCTTTCTGTTCGTCTCCTGCCGGCACATGCTCACACTCTCTCTCTCTCTCTCTCTCTCTGTCTCTCTCTCTCAAAAATAAACTTTTTTTAAATGTTTATTTATTTTTGGGAAAGAGAGACAGAGAGCAAGCAGGGGAAGGGCAGAGAGAGAGAGAGAGAGAGAGAGAGAGAAGGGGAGACACAGAATCTGAAGCAGGCTCCAGGCTCTGAGCTGTCAGCACAGAGCCAGATGTGCAGCTCAAACTCATAAACTGCAAGATCATGACCTGAGCTGGAGCTGGGCACTTAATTGACTGAGCCACCCAGGTGCCCAAAAAATAAATAACTGGGAAAAAAAAAAAGAATTCAACTTATAAGTAACTACATGTATGCATGTTAGCTGTGATAAATTTTTTTACTATGAGAAGATACTCAGTTGAAAGACATGGTAAGTTTTTGCTGTACAGCACATAACATCATGCCATAATGATATTAAACAAATATATTTGTATATATTATATAAATATTAAACAAAATATTTAATATTTTAATATGCATATATTAAAGGGAATTGAGGAGATAGGTTTTCTGACACTTTTCACCCCTTCGTTATCCTGAAAGATTTACATGCAACTCCATAAAACTTGGAATCATACTTTCAAAATTTACGTTTGACATATGAATCAGCATATTCCATTGTTTATAATTAGGTATAAGAAAATCCATCATTTATATGTTAAATCTAGCCCCGTGCTGCCCAAAAGAAATGTAATGCAAGCCACATATGTAACTCAATTTTGTAGTAGCTAGATAAAAGTAAAAAGAAGTGAAATTAATTATATTTTACTTAACATACACAGATTATTTTTAACATGTAATCAGTGCAAAAATTCCCAAATATATTTTACATTCAGTTTTTCATACTAAGCCTTTGAAATCCATTGTGTATTTGTATTTGCAGTGCACCTCGATTTGTATCAGCCACGTTTCAAGTGCTCAATACCCACACATGGCTAATGGCTCCTTATCAATGTAGTTCTAATCATTTCCTTATTGAATGGACTTCTGGGCTGTTTCTAGTTTTTTACTGTTAAAAGCCTTAGCCCAATGCTCCCCTAGCACTCTGAGCACATGACTATTATCTTTTACCACTGGATTTTAATAGATAAAATATGTAGACAATATATCTGTCTCCCTCATTAAACTCCATGTTCCAGGAGGGCAAGGCCATTCATTCCTTATTCTTTGTTTTGGCCTCAGCACTTATCAGAATCCCTGGCATCCAATTAAATATTTGTTAACCTAAACTGGACACTGATTTTTTTCTACTCTTTTTTTTTCTTTTTTTTTTTTTTAGAAGTAGAAGATACTGAACCAGAGGCTGACGAGGAAATTGAAGGTGAGGAGTCTGAAGCTCAGGAAGGGCCTGAAGCCCTGGATGTAGCCGAGGAGACCAGGGAACCCTTACCTGGGGAGCCTGAAGTGCCCGAGGTCCCTGAAACAGAACCTGAATCAGGTTAGATTCTACTGAGGGCCATGTCCTTAATTGTACTTGTGTGCATTGGGTTCTGTGTGTGTGCACACACATTCGTGTATTTGTGTCTTTTCTATGTTAATAAAATGGAACCAGGCTAAGAATGGTGACATGAACTTCCAGAGAGTGACCATTTAATCCAAATCACATGGGTTGCAGTGTCATAGAAATGCCACATTTTCTCTGCCCTGGTATGACACTCAGGAGTAGAGCCAGCTCTGTAATTTGTGAGTCTCATGGTTCAGAAAGCAGGAAAAAGTGCTTTTAAACATATTAAAATATAAAGCCTCTTCTTTTCTTCCATGGTCTCTCTCTCTCTCAATTTGTCATGGTGCTTTTTGTTTGCTATTTAATCTTATTTTAAGTAAACAAAAGTTTAAAATTTTATTCATTAGCATGAATTTTACCGTTGATCTTTATGTTGTACAATGCCATATTTAAATGCAAATATAAGAGCATGTAACTCACGTGCAGAATCACTGAAATTATACAACTTGTATTTTGCAGCTTGTACATGCATATGCATTTCATTCTTAACGGAATACTACATCGGTTCCATGCTTAAAACTAATTCAGCTTTTTATTTTGCTTCTTAATATGCATATATATTCTATCAACACTCTCCAGCTTTCCAATGATTAAGGAAAGATTGAAAGAAAGAAAACTCTGGGTTGCCTTATCTTTACTTCTACATCATCCTTTTCAGCCTAAATGTTTAGCTAACACAGGAAAGTAACATGAGAAGGAAAGGTTCCTTGATTATTGATGTCTCTTTGAATGCTGTCACCTTCTTCTCATTCAAAGAGAAAGTGTGACCTCTCATTGCTGCCAGAGTCCTCCCCTCTCCCCCACCCCTCAGTCACGTGACTCCTTCACACATAGGTCCCTTAGAATTCTACCGAGGCATCAGGAATGTTCATGAGAACACAAGGGCAAGGGATGGCAAACACATATTGTGCATTTCTCTACTCACATGCACTCTCTGTTATCCCACTGGAGCCCCTTTCGGTTTTGCTTAAAAAGCAGTTCAAAGGTAAAATTACTAAAAATTTCAAAATGACAACTGAAGAGCATTAATCTCAGTGTGAGTCCATTCTAAGCAAAAGACCTTATGCAAGTACACAGGTCACACACTTGTGACGCCAGCCCTGCCTCACAGGTCCAGTGTGGTGGACTAGTGCAGGCAAGAAAGAGGCTATGGGTAATGCAAGTCACTCTCAGGACCAGAGACAGTCTTAAAGCAGCAAGATAGGGGACCCCACTGTGGTGGGAGTGAGGCACATAAATGCTTCCAAGCATGGTTAGTATTGGATTAGAAACAAATCCTACGACTAAAGGCCTTCAAATACCTGCAGCTAGATGCCAACCTGGAGTAATTAAGGGCTGGGAACCTGCCGTTAGCTGTAAAAGGACCAGGACTAAGAGGAATTTTTACAACGAGCAATCTCAAGTTCAACATAGATCATTTTTACTACAGGATTGGCATTAGCTTTATGAGACAATAAGTATAAAATCAGATCCCTTGTGCCAGACAGAGGAGCCAGCAGGATGAAACACACAATTTCCTTTTAGGAGTCCCACACCTCTATCGACAAGCTCCTATCCAGAAGCTTTATTGTTTTCTTTAGTACCTAATCAATTTGACAGACAGTTCTTCTACACGCCTACCTTTTGCAAGAAGATAAGCCATAAAATACCAAAAGAAGTAAAAGAAACTGACATCCATCAAATATGATATGTCAAACATACACCATAGTTCCAGTGTCCACAGTATCTCACGATCAGTTATTTACTAATGTTACAGGTCTAGGGGACAATTTAGTGTTGGTGCCTTCTATCTGATTAATTCTCCCAGGGAACCTACTTTGGATGTTCTAAAGCCAGCATCCTATTCTAGTTAGGGTCAGTTCTACCCCGATTCTAGACTATGTTGACATGACTAGGCTCCTCCAGGGCTGGTTTGCTTCTGTAAAATGGATGTTTGGCCATATTAAACCATATTCTACTTCACAGAGGGGCTTGCATCTGGTTTAGCTAGTGATTACTTCTATCCAAGGTATCCAAGGTAGTATCATAAAGTATTCTCCTCTAAATTACTTAAGGAGGCAATTATGAAAACAGCCCAAGTGTCCATTGATGGAAGAATGAATAAAGAAGATATGGTGTGTGTACACATACACACATACACACACACAGTGGAATATTATTCAGTCATAAAAAAGAATGAAATTTTACCATTTGCAACAACATGGATGGATCCAGAGGGTATAATGCTAAGCAAAATAGGCCAGTCAGAGAAAAAAACAAATACCATGTGATTTTACTTATATGTGGAATTTAAGAAACAAAACAAATGAACAAAGGAAAAAAAGAGACAAACCAAAGAACAGAATATTCACTGATGGTTACCAGAGGGGAGATTGGTGGGGGAATGGGTGAAGTAGGTGAAGGGGATGAAGAGTACAATTATCTTTTTTTTTTTTTTTAATTTAAATCCAAGTGAGTTGGGTCACCTGTGTGGCTCAGTCGGTTAAGCGTCCGATTTCAGCTCAGGTCATGATCTCATGGTTTGTGGGTTCGAGCCCCATGTCGGGCTCTGTGCTGACAGCTAGCTCAGAGCCTGGAACCTGTTTCAGATTCTGTGACTCCCTCTCTCTCTCTGACCCTCCCCTGCTCACGCTGTCTCTCTCTCTCAGAAATAAATAAAACATTAAAAAAATTATAAATAAATAAATCCAAGTGAGTTAACATACAGTGTAATAATGATTTCAGGAATAGGATGTAGTGAATCATCAATTACATGTAACACCCAGTGCTCTTCCCAATAAGTGCCCTCCTTACTGCCTGTCACCTAGTTAGCCCATCCCCCCCATCCAACACCCCACAAGCAACTCTCAGTTTGTTCTCTGTATTTAAGAGTCTCTTATGGTTTGTCTCCCTCTCTGTTTTTATCTTATTTTTGCTTCCCTTCCCCTGTGTTCACCTGTTTCTTAAATTCCACATATGTGTGATATCATATTTTTCTTTATCTGATTGACTTATTTCACTTTAGCATAAAACAGAAGAGTACAATTATCTTGATGAGCACTGAGTAATATATGGAACTGTTGAATCACTATATTGCTCCTCTGAGATTAATATAACACTGTATATAAAGTACATTTGAATTGAAATAAATATAAATTTTAAACCAAAGTTTCTTATTTTAAAGGCTCCTAGGCTCTACCCAAGTTCTGGTTCAAGTAAGTATAGGATGGAGTTTAGGAATGTATATTTTAATGAACACCTCAGGTGATTCTTATACTTGTTGACAACTGAAAACTGTCATAGGGGAAAAAAATTAGGCTGAAAAAAAGTTTTATTAATGATCGCCTTATGTCATAGAAAAAGCTCGGTATTGTGCTTATGAAAAATCTGGTCCTGAAAACTTACACTAAAGGATGACTTAGCTGCACACTGTATCCACAGCTCATAGTGAATTGATATATTGTATAGAATATAGACAAATTGAAATTTGAAAAATGTCTATCAGAAGTGATCATAGTTCTGATATAATTGATGTTAAATTGTGTGGTTAAAAATCACTCAGATATCCAGTTAAGTTTGATATGACGTGATAATTATAGGAAATGTAGAATTCAAACAAATAGAAAGGTAGGAGAAAATCACCATAGTTCTGCCAACAAATGGCAACAAATATTTAATATTCTGATGTATTTCCTTTTAGTTTTTCTAAGCAAAGGATGGTATTTTGTTTTGTTTAGACCTGTGCCTTGACTGTACTCAAGCCTAAGAGAAAGGTTTTCTTTAGGACATTTCTTTTTTTTAATGTTTTAATGTTTATTTATCTTTGAGAAAAAGAGAGAGAGAGAAACAGACAGAGTGCAAGTGGGGGGAGGAGCATAGAGAGAGAGAGAGACAGAATCTGAATCCCGATCCAGGCCCTGAGCGGTCAGCACAGAGCCCATCACAGAGCTCGAACTCATGAACCACAAGATCATGACCTGAGCCTAAGTTAGATGCTTAACTGACTAAGTTACCCAGGCACCCCTCTCTGGGACATTTCTTAAGTCTTACCACAGTTATTCTTATAAACTGTGACTATTCATACTGAAGTTGTTGATTAACTTCCTCCAGAGATTATTATAAAAGATACAATTCCTCCACACTGTGAATGCCCAGTAATGTGGCCTGTCCTTTCCAGTCCATTAGAACTGGCCATGGATTTCTGCAGCTATTGTTGATAATTCTAGTGAGATGTCTCCCAAATTCCACAGTTTCTCCATTCCTGAAACTTTAGTTTTGATATTTAGTTCTCTTAGTCATCTGGCCTGTATCTTTGAGTAAGTTTTTAAGTGTCCAGCATGATACATTGTGTGAATTCTTGCAAATCTATTGCTTTCATGCATGAAAAACAATTTAGATGTTGTTAAATTATTGTTATATCCTTTTCCTCTCAAAATTCTGCATGTTGACATCATGCCATTGTTTTCCCAAGGAAAAATCTGATACTGCTTCATTTATGTTCTCTTTTCTTAAAAAAAAAAAAAATTTAATGTTTATTTATTTTTGAGAGACAGAAAATTAGCAGGGAAAGGGCAGAGAGAAAGGGAGACACAGAATCTGAAGCAGGTTCCAGGCTCTGAGCTGTCAGCACAGAGCCCAGCACAGGGCTCGAAGTCAAGAACTGCGAGATCATGACCTGAGCCGAGTTGGATGCTTAACCACCTGAGACACCCAGGCGCCCCTATGTTCTTTTGTCTTTTCTGCAGGAATGCTCTAACGATATTCTTCAGTATCATTATGTTTTTTTTTAACTTTGCTAGTATGTCAGTGATTTTTCCTGGAATTCAACGAGCTCATTTTATCTTCATACTAGTCTTTGTCTGGCTTAAAATGGTTTTCTTCAATTATACCTTCATTTATTGCTTCAGATTTCTTTTTCAGGATTACTTTTTATTATTTTTGGTTAGTTTCTATTTCTCAACCACATTAATCTTTTCCCTGATAGCTTTGATGTCTTTTTTCTTACCTCTGCATTCCTTGGAAAGTTGTTATGCTCCACCCAAGATTTATTTTCTGCTTCTTATTGCCTCTATCCTGATGCATATTTGAATCTGCTGTTGCATTTTACATTTCCTCACATTGCATTGCTTTCTTGTTGGAACTAGCTTTCTTGTATTCCTACCTTTATCTTAGGTTGGTCTCTCTTTTTTGCTTCATGATTCCTATTTCATAAGCTATGTTGTCCTCCTGTGCTTTCTGAGTACACCAAGCATGCATTTTCTAAAATTTACTCTGCTTCATAAAATAAATCTTTTTCAAAAGCAAATTCTTTATCTAAATCTTTGGTTTAATACTCTCTTTCCCTTCACTATAAAATCTTTTCATAGACCTTGTCATTGTGTTGTTGTTGTTGATTTGTCCTTGAATGGAACAGATTATATCAAGCTCTAGCAGATAGAGTAGGAAACCACTAGGAAGAGTAGGTGGAATATTTATAAGAATTATCCGGGACGCCTGGGTGGCTTAGTCGGTTAAGCGTCCGACTTTCGCTTAGGTCATGATCTCGCGTTCGTGGGTTCGAGCCCCGCGTCGGGCTCTGTGCTGACTGCCAGCTCAGAGCCTGGAGCCTGTTTCAGTCTGTGACTCCCTCTCTCTCTGACCCTCCCTGCTCACGCTGTCTCTCTCTCTCCTAGAAATAAGTAAAACATTAAAAAAAAAAAAAAGAATTATCCACCAATCCACACATGCGCTTTTGCGCGTACACACACACACACATACACACACACACGGACATACACACATATACACACCTTTCGCTTTAATGTTTTGCCTGGTACCCTCAGATATAGACCTGAAGGTAAAGTTAATGTGCATTGACCTAGTTCAGGTGGAAATATTTAGTAAATATTCACCTTGTCTGTCTCTTCTACACTGCACTGGATCTTTGTCATCTTTAACTATTTCATTAAGATAGTTTAGAAGACCCTGTCTATTCTTGGTGTTCTTCTTGTCTTTGTCATGGTTTAAAATGCTTTTCTTTAGATAAGTGAGCACCTTAAAATTAAGCATGTCGCCACCAGCCCAGCCCTAGGCTTGTCCTCTTCTATATCCTACTCCCTTCAGTATTTTTTTTAATGTTTATTTATTTTTGAGAGACAGAGAAAGACAAAGCATGAGCAGGCTGGGGAGGGGCAGAGAGAGACACACACACAGAATCTGAAGCAGGCTCCAGGCTCTGAACTGTCAGCACAGAGCCCAACGCAGGGCTCGAACCCATGAGCCATGAGGTCATGACCTGAGCCAAAGTCAGATGCTTAATCTACTGGGCCACCCTGCTACTCCTCCCTTGAGTATTAATTATAGAATTCTGTAGGAAGAAGACCCAACTGTTACTTTAGCTTGGAAGACAGTTTCCAGTGTTACAGAATGGAGCTATATGTATAATATTATATAAGTACATTATATATATGGTCTATACAAAATTTATGTTTCAGAACTAGGAGAGACTCTAAGGTAAGAAGATAGATAATTAGTTCTTCCTTTCCTGAACCATCTATGTTGGATCTGTATGTGAATCGTCTTATAACATCCAGGAAAATAGTGTTCTATCTATACCTTTAATACACCCACAGCTGGAACTTTGATATATCAGTGTCTTTCATTTCCATTTTATGATTGTTTTTGGTGTATTTTCATGGGTGGATTAAGAAACTAAAAGAAATATCAGGGACTCCTAGTCTGATGCATGCGAACAGAAGTTTGAATAATATTGAACAACCGTTATCAGTCAGAATTGTGTGCCATGTGTATATTATTTTGGTCAATGTCCTTTTATATATTTTTAAATATTCTTCATTTTTCACTCTATATTATTAAATATTTTATGCCATACTTTACCTAACAGGAACTGTATTTACACTTAGAGATAGTATATACAATTAAACTGTGTTTTGAAATTTTCTTTGTGCCAAAAATTTCATACAGGAATAAGGTTTTAACGTTCAAACACTAACCATTAGCTTCCTTTCTTAAGTATCTGAGCCTGGGGAGGATACTACAGTTGGAACAGACATTTCAAAAGGATCCAAAGAGGGCCTAGAAACTAAAGGATTATCTGAAACAGGTTAGATTATAAAAGTACTTAATGTGTGAAAGTACTTTTCATATTCTTTTACAAAGGGTATAGTCCCTTATTTAGGCATAGTACCAATTTCCTACTTTCTTTCTATGTTATATACCAGTTAGTATGTATTAATGTAGCTTATTACACTAAAAACATATGTAGCCAATTTATAGTATTGTTTTTTATCAAATTTCATTTTATACATTAACAGTTAAAGTTGCCATATGAAATTTTTAATAATTATACAAATAATTTTGATTTTATTAATGATAATAACTCATCTAAACCATTATAAAAAACAAAGCATAATTAAAATATGAATTTATTAGTGTATATTATTACTTAGAAAACTAAGTTTATTTCTTTCAAATGATATTAAAATATTAAAAGTATAAAGTCTAAAGATGTAATATTTGAAGACTCTTTTTTCTTTCCTTTAACCTTTACTCAAAAGTTGTACTCCCTGAGTTTCCAGAAGATGCTTATCCTGATGTTCCTGAAATGGAGCCAATTAAAGAGAAGGTTAAAAATTTCAACGTTGTCTGGAAACAGCTAGAAACAATAATCCACGAGTCTTTCATTCAAATTTTAAACTTGGAGATTGCTAACAAAACTCCAGAGGAACTACTTCAAAAAGTAGTCGAGACTATGGAAAGTAAGAGCCGTAATCATAACATTTATTGTCAAGAGCAGGTAATATTATTAAAAGCACCATGAAAGTTTAAAGCTTTTCATGGTGGCTTGGGAAGTAAAACATTCAGTATATTCAGAGTTGATGTTTAAAATATTTAGCAACTCTCATAGTGCAAGCACCTGTCAATCATAATAGTTTTGGGGTACAAACCACTGGCCAAACTGGTCAGCTGTCATTTAAAGAATTTGTGAAGACCTGTTTGCATCTACATTTAAACTAAGAGATCAGTCATTATAACCCATTTTCCTAATCCTTGACTACTGTTTTATGCTAATATCCTTTTATTCTAAAAATAACTTCCCAAAAGTCACTCCTTTTTTTTTTTATAGAACCCTTCCAGTATGCTGGATGGGAGTTAACTGTGGAAGATTATGATGAAGAAACAGAAGACTATCAGGCTGAAGCTGAAGTTGATGAGGAGCTGGATGAGGAAGAGGAGGAAGAGGAAGAGGTATGACTCCTTTATTACTTCTCATTCACATTGGTCACATCATTGAAAGTGCACATATCCAGAGTGGTTACCAGCACTTTGGGGCCCCCAAGAAAACAAGCAGGCATCCTCAATGTTATAAATAAGCATTTTCAACACACTTTGCCTCTACCCAGCTTCGCTTGACCCCTGAAACGCCAGGGCTACTTAGACAATAATTTTTATACCCACAAAAAAAGGAAAAGGAAATCTTAATTTTTTTTCCATGGAAACATCTATAGGTATTAGAGACAGAAATATTTCACAGAAGTGGGTGTTTTATATAAAAACCAAATAGCAGTGGCCTCTTTGGGAAGCTGCTTGTATGATAATAAGGAGCAATACTCTCGAGTGGAACAAGTCATTGTCAGACATTAATCTACTCCCTTAGCAAGAGAATTTTGATAAACATTCTCATTTGATAGCTACCCAATTCAGGTATCTATCAGTAATAATTTATAATTGATAATTTACCAATTATAAAATGGGAAGTGATTCTTTTAATTTTAGGTTTTATCAATTCTTTCAAGACTCCTAGACCCAGTTCCAACATGAGAGGAGACTCTCCCCAACACAGCACCTAGCACTTTCCAGACACCAACAGGGTGTCTGAGAATTCACTTCAATTCTGATACTGTCTACCTGGAGACAGCATCAGATTCCAGGGGTTAAGGGTTCAGTCCTAAAGGACTGCTCTCCCCTCCTACCTCAGACGCCAGTCACAGCCCCGGGTTATTTCCTCTGCTTCTGACTGACTGGCCACAGATTAGGGGTTCCGATAACCTCAGGTTATTGAACCTTAGGTTCAATTACTTTGCTAAAGCAGCACACAGAACTCAGGGAAACACCTACATTTACCAGTTTTCTAAGGATAAGATAAAGAATACTAATCAACAGCCAAATGAAGCAGCGCATAGGACAAGGTCTTGAACAAAGAAGCTTCTGTCCTTGTGGAGCTCAGGGCCCTGCTTAGTAGCACATGGAAGCTCTTCCAAAAGAAAAGACCAGAAAGCTGTCCTCTTGGGTTTTTATGGAGGCTTCAATATGTAGTTATCAATGACTAAGTCATTGGCCATTGGCTGATTCAAACTCCAGCCCCTCTTCCCCACCCCACCTGGAAAGGTCGGGAGTAGAATTTAAATTTCCAACCTTCTAATCAACATGCAATAGCCTGGATGAAACATAATTATGTTAAGAGAAAGAAGCCAGACAAAAGGAATATATCCTGTATGATTCCATTTACATAAAAATTTAGAAAACGAATTATAGTGCTAGAAAACAGCAGAGGTTGCCTGGGGATGGGGCAGGTAGGAGGCAAATAGGTGCACGAGGGGGAGATTTTACAAAGAAGTGTGAGCAAACTTGGTATTATTGAATATATTCATTATCTTGGTTGTGGTGATAGTTTCACAAATGAATACTTCTGTCAAAACTTATCAAAATTTATACTGTAAATATGTATTTAATTATTGTATATACCGTAAATATGTGATTTTATGTCAGTTATACCTCAATCATGCTATATGGTGGTTATTGCTCAATGATGAACTTACAAGTAATTTTTATTTTTTAAATATATTATCTGATTTTTTAACATGAAAAATGTATAATTTTTACATTAGGAAAAATCAACAATAAAGATATTTCCCTTTTTCCAGACAGAAAGTACAAAAAGAAAAAATAGTTCCAATGCCACTCCAGAGTTCAGGAATCACACCAAGATAGGCCCAAGTGTCTCTTTCTCATCAATCTTGCCTATGCTTAGGGTGGATTTAAAGCTGTATGTTAAGTCTTTCTGTATCTGTGGGAAATTATTACCTCTTCTCAACCTCTTCCTTTTTTTTTTTTTCCTTCCATAATACCTAATACTCATTAGGTCTCTTGGATCTATTCTCCAAATATCTGTATCTTTTCCCTCAAATTCTCCATCTCTTTACTCTTGTTCATATATTTGTAGATAATGTCTTCCATTCAGTCTTCTCATTAAAGACATTCATTGGGGTCCTACTGCTGTTATAACAAACTACCACAAAGTTAGTGGCTTAAAATAACAAAATCATCATACAGTTCTCAAGGTTAGTTCTCCGAAATGAATCTTACAGGGATAAAATCAGTATTAGCTATGTTCCTTCTGATAGAGGAGAAAACTTTTCCTGTCTTTTCCAGCTTCTGTAGGCCACTTGCATTCTTTGGTTTATGGCTTCTTCCTCCATCCTCAAAGCACATTATTTCAGCCTTTGCTTTCCATCATGTTGTCTCCTCTTCTGCCTTTGACCTTCTTGCCTCTCTCTTACAAGGACATTTGTAATTAAATTGGGCCACCTGGATGACCTTACCATCTCAACATCCTTAATCACATATGAGGTAGTCCACTCACAGGTCTGGGGATCCTTGGGAGCCATTATCTTACCATAAGTGGTCACTCTTTTCTTAGGCTCAGTTCTGTATTTTGTTGGTGCCCATGGATTCTTTCTACTGTTTACTTGCATTTCTAATAATGTCTTCATCAATTTTCTCCTCAAAAATTGGTTTCTTTCCATCTGTGTTGCAAAGTTTTGTGGTCTATTTGATCTGACTTGAACTTTCAGTTGACTAGGCTTCCTTAGATGGGTGGTGTTTTTCTTTCTCTATTTCTCTCTCTCTTTTTTTTTTTTCATGTTCAGTAGGATTCAGAACTGTTGCTAGAGTGCTTTAGGTGACAACATTCTCAAAAGTTATAACAGGCAAAGTGACTTCTCTCCCAATAGATCATGTGTATAGAGACAGATAGGGCATATATTGATTGCGGAGGCCTATGACAAGCCCACATTACCCAGATTCTTCATACTTACTCAGATTCAGGGTTAGGAGAACTCTTCCCACCCATACAACTCCCTCTTGGTCTTTTGTGGACCAGACAGACCACAAGCACGTCCCTGGTCATTGCTCTTGCTAACATTCCCTGGGAAATCCAAAAATTCAGGAAAACAAATTCCTCCTAGCACTTGACATCTTAATACTCTGTCTCTCTGATGTTTGTCTCCAGGCACTCATCCAGCCCATAGTGGTAAATAATGCCATCCGAGTTCCCTCCCCTCGGATGTTTATGCATACCAGTTGCCTGCCCCAGCAGTTAAGTTTAAGACCGAGAAGGTGGTAGCGATAGGAAGGGAGTGTCTTCATATCACCATTTCCCCAGAATCCCTTGTTCCAAGACACTCCACCCCATCACCTCTACACACATACCTCACATTCTGTTTCTAAAACTTATTTAGGGATAATTCTAGACCTACCCATTTTAAGGACAAACCTGAGTCAACCAATGTAAGCCATTTATAATTAACTAAAAAAACTTTTCTTAATTAAAAAAAAGTGACTCAAAAGGATTGAGATATAAAAAGCAAATGCTAACAAAAAAGAAAAAAGAAGAAGAAGAAGAAGTGGCATTCTGGATCTCAGTAAAAGTAGAATTGAAGGAGAAATGCATTAAAACAACAAAAGAAGATACTTTACACTGTCAAAGATAAGTAAAACTGGGCACTGAAGTGATAAGGACAGGTTTTAATCAATAGGGAAAAAAGTCCAGTGTAAACTGAACTCTGATTTGGACAGAGGTTTTAAAGGGAGAATTAGAGCGCAGGAAGGAGAATAAGCAGGAGCCTATAGATTCAGGGAAGGAAAAACCTACCAGTGTCCATTGATAGATGAACTGATAAAGAACAAGTGGGACACACACACACCACGCATGCACACACACAGGCACGCGGGAGTATTATTCAGCCATAAAAAAGAATGAAATTTTGCCATTTGCAACAACATGAATAGATCTAAAGGATATAATGCTAAATGAAAGAAGTCAGTCAGAGAAAGACAAATGTTATATGATTTTACTCATATGTGGAACTTAAGAAACAAAGCAAACGAACAAAGAAAAAAGAGACAAACAAAAAACAGACTTTTAAATACAGAGAACAAACTAGTAGTTGTCAGAGGGAAGGTGGGTGGGGAGATGGGTGAAATAATTTAAGGAAATTAACAGTACGCTTAACTTGATGAGCACTGAGAAATGTATAGAGTTGTTGAATCACTATATGGTATACCTGAAACTAACATAACACTGTATGTTAATTATAGTGAAATTTAAATAAATATTTTTAAATGCTCTAAGTAAAAACAATAAAAATAAAATTCTCATGAAACAAAATTATATTGGCCTACATGTAGGTCGGAACTTATACTTTCAGTATCATTTGAGAGCATATGGTTTTACTGCAACTTCAACAATGCTTTTAAATAAAATTGCATCTTATAATTGGATATATTATAAAAGTCATATAAATGAGAAAAAAGATTGAAGAATTCAGCACAATTTTCAGTGTCACATGATCTTATTTCAGATTTATCAAAATCCTTAATTTTGAGAGATTATACATTTCAGTTTCAAAATAAAAAATATATATACTCGGGGCGCCTGGGTGGCTTAGTCGGTTAAGCGTCCGACTTTCGCTCAGGTCATGATCTCGCGGTTCGTGGGTTCGAGCCCCGCGTCGGGCTCTGTGCTGACTGCCAGCTCAGAGCCTGGAGCCTGTTTCAGTCTGTGACTCCCTCTCTCTCTGACCCTTCCCTCCTCACGCTGTCTCTCTCTCTCCTAGAAATAAATAAAAATATTTAAAAAAAAATATATATATATATATATATATACACTCTTTTCTAGCCCTTCAAATAAAAGATTACATATAAATACTTTGCAGTATGGCAGAAGTAGAAATTAGAGTTACCAGGGGAAAAAAACATGATACCCAGTTATATTTAAATTGCAAATAAAAGAATAATTTTTATGTATGGTACATACTTATACTAAAAAGTTATTTGTTATCTGCAATTCAAATATAACTGGGAACCACATTCTTATTTTTTAAGTCTGGCAACCCTAATTAAGTGGATTTATTAGCAGGAAGAAATTAGGCATTCAACTCAAGAATCTGGGAAAAAGGCACAACAAAATAAAGTAGAAAGGAGAATAAAGGCAAAAATTAACAAAATAGAAAAAGAAGACAAAATTAAAACAATAGACCTAATTTCAAAAAATCAAAATTTGGGAGGTGGCTCAATCGATTAGGCATTCGACTCTTGATTTCACCTGGGATCATGATCTTGTGGTCATGAGATTGAGCCCCGCTTTTGGTTTTTTGTGAACCCAGTTTTCTTTCTTCTGTTTTTTTTTACTTTTTTTAATCTTCAACATCATAGAAAAATAGCAGTACTTCCCAGCTCATTTTGAAGTTTGCATACCTCTCATACAAAAACTGAACAAGAATGGTGCAAGAATTGTATAGATTATTAGTCTCATGTTTGTACCTTTACAGAAAGTTGTTCATTGTATCTTGTTTTGGGGGTTGAGGGAGAGCAGGGACTAAAAGAGGTCTGTTGTAGAATAGTCATATAAAGTATTATTCCATTGGTATTTTTTAAATACTGTGTTTGTGTCTACATATATGTCTCTTTTTATATGTGTATCAGTAGGATATACTTTGAAAAAAAGGTCTGGAAGGATACACAAAATTGTGGATTGTTTTAAAGGCATCTTATTATCGATTAAGTATTATTAAGATGCATTATTTTTTAAATTACATCTTCAGTCTTACATCAAAATACTTACAATGCTGTTCTCCAAACTGAATTAATATTTGTAGAATGAAGGAAGAATTAAGGAGAAGAGAAGGCACTTGGGAGATACCAAACACTTTTGTCCAGTGGTTCTCAAAGAAAACTTCATCCTACAACCAGGCAGCACAGAAGAAGCAGCTAAATACCGAGACAAGATCTACTACTTTTCAAGTCCTGAGGCTAGAGAAAAGTTTCTGGAGCATCCTGAGGAGTACGTGGCTCAGAATGAACCATTAAAGGTGAAAATGATACTCCTCTTCCAATGCTCAATCCTGAGTACTTGTTCAAGGACTTCCTACCAACCATCATTTTGCTTAATAGAGAACTCCCTGATCTGATATTAACAAAATGATGAAAATACCTAAGTTCCAAGAAGAAGTTTTTGGAATATGCATAAAATAATTATCTATTTTAATGTTTGTAGTAATGCCTATGTCAAACTAACACGTACTATCTGTCTTTTTAGCAGAAGTAAAAAGACATGGCTGAATTCATTGCTTATACATTAAGGGCCAGCTGTGCTGGTTAGTCCCTCTAAAGACTCCAGAGCAGTCTCTGATCTTAAGACAGGGGGTGGGTGGGATTCAAAGAATGGTGGACTTTAAGTGGGTTGACCTTTGTAGAAGTACAGTTACTCAAGTTCACACTCAGAGGCATGATCATAGGGGCAAGTCTGTGTCTGACTTGGTTAACTCTCAGGAGCAAGAGCTGAACTGGTTCATTGGACTGAAAAAGAGTCTTGTTATATGGCTACAAAGCAATCCATGTTTTCCTAAATTTGTGGTAACACTTTTTATTCTCACTTGTTTATCACCAATCATAAAAGAGCACACTGTGGTAATATTTTATCCATTTAAAAAAATAAAGTACACACATAACTGTGCCAGCTTTAGACAAGAGCTTTTATTTTTTAATTTTACTTTCTCACCCTATTCTACACAGATGTATATTCTTTCTAGTGTATATATTTTATTATGTTTTTTTACTTAACATTGTATCAATGGAAGTTTATGTATTTCTACATAGATCTCATAATGCTTAATCATTTAACATGCCATTTTAACATCTAATTGTTTAACATCTAATTGTTAGACATTTTTCACAGTATTTTTCCTAGTGTGATTTGTCATTGTGGATAGGAAATAGTAATTAGGAAATCTTTGGGCATGTCATTCTTTGTTTCTCTTAAATTATTTTATTAGTATATTCCCCAGCATGGGATTACAAGATCAAAATATACAAGTCACAATACATTCACTTATACTTTTGAGATCACCAATGCCTTCTTTCTTCTTCTTTTTTAGTTAATTAAGCTCCACACCCACCATGGGGCTTGAACTCACAGCCCTAAGATCAAGGGTCACATGCTTTATCAACTGAGCCAGCCAGGTGCCCCTGACACCAATGCTTTCTTAAAAAGAACATATAGAACATGATTTAAACTCTTCTGAATAATTTGGGCCATTCCTATGAACTTCAATTTTTATGTGGTACCCAGGAGAACTACTAAAATATGTGGATGGCTGTGGCTTCTGACACTGCTGGTGTTGTGAAGTGATAATTCAATCTTAGGGAGGCTAATTAATAAGCATTATGTTTTCTAAATTACTCAAAATTCCTTTTCTTTGCTCTCCTCCTACCCTACCTCTCTCTTGTGGCAGGCTCCTCCAATAAGAATATGCCTTGTGGGCCCACATGGCTCTGGTAAAACTGTCTGTGGAAGATACTTAGCAGAAAAATTGGGCATTTTTCACATTCAGTTTGAAGAATTTCTTCAAGAAAAACTAATGCTCAAAACCGAAAAGAAAATAGGAACTGAATTTGAAGAAGATTCTGAGGAAGAACAGCTTGCAAAACAAGAACTCGAAGAACTTGCAAATCAGGCTAATGTCAAGATTGAAGAAGAAAATACAAAGAAACCAGTAGTAATATTAATACTCTATTTGCAGATAATTATGCTTACTGGTACTACTTTTGGGAAGTAGAATATAGGCAGTATAAAACTCTATAAAGTGAGTTATGTCATCCTCCCCATATGTTATATGCAAATCTTACTGCTCCTCTAGAATACAAAATACTAAGTTTTATATGACCCCAATAAAAATCTGAACAGCTTTCCCTGACATTATTGTTTATAGCACTTATTTGGGACCATATTATTTGATGTCTGACCTAGACATGTTCTCTATTTTCTAACAAATATAAAAATCTGCCCCAGTACCAGCAGAGATCTTAAAATATTAATTTCTAATGTTGAATCATAAGAAATTTTATATGTCTTTTAGATGGTTTCTTTCTGGGGTTGTAAAATGAAAGTTCTTAATTTGAACTCACTTTTTTTTAGAGAGTGTGTGCAAACGGGGTAAAGGAGGAGAAGGGCAGAGGGAGAGAGAGAATCTTAAGCAGACTCCACCCTCAGCATGGAGCCTGACACAGGGCTCAGTCTCATAACTGTGAGATCATGACCTGAGCCAAAATCAAAAGTTGGATGCTTAACTGACTGAGTTACCCAGGCGCCCCATTTCTAATTCACTTTTTAACCATTAGCTAGACCCTTTTATTCTCAAATGATCCCCTTTAAATGGACCCGTATAGATTGTATTCCAGATGACTGCCTGTCTCACCCATCATTTAATCAGGATCTAGGTTGAATAATTACAAATAAATGACAAAAATTAGTTAAGCCTTGTGAGTGATATAAATTGAACAAGGTTTCAGCGAAAACTGATGAGACAGGTATCCAGAGGCCATGTATAAAAGTCAGTCATGCTAATTACTAATAACTCCTCTGAGCTATAACAATAATTTAATATTTTAAACCAGATTAAATATTGATTTAAAGAAAAAAGCTCAAGTTTTAAAATGTTAACAAGTAGCAGTATTAAAAATGACCTAAGGAAAAAAGGTCTCATCCTCATCAACTATGTAATTTATAGATTATTTATTAATACAGTTTTAAATTCTTTGTTTTGTTTTCTGATTTTTGTTTTTAGTCTCCAGAAGTACAATTTACAGAAGAAGAAGAAGCAATCAGATTAAATCTAATGGAAAATGAGCCATTGCCTCCCGAAATCCTTGAAACAATTCTTTCTGAGTGGTGGCTTAAGGAACCAATGCGGTATCTTATTTTATATAGAATTATACAATTATTGACTTTCATTTGCTTTGTTCTTAAAAGTTAAAATTTAATCCAAGTGTGAGGGTGAAAGGTACCTGCACCTGGGTGGCTCAGTCAGTTAAGCGTCCAACTCTGCTCAGGTCATGATTTCATGGTTCCTGAGTTTGAGCCCCAAGTAGTGCTCTGCACTGATAGCACAAAGCCTGCTGGGGATTTTCTGTCTCCCTCTCTCTCTGTCCCTCCCCTGCACAAGCTTGTGTGCTTGATCTCTCGTTCTCTCTCTCTCTCTCTCTCTCTCTCTAAATAATTAAACATAGGAAGGAAGGAGGAGGGAGGGAGGGAGGGAGGGAGGGAGGGAGGGAGGAAGGAAGAAAGGAAGGAAGGAAGGAAGGAAGGAAGGAAGGAAGGAAGGAAGGAAGGAAGGGTGAGGTTGAGACCCAGGCATTGGTTGTTTTGAAAGCTCCCCAGCTGATTCTAATGAGTAGGTGTGGTTAAGTACCCATATTCTAAACTCGTGCACACTAATGGTGGGCTGGACTCTTCCTTATAGCCTTTCAACAATTACACTTAAGAGCACTTATATCTGTCCATAGTATACTTTAAGGAAAGTGTCCCTTTCTTAAAAGCCAGGAACAAGCCTGACCTCAGACAGGACAAATTTAGGAATCTCCAGGCCATCAGAGTATAAAACTTCACCTCAATTTCCTAACCAGGATATCTTGCTTTGATAGCCACCAGAATAAAGAGAAATAGCAAACATTTATATGGACCGATAATAGCAAACACTTATATGGAACTTACCATATGCCAGGTACAGTTCTATATTTTATTCACATTAACTTGCCTAACCCTCACTACTATCCTATGGAATAGAAACTTTTATTGTCTCACTTTGAAAATAAGAAAACTATATCACAGACAATTCAAACAATTGGCTAGTCCCAGTGCGCCTCTGGGCACACTTTTTCACCTAATCTGTGTCATAAATGAGTGAGTGAGATTATTAGTCATCAACTTTAATTTTAAGTGCCTATTGCTTAAATTAGATCATTTGTTGTGATTAACTTGGGCAGGTCGACTGCAGCAATGTAGTCATGGGTTATTCTTTGTTAATTTAGCACCTAGCTTCACACCATACATTAAAAAAATTTTTTAACATATGGATTGAAGAATTCAAAGTAAAAGGTAAAATTATAAAACACCTAAATAAAATAGCTAAATACTATGCAACCATTAAAGTGCATTGTAATGAAGAATTTGTAATAGCATAAGAAATGTTATTATATAAAAAATACAAAGTTATTTATAATAGCAAGGTGGACACATGAGGAACAAATTGCAGAGAAATAAAACAAAATGTCAGTAATCTCTGAGATATGAGATTATGTATAATTTTACCCTTTTTGTGCTTTTCTATGTTTATTTATTTACTCTTATTTATTTAAATTCAAGTTAGTTAACATACTGTGTAGTCTTGGCTTCAAGAGTAGAACCCAGTGATTCAGCTCTTACTTAGGACATCCAGTTCTGATCCTGAAAAGTGCCCTCCTTAACGCCCATCCCCCATTTAGCCTATCCCTCCACTCACCTCCCCTCCAGCAACCCTCAGTTTGTTCTCTGTATTTTAGAGTCTCTTACGGTTTGCCTCCCTCTCTGTTTTTATCTTATTTTTCCTTCCTTTCCCCTATGGTCATCTATTGAGTCTCAAATTCAACATATGAGTGAAATCATATGATATTTGTCTTTCTTTGACTGATAGTGAGATGTGTTGCTTTTATAATCAGGAAAAAAAATCAACATATTTTCAAAAGGCTATTGCATGAGTCCTAAAGAGAGATAATAAGGGTCTGAACTTACAATGTACAATAGTAGAAATGGAAATGTAGGTACAGAAGAGGACACGTCAGGGCTTTGCTCTTATGCGTGGGACACAAGAGGGAATTAGGAGAGCCATCCAAATGTCTCTGAAGTTTTGCACCTGAATACCAGTGAGTCAGAAGCAAGAGCAGTGTGGAAGGGTAACAGCAACTATGATTTCTGACAGGATGATACATATATAATTCCTGAAGGGCACTGCAATGAAGAGATTAAGCAGCTTTTGGAAAATTTTGAGTTGAAACTCAAAAGAGCAGCTGGGTATAGAACTAGAGATTTAGAAGTCATTGACAAAGAAGTGTGACAGCTAGAATGGTAGGGATGAATATGTTCCTCACAGAAGAGGCTATGCTGAAGGCATCTCTAAAGAAAAAGGCATATATCTTACAGCCGAAGTATAAACATTTGGCCACTTAAGAATGTGGGAAACATTTTAAATTTCAGGTAAGGACTCAAACCGTCTAATGATCATAAAAGTCCTGTTCCTATTAGGGAGAAAACATATTTAAATATAAATACCTAAAACCCTATTTTATTTATTTATTTATTTGTTTATTTATATACACAGAATTTTATTTAATTATTTTTTTTACAAATAGTTTATTGTCAAGTTGCTTTCCATATAACACCCAGTGCTCATCCCCACAAGTGCCCTCCTCCATGCCCATCTCCTTCTTCCCCCCCTACATCCATCAGTCCTCACTTTGTTCTGAGCATTCAAGAGTCTCTCATGGTTTGCCTCTCTCCCCCTCCCCCACTATTTCCCCCTTTCTTCTCCCCCATGGTCCTCTGTTAAGTTCCTCCTAATCCTCCTATACGTGCAAACATATGGTATCTGCCCTTCTCTGCCTGACTTATTTCGCTCAGCATAACACCCTCAAGGTCCATCCATGTTGCTACACATGGCCAGATTTCATTCTTTCTCATTGCCATGTAGTATTCCATCGTATAGATAAACCACATCTCCTTGATCCATTCGTCCGTTGATGGACACTTAGGCTCTGCCCATGTTTTGGTGATTGTTGAGAGTGCTGCTATGAACATTGGGGTACATATGCTCCTATGCATCAGCATTCCTATATCCCTTGGGTAAATTCCTAGCAGTGCTATTGCTGAAACCCTACTTTATTTTATTTTTTACGTTTATTTATTTATTTTGAGAGAGACAGAGACAGCATGAGTGGCAGAGGGGTAGGAAGGGAGAGGGAGTGAGAGGGAGAACAGTGCAGAGCCTGATGTGGGGCTCAAGCTCACGAAACTGTGAGATCATGACCCAAGCTAAAATCAAGAGTCAGACACTTAACCAACTGAGCTACCCAGGCGCCACAAACCCAATTTTAGATAAACAGGACAAACTCTTATTCAGAAGCGGACCAGTACTGTCTCTCTCAAATAAACAAAGCCACGTTCTTAAAGCCTGATTGTTTTATAAGTATTATGAAAATATAGTCATGTTGCAGTTAGTTTTCTGATCCTTACAGTTTCATCATACTTAGGCAAGTTTTATAGTTCTATTTGGATATAATCATCTTACACATATGAGTCAGGATACATACATTAATAATTGTCATTGATTACAAGGGGACCCGAGAAGAGAGTGTAAAGAGTATAAACCGTCTCATGAGAGAAAGCATCACTAGAAGAAAAAACTACAAAAAGGTGGATTCCCATTAAAGGTGGGCTGGCCAAACTCAACCTTTACATGAAGGGTGACATAGTCATTAGGGTGGGCACTTACTCCTCCCAAGCAGAGAATATATTTTCTATTCAATTTTCATCAAATATTAAGACTATTTACAACTTAAGAGAACTTATCCATACTACTAATATAAGTATATAAGTATAAAATATTCCCATTTTAATTTAATTCAATACATTTAGAAGACACACCATGTTTATACAAGTAGAAATATTAAAAGAAATAATATACTGCAATAAACTTTTAAAACTATTCATTGCACATCTTATATAAAGTTGTGATTTATTAATGTTTTTTATTTTAAATATTTATAATAGTACTAAAGCAAATAAATTATGAAATTTCCATCTAGCTCCACAGGTTTTATATTAGATGGCTTCCCACGGTATCCTGATGAGGTCCTGTTTCTGGGGGAACGTGGGTTTTTCCCAGATGCTGCTGTTTTTATACAAGTTGATGATCAAGATATTTCTGATCGCCTCCTTCCTTCCCAAATTGAAAAGTGGAAACTGAAACAAAAGAAGAAATTAGAAAGGAAAACACTCATCAAAGAAATGAAGGCAAAAATCAAGGTATGTATCCAACAAAAAAATACGGGAGTAAATTTTTTCAGCATCCATTCAATTTATAAAGTGGTCTTTATAAAAATGTAGCTTTCCAATTTTAATGCCACAGTCAATATGAAAACACTTTTTATCAAATATTGGAACTATTTATAGGGGCGCCTGGGTGGCTTAGTTGGTTAAGCATCTGACTCTTCATTTTGGCTCAGGCCATGATCTCACAGTTTGTACGTTTGAGCCCCATTTTGGGCTCCATGCTGAGGGCAGAGCCTGCTTGGGATCCTCTCTCTCCCTCCCTCTCTCTGTGCCCCTCCCCGACTCACTCATGCTCTTTCTCTCTCTCTCAAAATAAACTTAAAAAAAAAAAGACTATTTACAATTAAAGAGTTAAAAATTACTTGAGACCTATGTGATTTTTCCATACATTAATGCTTTTCTCTCCAAGTCAAATAAAATTCAAACTGGTGGTAGCACCAAAATATCCCTACACCAGACACAATAGCGAAGTGAGAGAGGCAACAGAATTAAACTTTTATGGAATGATGGCACTATCCATCAAGGCTATGTTGGCCTATAGTGAAACAAATTCATATATTGGTTTAGAACATCTTTTCTAAAACTGTAATCTGAGGAGTATTACATTGAATCTTCAAAAATGTCACAGGGAATCCAGCAATTCCACTTCTAGGAATCTACCTAACAGAAATGCAAACAGATCCACATAAAAATTGATATATGAATGTTCATAATAGCATTGTTCATAACAATCAAAAAGTGAAAAACAACCCAATAACCATTAACTGATGAATGGATAAACAAAATGTGATAGACTCCAGATAGGGGGCCCTGGGTTCCCATCAGATATGGCATCATAAAAGCCTCCTGAATTCATCTCCTCCCACAGACATGCTGAATCCCCAGGTACACGCAAAGCAGTTCCCTCTGAAAGAAATCCAGAAAGTAGCTGAATGACTCCTACACATTGGCAAATGAGAAAACACCCATATCATCCACATCAAAACAGTTGCTGCCTCAGAGTCCCGCTTCCAATCAGCCTGTGCTGTCAGTGATCCTCCCCTTTAGGACACTGACAGGCTGCAGCCACCCTCAACTACTGAGACCTACTTAGAGCAAAGAAAGTAGGTTGGACGATCACACAGGTTTGAGAGACAGCCAAGAACTCAGTCCAGGCTGACTGATAAGGTTCACCTCCTACAGAAGACTACTCTATCACTCTGTGAAGACTAGGAGATGTGGCTCTTTGTCTAATATGCAGAAACCAACACAGAGTCAAAGAAAATGAAGAAACAGGATACGTTTCAGATAAAAACTCCAGAAATAGATCTTACAAGATAAGTGATCTGCCTGATAAAGAGTTCAAAATAATGTTCATAAAGATGCTCACCGAGACCAGGAGAGCAATGCATGAACAGAGTGAGAATTTCAACAGAGATAGAAAATATAGGAAAGTACCAAACAGAAATGACAGAGCTGGAGAATACAATAACTGAACTGCAAATTTCAATAGAGGGGTTCAATAGAAGACTAGACACATGGATCAGTGGAACAGAACAGAGAGCCCAGAAATAACTCCATGCATGTATTCTCAATTAATTTATAAGAAAGGACCCAAAGATATATGGTGGAGAGAGAATAGCCTCTTCAGCAAATGCTGAGAAAACTGGACAGCCATATGCAAAAGAGTGAAACTCCCTATATTTATTATACACAAAAATCAACTCAAAATCGATTAAGACTTGAATCTAAGACCAGAAACCATAAAACTTCTAAAAGAAAACATAGGCGGAATCTCCTTGACATCTGTCTTAATTATTTTGTCAAATTATTGGATTTGACAGCAAAAGCAAAAGTCAACAAATGGGGACTATATCAAAGTAAAAGACTTCCGCACAACAAAGGAAAGCATTAATGAAATGAAAACTTAATCTACTGAGAGAAAATATTTACGAATCACATCTGATTTGCATCTGATAAGGAGTTAAAGTCTACAATATCTGAAGAACTCGAATAGCCATCAATGCCAAAAGAACCCATCTGATTAAAATAATAGATTGAAAATCTGAAAAAAAAATTCAAAGGATCTGAATAGATATTCTTACCAAAAAAAAGACATACAAATGGCCGATAGGTACATGAAAAAGTATTCATCACTAATCATCAGGGAAATGCAAGTCAAAATCACAATGAGATATCACCTCATGTTAGAATGGGTGTCATCAAAAGACAAGAGATAACAAATGTTGGCTAAGTTATGGAGAGAAGGAAACCCTTTGCAGTGATGGTGAGAATAAATACTGGTGCAACCACTGGGGAAAACAGTATGGAAGTTTCTCAAACATTTCAAAACAGAATTACTGAATAATCCAGCAATCCTACTTCTGGGTAAGTATCCACAGGAAGTGAAAACAGGATATCTGCACCTCCATGTTCATTGCAGCACTGTTCACAGTAGCCAAAACATGAGAGCAACCTAAGTGTCTATCAATGGATGAATAGATAAAAAAAAAAAAAAGATGTTTATATGTACAATAAGATATTATTCAATCATGAGAAAGAAGGAAATCCTGTCCATCCGACATGGATGGGCCTTGAGGGGGTTATGCTAAGTGAAATAAGCCAGACAGGAAAATACTGCCTGGTATCACTTATATGAGGAATCTAAAAAAATTCAAACTCACAGAAACAGAGAGTAGAAAAGTGGTTGCCAGGGGCTGAGGGGTGGGGGAAATAGAAGTTGGTAACAGGTACAAACTTTCAGCTATAAAATGAATAAGATCTGAGGATTTAATGTATAACATGGTGACTATAGTTGATAATGCTGAATTGTATAATCAAAGTTTGCTAATAGAATAGAATTTAAATGTTGTAAAAAAATATGTGAGGCGATGGAATTGTTCGTTAATTAAATGGGAGGAGTCCTTTCACTATGTATACATAGTTCAAATCATCACAATGCACATTTTAAATATCTTAAAATTTGATAAGATTGGATGAATGAATGAATGAATAAGTGGTCTATCTATATAATATTGGTACTAAAAAAGAATGAACTACTGATACACCCTACAACATGGATAAAAATCATTATGCTTGGTGAAAGATGCCAGGCCAAAAAAAAAGGACATACTATATGATCCATTCCATTTATAAGACATATCTTGAAAGAGCGAATCTATAAATCTGGGCTGGGGTGAAAAGAATGGGGCTTTCAAATCTGGAACTAGGAAGACTAAGATGTGACATGAGAGTAGTGTTAAATAATTTGAAGGGCTTTCATGCTGAAGAGAGCCTGTAGTTGTTCCATAAGGCCACAGCAAAGGAACTACTATTGGTAGGAGGAAGGTACAGGGATACGTATTTCATTATTAGAGTTTCAAAAAAAAAAAAAAAAAAAGCAACCCAAGATTGAACGTAATGAGCTACTCGGCAATATATAAGCTAGTCAATTAATTCCAATTCTGAGATACTATGACTTAAATTATTTAATACATTATTAGGATGTTATCTTTTATTAAAATGATAAAGGATTATCAAAAAAATTTTAATTTCTTTATTTTGAGAAAGCGAGAGTGTGAGCAAGGGAGAGGAAGACACAGAGAGAGAGAGAGAGAGAGAATCCCAAGCAAGCTCCGAGCTGTCAGTAAAGAGCCCAATGTGGGGCTTGAACCCACAAACCATGAGATCATGACCTGAGCCAAAATCAAGAGTTGGATGCTTTACCGACTGAGCCACTCAGATGCCCCTAGGAAACCAAACATTTTAACAGATTAGTTCCAACTATTTCCCTATTTCTCCAGATGCATAATCTATGTAATTACCAAAGTAAACTAACAGATAATAAATTTAAAAAGGTGTTCTAAAGTTTTTAGGAAGAGTGGCAGCCCACAAATGTTGTTTATCCCCCTGGGGGGAAGTTGCTGATCAAAGTTCCAGAGCTACAAGGATATTGTAACATAATTACCACCGTCACATGCTTTTCTGGAAAGTTCACCATCCTTCCATCCAAATGCTATTCCCACCTTGGTAAAAATATGTATATTAATGCACCAAAAGTAATTTTATCCATTAAAACTTTTTAATGTCTCCTTCTTTAACAGGATGATATGATTTCTAAAAGAAGGGCTGAACTTATAGCAGAGAGAGAAAAGAAACAGAAAGTGGAGGTAAGTAAGTAAAATTGCTGCCTTTAAAAAAAGAATATCCCTAATACAATGTTCATATATAATATTATATATATTTTTACATATCAATAATATAAAATAAAAAGATGTATAAAAAAGTCTTGAGGGACACATGGGTGACAGGCGGTTGAACAGCTGACTCTTGACTTTGGCTCAGGTCATGATCACAGAAGCGTGGGATCGAGCCTCGCTTTGGGCTCCATGCTGAGTGTGGAGCCTGCTTAAGATTCTCTCTTTGTCTCCCTCTGACCCTCTCCCCTGCTCACTTTCTCTCTCTCTCTCTCTGAAAAAAAAGTTAATTAAAAGAAGAAAAAGTCTTGAAAGAAGTACACAGAGTTTATGTTTGAGTAGTAAGATTATATATCACTGCTTTTCTTTATACTTTTTGTTATTCCATAATTGTTTACAATGACCCTTTATTATTTTTATAATCAGAAAAATGAACATTTTTAAAGGAAAGAAAACCACTAAAGAAGTTTAAATAATCTAATTCAAAGTATAATACTACATTAAGCTATGCTTCTTTTGGATTTTCACTTTTGCATTCCAGCCTTCCAGCCCATGCACAGGGAGACAGGCTGGGAGCCTGGGACTGAGGTCTAGACAGAGAGGCTGTAAAGCTGTGCCAGAACTAAAATATAGATTATCCTGAGCTAAAGAATAGAATGAGGCAGCTCCTGTGAACCCACAGACTCATATATTTTATAGGATGCTCAATATAGCTCCCTTTCCCCATCTGCTGATTTTTTAAAAGATAAACCTTGAAGATTGTGGATTTTGTTTTGTTTGGAGAGGAACTATTCCCAAAATGACTTAGCCTACCCCAGTGCTACAGCCAAGCTTACTCAGGGGTGCAGAATTTAAAGAGGAGGTATGATGAGACACGCTAGTTCTGTGAAGTTACCTGGGGCTCATATGTACGCAGTCAGCTTACAAGTAACCTCTGTAACCAAGACAAAGAGTAAGATGGTCCTGCCTTCTCCCATCTCCTTCTGGCATAAAGCGCCCAGGACCATCTTTTCTACTCTGATTCTCAAGACCAGTTTTCCATTTGTATGAAAATGTCCAGCCCAACAAGGGGAAGGGGAAAAGAGAAATAACAGAAAATAGGACTTGCTGCACATGCAACCATATGCCCCCTGGTATGGAGATGTACAAAGGACTGCTGAAACAGACCAGCTGTAACTCTGGGTCAAAACATTGCAGAATAGGGGCCGGGACAATTGTTTCTGTGTCCAAACACAACCAAAAGTGGGTCTAAAATCATCAGACTGAGAAAGTTACAGTACCATCCAAGGAACAAGAACCTTCCTCTCCATTATTTGCCATAATCTTTGCTCATCCATTCAGCCAGTCAGCCAGTCCATTAATTGAGCACTCACTGCATACTTGACACTATTCAGACACTGGAGAATGAGCCACGAATAAAATTGACAGAAGTTTCTGGTCTCATTCTACTGTTCATTCCCTGAACAAACATGTCCCAAAATTCTCTGTTCAAAGATCATGCTGATGTTTAGGATAAAAGAAAAAAAAGCAAAACAAACAAACAAAAACGAAAAACCAGGCATCCTAACCTGGGCTCAAGCACAGGCCTTCAGTCCCTAGGAATCCCTAGAGGTCCCATTAAGAATCACCCTAATTGTCTCAGCAACATATTATCAAAGGAGTCAAGACTTTGGGGTTCAGCTGACCTAAATTGGTATCCTTTTTCCAGTTCTTGCTGATTTTGTTCACCACTGGCTCCCCAGTGCTTCACATAGTGCTGACACATAGCAGTCACTCACTAGTTGGTTGGTTGCTGTTGTATAACCTTGAGCAGTCTTCTTTATCTCTCTGAATTTAGGCTTTGTCATTGTAAAATAGAACAAAATTAATAATATCTAGTTTCCTGAATTAATACTTTAATTTCCCTTCTTTGCTATTCTTTAGTTAAATCTGCTTTTTCTTAAGAAGATCAGTTTTCATGAGGCGCCCGGGTGGCTCAGTCAATTAAGTGTCTGACTTCGGCTCAGGACATGATCTCACAGTTCATGGGTTTGAGCCCCGTATCGGGCTCTGTGCTGACAGCTCAGAGCCTGGACCCTGCTTCGGATTCTGTGTCTCCCTCTCTCTCTACCCTTCGCCAGCTTGCTCTCTCTCTCTCTCTCTCTCAGAAATAAATAAACATAAAAAATTCAAAAAAAAAAAAAAGAAAATCAGTTTTCAGGATAAATTTTAAATGTCCTTGATTTATCATTTTTCTATTTGTTAACATTAGAATGGTGGGATTTCTTACTATTTTTCATTCAAAATTCAATATTCTATCTTATAAATTAAGTAGTGTTTTTTAATGTTTATGTATTTATTTTGAGTGAGAGAGAGCACACAAGCAGGGTAGGGGCAGAGGGAGAGAGAGAATCCCAAGCACTGTCAGCAGAGAGCTCAGTGCTGTCTCAATGCTCATGACCTGAGCTGAAATCAAGAGTTGGGCGCTTAACCAACTGAGCCACCCAAGAGCCCAGAAGTAGGTTTATAGAAGTTAGCTCTCCCAAGTCTTAATCTTTCACAAAATTGACTATGTATCTCACACAATTAATTTGTACAAACTGACTTTAGGGAAGATAATTCCATCAAAAAAGAGATTTTTGATGAATCAAAGATGAAAAAACTGTATATTGATTGAGTTTTTAAAATGTCTTTGATGAGAATTTTATATGTCCTGCCACTGCCTCAGACAAAGAAAGACTAAACAAAATACAGCATGTCAAGGTTCACGCAGTATGATTGCTGTAACCAGTTAGCATGACTTCCTGACTCAACATAGACCCTGGAGCTTGCTTTCAAAAGCATGGAACCAGAGGCCTTCTCATCATTTGCCTTTTGTATAGAATATGCAGCTCCATGAATCACCTTTTCACAATGAATTGGGGAACCACACACAAAGAAAGCCCCTCCCAGGTTTGTCTTCTTATTCTTCACAAAGATCATTTGTCTGAATTTTTTGCAGCAGATTACACATTTTTTTGACATTAGAAATTATCTTAGTCTCAAGGGGGCTACTTGCATTAATTTCATAGGAAAATGTCACCATCTTGTGGAATTTTAGTTGCCAAGTGTGATTGATGAATAACCTAAGCCAACCCCTTCACAGAGATTAATTTGCATTCTTTCCAGCTCCTCAGAGGCCTTGCTTCTGCTCCTCTTCCTTGCTTCAGAATCTTGGCTCTCTTCCTGTTCACTGGCTCCTTCTCTGGTGCCTCAGTCTCTTCTATCAAGTTGTGGGTAGCCATAGACAGGAGAAAGCCAGAAAGAGCCAGGATAGTGAGCCAGGGTTGCAAGTCAGCAGAATTGTGAGGGCCTACACCCAGCTGAATAGTTAATAGAGATAAATACCCTAAGTACTAAGGGGAAGCCAAAGTCAGGGTCCAAATGATGTTGAAACAAGGTTAAGGACCAAGCACCAGGCCAAGACCATCCTTGAGGCCTTCTAAGGAGAAGGCAGAGTATATAGGCCCAAAGGTCTATATACAGAGAGCACTTTGGGATGGAACAGAAAGCAAAGGTGTAGGGGAGTTGGGGGGGGGGGTGTGTATGTACAGGTTGGGGATTGAGTTCTTTTAAAGTTTTTATTTAAATTCTCATTAATTAACCTATAGTGTAATGTTAGTTTCAAGTGTACAATATAGTGATTCAACACTCCCATAATCTCCCCCTCCTTAATTCCCATCACCTATTTAACCCATCCCCCCAACCAGCCTCCCTTGGCTTGAGCTTTAAAGTTTTGAAAACAAATAGTTTGGAATCGTATCTTAATATCCAGATTTAGAAAGCAACCTAACCCCCCGCCCCACCACGTGTAGTAAGGGAATCTGTCATCTGATTAACATGCATCTGTATTCAGAAGCCTCAGAAGTCTGACAAGTCTTTCACTTCTCCTCTTACTATTTCTGCCTATCTCATTTCCTCCCTATGTTGTAAGCATTCTGACTATAATCTCCATCCCCCTCCTGACATAACCTTCTACTCAGTTATAGCCTTGCCCCTACTTTCTGCTACTGATAGAAAGCAATGAGAGAGGGGCGCCTGGGTGGCTTAGTCGGCTAAGCGTCCGACTTTCGCTTAGGTCATGATCTCGCGGTTCGTGGGTTCGAGCCCCGCGTCGGGCTCTGTGCTGACTGCCAGCTCAGAGCCTGGAGCCTGTTTCAGTCTGTGACTCCCTCTCTCTCTGACCCTCCCCTGCTCACGCTGTCTCTCTCTCTCTCTCTCTCCTAGAAATAAAATAAAACATTAAAAAAAAAGACAAAAATAAGTAGAGACACAATAATTAAAAAAAAATAAAAAAATAAAAAAAAAAGAAAGCGATGAGAGAGTTTACCCCAAATCTAGCCCTGTTTCTTGGAGACCATGAGTTTTGTTTTCTGTTGTCCCCTTTCTTTTTTCTTTTCCCTTTCCAGCCTTCTCTGGGATTGGTTGAATGTATTTTAGAAATCCATTTTATTTATCTTTTGGCTTTTTAGTTATACTTCTATGTATTATTTTTTTAGTGGTTGCTCTCTATTCCATATACATCCTTACCTTTTCCCACTCTACTTAGAGTCAATATTATTCCATGTAATATTGTAGAAATCTGTGACTGTATAAGTCCATTTACACCCACCAATATCCTTTTATGCTCTAAGTGGTCATTTGTTTTAACAACCAAGTGGATTATAAACTCCATAAGAAAAAATATATAATTTTTATTTTAAATAGTCATATGTATTTTAAATATATTGAGAGAAAAATAAATCTTATACATTTATCCAGATATTTAACCTTTTCTGTTGTTCTTTATTCATTCCTCTGGTGTGATAGAAACCAGAGGGATGAGAAGAATGTGGTCATCTGAATTGTTTTCCTGTATGATTTTTCTTGGCTGCTTTCAAGACTTTCTTTGTATCTTTTTCAATGTTGTGATTATGATATATGTATTTATATTTTTCTTTATATTAATCAGTTTGGGGTTCGCTGAGCTTCTTTAATCTGTAAATTTATATCTTTCACTAAACTGGGGGAAACTTTGGACATTATTTCTTCAAATATTTTTTCTGCCCTACTTGCTCTCTGTCTCCTTCTGAAAATCAATTTCACACAGGTTAGATCATTCACTGTTGTTCCACATGATCTTGAGGCTGTTTATTTTTTCAATCTTTTTTCTCTCTTCCTTAAGTTTGATAATTACTTTGATCTGTCTTCAAATTCGCTGATTCTTTCCTTTGTCATCTCCAGTCTTAAATCCATCTGATATTTTTTAAATTCCAAATATTGTATTTTTTAGTTCTAACTTCCATTTTTGTTTATTTTTTTATATTTTTTATTCCCCTCCTGAGATTTCCTATCTTTTCATTTATTATGAGTGTATTTTCCTCTTTCTCATTGGTCATAGGGATAACAACTGCTTTAAAGTCCTTGTTTTGTAACTCTAGCACCTGGAGTGGGGATTCGTTGATATCATTTCTTATGAGAATGGGTCATATTTGTATTTTGGATAGTTTTGGATTATTATAATTTTTGAATTATGAATGTTATGTTGTATAGGTTCTGAATTCTGTTATATAGCTCCAAAGAGTGTTTTTTGTTTTAGCAGGCAATTTACTTAGTAATACTAAGCCTGTAAACTCTGTCATACTGACAATTCAACTTACACTGTTCTCAAACAGTCTATATGTGCATGGTTCTAGATATGGAAAGTCTTTACAAACTAGATTTGTTGTTCCCTTCTCCGGTTCTCTCAGTTCTGAAGTTTACCCTCACTCTCCAGTGTCCTGGTTGTATCTCCTTCCCCTGGTTGCTCCAGCTGGAAAGACACCAAAGTTTCCTGTCAGAATTTTAGTCACCCTGTGCCAGCACCCCTCTAATGGAGGCTGCCCTGTGAACAAGGGCACAAAATCAGATAACTCATCCTTAACCAACTGCTCACTCAAAATTTTTGTTGCTTTGCAAAATCTGCCTTTGTTCACTCTCCAGAGCCTCTTAAGTGAGAAAAAGTGTATGTGTGTATGTGTGTGTTGAGGTGGGGAGAGGGCTGTTCACGGTTTATGGTTATTATCTCCTAGAGGCTAAATTAACTTATTCCTTCAGACTGGCAGCAGATATCCAAGACCATGAATTTTAGAAAATGTACTTCATAACATAAGGTCTCAAAGGTATAATTTATTAGCACTGTTTCAAAAGATCAAGTTGCCATTTATGGAAAAATAAAAACTTTTTCCCTAGGAAGAATTAACCTATGAAAATTTTTAGGATATTAGCCTTTAAAAAAATTCAACATTGTACTAAAGATACAATAGCAAAAGTAAGCAAAAGTAGCAAAAGTAATACAAGAAGAAAAAGAAACAGCATACATGTTGAAACATAAGGACGGAGCTCATTGTGTGCGTATAATTTGATTATCTAGAAAGTCCAAGAGAATTAACTGCACAAAAATTATCTAAGGCTGCCCCACCAGCTCCTTATGTAACAAAGACATCTGCCTCCACGAAGAAAAGAAAAGGCAAACAATTTCTAAAGCAAATAATCTGCGTAGAAGATGATAGGTGCCAGGAATGTTGCTTGGTGCCCTCCATCTTTTGGAGCAACATCCAACCTGCCTGCCTCTTCTCATTCTCCCATCTTAAATGGAAGCACAATACAACCTTCCCAGCTCACATACCCAGAGCTTTCAGTTGCCTTGAATTAGGCAGCTTGGTCCTCCATTCATAAAAATGGATGAACCACCAAGGATTACCATATACTTGAGAAAAATTATCAACACAAAGGAACAACAAGATGAACAAACAGAACAATTGACCCGAAAATGAATAGGCAATTCAAAAAACCTTACTAAACATTTAAAAAGTTCCAATCTGCCTCAGAAATTCAAGAACTTGTATCCATAAAACAAAAGCAGGATGCTATGAAGAATCAGAAAGCAAAAAAGATTTCATGGAAGCTAAAATATATAATATAAATTAAATTAATTAAAAGTTTAATAGAGGGTAAATTCCTAGCAGTGCTCTTGCTGGGTCATAGGGGAGTTCTATTGTGAGTTTCCTGAGGAACCTCCACACTGTTTTCCAGAGGGGCTGTACCAGTTTACATTCCCACCAACAGTGTAGGAGGGTGCCCGTTTCTCCACATCCTCGCCAGCATCTAGAGTTCTCTGATTGGCTCATTTTAGCCACTCTGACTGGCGTGAGGTGGTATCTCAGTGTGGTTTTGATTTGTATTTCCCTGATGAGGAGCGATGCTGAGCATCGTTTCATGTGTCTGTTGGTCATCTGGATGTCCTCTTTGGAGAAGTGTCTGTTCATATCTTCTGCCCATTTCTTCACTGGGTTGTTTGTTTTTTGGGTGTGGAGTTTGGTGAGTTCCTTATAGATTCTTGATATTAACCCTTTAGCTGAGCGAAATAAGTCAGGCAGAGAAGGACAAATATATGTTTGCACGTATAGGAGGATTAGGAGGAACTTGACGGAGGAACAAGGGGGAGAAGAAGGGCGGAAATGGTGGGGGAAAGGGAGAGAGGCAAACCATGAGAGACTCTTGAATGCTGACAAAAACTGAGGACTGATGGATGTGGGGGGAGGAGGGGTGGGCATGGAGGAGGACACTTGTGGGGATGAGCACTGGGTGTTATGTGGAAACTAATTTGACAATAAACTATTTGTGAAAAAAAAAGTTTAATAGAGGGGCACCTGGATGGCTCAGTTGGTTAAGCATCTGATGTAGGTTCAGGTCATGATGTCACAGCTTGAGTTTAGGCCCCACATAGCTCTTTCAGCACAGCAGCACAGAACCCACTTCGGATCCTCTGTCCCCTTCACTTTTTGCCCATCCCCCACTTGCACGGGTGCCTATGCTCACACACGCATGTGTTCACTCTCTCTCTCTATCTCCCTCCCTCCTTCCCTCCCTCTCAAAAATAAATAAACATTTTTTAAAGTTGAATAGAAAAATTAGAAGGAAAAATCAAAGTTGTTTCTCAAATATATAACAAAAATACAAGAGATAGAAAATATGAAAGAAAAACTGGAGATATGTGGGGTCAGTCGAGGAGGGTCAACATCTAATTTGCATTCCAAAAGAAAAAAAATGAAAAGAGAAAATATAGGAGGAAATAATCTTAAAAGTATTGAAAGAAATGTCCCCAGTATTAAAGAGTGCAGAAGATCTTCAAATTGAAAAGGCTCAATGAATACTGAACAGAACAAATTAAAAGAGATGTACATTAGACACATTCTCATGTTAATGTACTTTAAACACAGCTTGAGATTGCTAATTATAAAGAGGTTGTATCTATTTCTAAAATGAAGAAAAGATATCTACAAAGGAATGGGGATAAAATTTGTGTCAGATTTCTCACCGACAATACTGGATGCTAGAAGACAAAGACATTGCCTTCAAAATTCAGCACAGAGCCTGGAGCCTGCTTTGGATTCTGGGTCTCCCTCTTCTCTACCCCTTCCCTGCTCATGCTCTGTCTCTCTGTCTCTCAAAAATAAACGTTAAAAATTTATTTAAAAAGTAAATAAATAATAAAGGAACGAAGGTCTAATCAATAGAAATATTAAGAAACAGCAAGATAAGCATGAGATTGCAGGTGGCAGATAATGAGAAGGCTGAATTATTCTCTTTGTGTTCCATTAAATACTGAAATACTGAAGACTGTCAAAAACACATAACCTTCATGGATGGGGCTAGAGACTCTAAGCAAAATAAAGCAGTCAGAGAAAGACAAATACCATATGATTTCACTCACATGTGGAATTCAAGAAACAAAACAAAGGAGCAAAGGAAAAAAAAGAGAGAGAGAAATCAAGAAGCAGACTCTGGCTCCTTCTGACTTCCCAGGCAGTGATGAGAGGAGCTGCCACCCTGTCCACCCACCTGCAATGGATGATCATGCAGGACTGCTCCAGCTTTCTGATCAAGAGGAACAAGCAGACATACAGCACCCAGCCCAATAACCTGAAGGCTCGTAACTCCTTCCACCAAATGGGTTGATTCACCACAAGACTGTGAGTGTGGAGCCAGCAGCCTACGGCAAAGATGTAGTGGTCATGAAGTAGAGATCTGGCCAGTGAAAACCTCCTACGTGCAGACCACCAGGAACAAGAATGTCTGGGCCACCTTCAGCAGCATCAAGCCGAAGACCTGCAGAAACAAGTACTGTTCAGATCTGCACATTGCTGCCATTTGCAGGGCCAGTACCATCCTTCTCCCCAGAAGCCAGTGACAGTGAAAAGGAAGCAAGCCACCCCACCAAGAACTCTTGAGCACCTGCCCCCCACCTCCAAAGCAATAAATATGTCAACCGTCTGAGGAGGTGGGGGAAAGAAGAAGAAACAGATTCTTAACTATAGAGAACAAGCATGATTACCAGAAGGGAGGTGGGTGGAAAGGATGGGTTAATGGGGTGATGGGGATTCAGGAGTGCACTTGTCATGAGCACTGGGTGGTGTATGGAATTGTTGAATCACTGTGTTGTACACTTGAAACATAACATTGTATGTTAACTAACTGCAATTAAAATAAAGACTCTAAATAAATTAAATACATAAATAAATAAATAAATGGAACTTTCTGACAACCATAGACATAAAGCATTCAATATCTTGTTTATGTATTTACTGTGGGCTTGGTATGGTGTCAGAGTCTTGAAGGAATTAAATTTCTGGGTGTTAGGTATTTAAAATTTTACTATGTCACTAAATAAATGTTGCCATTCCATACCAACCAATATCTAGTGATGTAAAATATTCCAGAGGATTAGTTGGCAGAGTCATTTGGTGCCTATTCTATATGTATAGTAAAAGAGAACACTTTGTTCCTTAGACTGGTAGGGAAGATGAAGATATTAGTGAAGAAGAGCCTGAAGAAGATGAAGATGATATTGACAACATCCTTGAAGATGAGTTTCCGAAAGATGAGGAAGTAATGAGTGAAGAAGATGAAGAACAGGAAATTGATGCGCTTGAACGCCTGAAAGGTGAACTGGGAGAAAAATATGAAGCAGATATGAATAATATACAAGTAATACAGGTTATTACTTTTCCTTCATTTTTCATAATTCACAGTGTAACATTTGAGAATGAAACAAATGCAATTTGGTTTATGTCTTGGTTTCTTTTTAACATTCCAAAAGAAATGTGTATTTTAGGACTATCTTTCCTTTTGCCAGCACCACTTGCAATTATGACGACATTAACAACTCCAGGGCAACATGGAAGCCACAGAGAGTCAAAAGTTTTAGCTACCAATATGCAGCCACTCAAAAGCTGAAAAGTATTTATTCTCTTGACTGAAGTAGTCAGTTACCAGCAATGTCTATGTGCTGTGACCAGACTCAGTCCCATTAAAAATATTTGATTTTATGATTTGTTTTTCATCAGGATGAATGTGAGAAGCTTATGATACCAGTAATTCTTATTAATGGAGCTCGGAAAATCCATATTGTGCAATATAATTTGAATATGAAACTGAAACCACTGATAGAGAATCGTGAGAGCATTTTTGAAAAATGTTATCCGATAACATCACACCTTGCCCAGAAAATGATGAACTATACCTATAAGCAGATAAGCTCATTTGGCTACTGGGACCCTGTAAAGGTAATGTCAGCAAATGCACCTGAAGGCTGTGTTCTTTCTTTTATTTTGTTAAGTATGTCTAAGATGAAGGCAGGATCATTTCAAAAATTGTAAGCATTGCATGGTACTCTTAACTAGCTATAAAAACATGTGATTGCTTTAATTTTCTGACATCTGAAAAATAATCAAAGGGTCTAATTTCTTTTATGTATTTCTGAAGAGATAACACAATTCCAACCTGGTTTTAATTGTGTAGCAGAAGAAGATGGGTACTGGAAACATTTTCAAAGGGCACATCTAAAGAGCTGAGCTCTGGTACTAATTTGCTACCTAATTTTAGGCAAGTCATTTAACCTCTTTGATTCTTTCACAGAACCAGGGTCTAAGACCCTGTACTAAGACCTAGTTCTGTACTAAGACCTTGAAAGAATAATACCACCAGGACACTGTGACCAAAAACAAGAGTATAACATTCTCTGGAAAGTGTGAGACAAAATACAAAATGTGACATTGGTGTTCATAACAAGAATTTCTAAGTACAATATTTTTATGCAATGTGGATAGACTTAATCCAGTTGGAATTCACTAACCTCAAATGTGGGACGATTTTCAACAAACCTTAACTAAGACCATTCCAGCCACTGTTCTAGTCCCTGAGAACAGAGTAGTGAACAAAAAGGTTTCTTTTGTCATGGAGTTTATATTCTAGTTGGATTGGGGAGGGAAGTGAGGCATAAATAAGTAAAACAGACAAATAGGTTCTTGAGAGATAGTATTAAGTGCTATAAAGACAATAAAAGAATGTCATGTGATAGCTACCTATTCATTCGATCAGTGTACTTTTTATTTCCATCAGTGATATAGCAAAGCAGTGAAGATCATGGCCTCTGCCACCACTTATTAATGAGTGACCTTGGACAAATTATGTAACCTCTCTGAGTTATTCCCATTTGCGTAATGGGAATAAGAATAGTCCCTACCTTACAATATTGTTACAATGATTAAATGAGTTAATTACTATAAAGTGCTTACAACAGTGTTTTGCATTTTGTAAGCGTTCAATAAAAATTATTAATATGTATTACTATTATTGGTCACTGATAAAAAGTCTTCTGCAGGTGGGATCCAAAACGGAGACATGTACATGTTACATGAAACCTCCTTCTTGGTTGATATTGATACAATCAGTTTCGTTTCTACTTAATTGTGCTATCCTCTTTATCTTAACCATAGGATGTCAAGAGAAACCTTTTTAAATATCATGCTGGAATATAGAAACATATGACACTGCCCTGCATAGAGAATTGGATAGAGTTAAGCATGCATTAGAATTGCCTGGAAAGCTTTAAAAGATAGTCATGCCCTTCTCTCTGAGATGAGGGAGAAAGGGGAAGAAGCAGTCAGGACCCTAATTAGTGAGGGAAGTTTTATGTCTAAATATAACTAGAATTATACAAAAGTGTGTTATGGAGAAATGAGTGCATGGTCATAAGAAGCGTTCAGACATATAAATAATCATTTCTCAAGGCTGTTGGGAATCTCTCTGGGTGCATGATAATTCAATATTTCTGATTTGATACTATGGGGATTCTGACCTACAGAGGAGAAAGGATGCATGCTAGATATTTTGAGCAATAGCAGAAACTACTGGAAGGATTCTTATTTAATTTGGGAATTTGAAATATAATCATTAAACTTTCAGCTTTTTTTATTACAAAGTGTAAGACATGGAACAGACATTCGTACAGCACCCCTGAGTTTCTTCTTATACCTAGCATTTACTCCTAGCAATGAACTTTACTCCAGCCCAAGAGTGATGATGTTGACAATACCATTGACCTGTGACAACTGTCCTGGTGTAGTTCTGGGGAAGGAGTAATACTGAACCATATTGGTTCACACCCACTCTGTCAAGTATGGGCTGCTACTTAGCCACCTGATGCTCTAAAAAAGATATCCAAACCTGACATTATTAATGACCCATTGTCATCTCGAACTAAGAAAGAGATGTGGAACCACTCCTCCATCTCCATTCCATACCTGTACCTTAAGCTGCCTTTTAGGTATTTTTCGTTTTTGTGATTGCTCTGGGTGTTTATGTGAGTGGGATTTTACCTATATAAAATGTGGAAGAGAAGCCTATAGGATTTGTCCTACTAGTATGTCCCCAAACATGGCCCAGGACCCCACCTATGTTAGTCTACTCAGGCTGCCATAACAAAGTACCACAGACTAGGTGGCTTAGACAACAGAAATTTATTTTCTCACGGTTCTAGAAGCTGAAAATCCAAGGTCAAGGTGCCATCAGAGATAGTTTTCTGGTGAGGTCTATTCCTGGCTTGCAGATTACCACCTTCTCACTGTGTCCTCACATAGCCTTTCTTCTGTACTTATGCACTCCTGGTGTCTCTTTCTTTTCATATAAGACACCAGTCTCATTGGATTAGGGCCCCACACTTAGACCCTCACTTAACCTTAATTACCTCCTGAAAGGCCCTATCTCCAAATACAGTCACTTTGGGGATTAGGCTTCAACCTTTGAATTTGGGGGAACACATTTCCATCCATAACACCACCTTAGGAATGGACCTGTTTGTAAGGACAAATTGACCCACAAATATATGCAAACAACTTTACATTCTTTGGCAAAAACATACCCTAAAGACATTATAAAGGAATGTACGGGAACTATAATGGTCATAAACTGAAGGCTATGTCAGATTTCATCAATTGCATGTGGGTATAAAATAAATAGCTCTTTTTATACAGTTTTTAATATTAATAGTTATGATTAGTTTTCTTATTTTGTAAGAAAGATTTTCTTATTTTACAAATATGTTCAAATGTATTTGGGGGAATACTGTAAAACTTAAAGCTAACTTATGAATTCAATTATGTTATATTGTAGCTAAGTGAAGGAGAGACAATCAAGCCAATTGAAACTTCAGAGAGTCCAGTTTATGCTGTAATCCATCGTCAGTATATTTATTTTTTATCTAGTAAGGAAACTAAAGAAAAATTTATGAAGAACCCAATCAAATATATCCGCCAACCCAAACCTAAGCCTACTATGCCCATTAGGATTGCAATTCTGGGACCTCCCAAATCTGGGAAAACTACAGGTAAGCATGTGTTTGCCTTTGTTATTCCTTTTTTTATTTATTGATTCCAGTGTAGTTAACATACCATGTTATATTCATGTTAGGTGTGCAACATAGTGATTCAACAATTCCATATGTTACTCAATGCTCATCAAGATAAGTGTACTCTTAATCCCCATCACCTATTTCATTCATCTCTCCACCCACCACCCATCTGGTACCATCAGTTTGTTCTCTGTATTAAGGGGTCTGGCTTTTGTTTGTCTTTTTTAATTTGTTCATTTGTTTTGTTTCTTAAATTCCTTATATGAGTGAGATCATATGATATTTGTCTTTCTCTGACTGGCTTATTTCACTTAGTATTATACTCTCTAGATCCTTCCATGTTGTTGCAAATGGCTACATGTCATTCTTTTTTATGGCTGAATAATATTTCATTGTATAAACATACATACATCTTCTTTATTCATTCATCTATCAGTGAATACTTCGGTTGCTACCATAATTTGGCTATTATATAAAATGCTGCAATAAACATAGGGGTGCATGTATCCTTTGAATTAGAGTTTTGTACTTTTTGGATAAATAATACTGCAATTACTGGATCATGGGTAGTTCTATTTTTAAGTTTTTGAGGACCTTCCATACTGTCTTCCACAGTGTCTGTACAAGTTTATAATCCCACCAACAGTCCACAAGAGTTCCTATTTTTCCACGTCTTTACCAACACTTGTTGTTTTGTGTTTATTTTAGCCATGCTGACAGGTGTGAGGTGATATCTCATTGTAGTTTTGATTTGCATTACCCCGATCATGAGTGATGGCCGGCATGTTTTTGTGTATCTGTTGGCCATCTCATGTCTTCTTTGGAGAAATACCTGCTCATATTTTCTGCCCATTTCTTAATTGGGTTATTTGTTTTTTGGGTGTTGAGTTGTATAAGTTCTTTATATATTTTGGATACTAATCTTTTATTAAATATGTCATTTGTAAGTACCTTCTCCCATTCAGTTGTTGTGTTTTAGCTTTATTGGTTGTTTCCTTTTTATTTTGATGAGTCTTAATAGTTTATTTTTGCTTTTGTTTCCTTTGCCTCAGGAAGCATATCTAGAAAAATGCTCCTAGGGCCAATGTCAGAGAAATTACTGCCTGTGCTCTCTTCTAGGATTTTTATGGTTTCAGGTGTCATATTTAGGTCCTTAATCCATTTTGAGTTTATTTTTGTGTATGCTATAAGAAAGAGGTCCAGTTTCATTCTTTTGCATGTAGCTGTCCAGTCTTCCCAGTATCATTTGTTGAAGAGGTTGTCTTTTTCCCATTGTTATTAAGGAGTATAGTCCTCAATAAATATAATCAAATATTTTAAAAAATAAAAAAATATAATCAAATATTTATATGGGTTGAATTACAGTCAATATACTCAAAAGTTTATAAATACAAATTTATTTTTGAATTAGCATAACCTGATATCAAAACCTAACAAAGATAATACAAGAAATTACAAATTATTATCACTTATAAATACAGTCAAATAACAGTATATTAAGTTTATATTAGCATAAAATTATATTAAGAGATTTTAACATAAGATTTTAAAAGATTGAGATATAATCTACTGTATTAATAGTTTAAAGGGTAAAAATTCATTATCCTATCATTGCTGAAAAAGGCACTTGGTATACTATATTCCTATGTTTGAATTTTGTATAACTTTGGACCATGCTTTTTTTTTAAGGCAAATAGTCCAACAAAACATTAGTTTTCAAGATGACATGAGAACAACATGAACCATGGTTGGTCACAATTAGAATAGAAGGGAAAGGACAGATACAGGAAGTAGTTCAAAGGAAAGCAATACGACTTAATGGCTGACTGAATTGAGAATGAAGGGGAACGATGAGGTCAAAGACAAATTTGTCACCAGCCATAAATAAAGGGAGTTTTGTGTTCATCTTCAGATGAAATGTTTGCTTAGCCCATTTAAACCACCTAACATGAGGAGTCTTTAATAGTCATATTCTAAATGTTCAACAAACATAATATTTCCCAAAGAAACCAAATCACTGAAATTTGAAATGGGAACCCACAACCAGAGGAAAAGGTAAAAATGTAGATAAACAATCTTATTTCTCATTTATTTTTCTGTGTGCCTCTTAATCACCATTCACCTATTTCACCCATCCCCCTACCCCACCATGGGCAACCACCAGTTTGTTCTCTGTATTTATGAGTTTGTGTCTGTTTCTTGTTTGTTCATTTGTTTTTTCAGATTCCATATGTAAGTGAAATCATAGTAGTATTTTTCTTTATCTGTCTATAGTTCCATCCATGTTGTCATAAATGGCAAGATCTCGTTTTTTAGTGTTTATTTATTATTGAGAGAGAGAAAGAGAAAGGCAGAGAGAGAAGAAGACAACCAGGCAGACTCCATATTGTCAGCACAGAGCCCAATGTGGGGCTCAAACTCACGAAGAGTGAGATCATGGCCTGAGCCGAAACCAAGAGTCAGATACCTAACCAACTGAGCCACTTAAGTGCCCCAAGATCTCATTCTTTTTTTATGGCCGATTAGTATTCCAGTGTGTGTGTGTGTGTGTGTGTGTGTGTGTGTGTGTGTGTGTGTGTGTGTGTGTGCGTGTGTATCTCACATCTTTATCCATTCATCTATCAATGGACACTTAGATTGATTCTATATCTTGGCTATTGTAAATAATGCTGCAGTAAACATAGGGAGGTGTGCATATATCTTTCAAATTAGTGTTTTTGTTTTCTTTGGGTAAATATCCAACAGTGGAGTTACTGAATTGTATGGTATTTCTATTTTTAATTTCTTGAGGAACTTTCATACTATTTTCCACAGTGGCTGCACCAATTTACATTCCCACTAACAGAGTACTCAGGTTCCCTTTTTTCCACATCCTCACCAACACTTGTTGTTTCTTGTCCTGTGATACTAGCCATTCTGACTGGAATAAAGGGATATCTCATTGTGGTTTTGATTTGCATTTCCCTGATGATGAGTGATGTTGAGTTTCTTTTCATGTGTCTATTGGTCACCTCTATGTCTTCTTTGGAAAAATGTCTCTTCAGGTCTTCTTTCCATTTTTTTTAAATCAAACTATTTGGTTTTTGGTATTTAGTATTATTATTAGTTGAGTTGTAGTATTATTAGCTGAGCTCTTTATATGTTTTGGAAATTAGCCCGTTAATGGATATATCCAATTTAGTAGGTTGCCTTTTTGTTTTATTAATCATTTCCTTCACTTTGCCTTTTAGTTTGATGTAGTTCCAATAGTTTGTTTGTGTGTTTGTTTCCTTTGCCCAAGGAAACATCTCCAGAAAAATATTGCTATGGCCAAAGTCCAAGAGATTGCTGCCTATATTTTCTTTTATGAGTTTTATGGTTTCAGGTCTTATGTTTAAGTCTTTAATCCATTTGAGTTTAATTCTGTGTATAGTGTGATACAGTTTTATTCTTTTGAATGTAGCTGTTTAGTTTTCACAACACCATTTATGGAAGACTATCTTTTCCCCATTGTGTATTCTTCCCTCCTTTGTCATAAGTTAATTGACAATATACACACAGGTTTATACCTGGGTTCTCTATTCTATTGATCTGTGTGTCTGTTTTGTGTTAATATCATACTGTTTTGATTTCCTGTTTCTTTGTTGAAACAGAGGTGAACTTTTAACAAGATGTCAAATTATAAAAGTCTTATTAGAACTTTAAAAAAGTAGGTCTGATTACAGCATTTGTGGCAAAGCTAAGATTAAGCACTCTGTATCTCTTGCAAGGGCTTCCCTTTGGGGTGGCCCTAACTGTGGTCAGTTAATCTGCATTCCCCATGAAATAGGATGGGCTTCTCAGTGTTCTCTATACTCTGCTGTCCCCAGACATGATGAGACAGGGTATATAGACCATTACAGAGCATGCCTACATTTAATGGTTACTGGAAGCCATTGCCTATGGTCTCATTTAGGAGAAGCAGAAGTCAAAATGAATTTTCTTTCAACCAATGGCAACATCTATGTGACCTTGGACATATGATTCCATTTTAGTGGGCATCAGTCTTCTCATGTATAAAATTATAATTTCCATATTCATTCTGTCTGATGGAATTGTTGAAAATATCAAAAAAGTCACAGAAGAAAAATTGCCTTGTGAGTAATAAACTATTAAAATGTCAGATATGCCTTTATAATTTTTAAACGTTATTTCCTATAGGATTAACTGATACCTAACTGTGTAGAGATATGCTATGCTGATTGCAGCATGGATCCCACAAATGGACAGATGAGGAAATGGTACAGTCTGATGACATAGGATCATTAGATTATTGTTTTGGGCATAATTCCAAATATTAATAGTACACATACAATGCCATGCAAAGCTCTCAAAAGTTTTGCTACCTTGTGAAGAAGGAATAAAACACTTAAATGTTGGTTTGGTCATGAAAAAAAAAGAAAAAAACCCACAGAGTTGGCTCATTAACCAGACCCTTCCGCCACATACCCAAAGTGTTAATAATGACTAACCTTTGACAGTATTAGTTCAATAAAATGTAACAATTTTAACTCTCAGAATTTCTTTGGGGAATGTGAAGATTAGCTCACTGTGGATGTCAATTAACCAGAAATTAGAAATAAGGTTGACTGATGAATTTGTGAAATGGAACAAGTTTAAAGTTTTCATCTTTTTCAGTTGCCAAAAAAATTTCAAGTGAATATGGCTTAAAGCGTTTGTCAATAGGAGAGGCGATGCGTTATGTATTAAACAGCCAACCAGAAACAGAGCTGGCACTCATGTTAAATTGGCATCTTCATAAAGGAATGACAGCACCTGATGAACTGGCTATTCAAGCCTTAGAAATATCTATGATGGAAAGTGTATGTAATACTGCGGGGTAAGTGGGAGCAGGGGGTGGGGCAGGAGTGAAATCTTTCAAGAAATAACTCGCAGAATTTAAAACACTCGTCTTAAGGTTTAAAGCTCTTGTAAATTACGGGTGAGATCATCTCCTTCTCAAGCCCTAGGCACCTACATGGTTATATATTTTAATTTTCTCTCAGGCTAACACACTTACATGCTAGAATAGCAAGCTGGCCACTTCATTCCCTGTAGCAACCTCTGTATTGTCCGAAAGTTTCTGGCCTTACTCTGCTGACAAAAGAGGCCAGTGTGCCTTCCAGAGCCTAGTAGACCTTCTCACTGCCCAATAGAATGATAGAAGAGTGGCCCTCTCCTGTCCCCCAGATGGTACTGGTCTAATAGAGATGGTCTCGCACTGGCCCAGCTCTCAGCACAGGTAGCAGCGCCCCTCCCTTAATGCTATATCGGACCAGAGGGCCCCTTTCCTGAGCTGTCTCTTCAGTTTACACTCCTCTGCTCAACCATTACTCCCCCACCACAGCCACTGGTCACACAGAGTTGTAAAGCCAGGGCAACCTAAGGCCTTGCTCGTGAGGCCTAGAATCACGGACCTAGAATCCCACCACTTTACTCAAGGTTATCTTACAGTAGGAACCTTTATGCCCTTCCCTGCCTCTGCTCTTTGATCAAGTCCTTGGACAGTTCTCTTAATTTCAGTCATGGAAGAGCAGATTGTGGGGTGTCAGATTTTTCCACCAGAGAAGGCCCTGACTTACACAAACTGAGTTTCCTCCTCCATGGTGTTTAGCTTTGCACACAAGGGATCTCGGTGAACACAACGCTGAATCACGAACGTTTTATTTCATCTTAACACCAGGACAGTGACTGCCCAATCACCCTGAATGTTTCTAATCCTGAGGGCCACTCAAGCAACCTTTCACAAGCAAAGCAAGTGAGCTACTTTCCATTAAAAACCCCCAAAACATCAATGGCATTTCCATAACATTCTCTATTAGGTTTGCCTGGTTACATTAACTCATGCTCCTCTCTGCCAGGGAACTTAGAACTAACTACTGCCTAGAGACTTGGCCAGAGAGCACTGAGTGAGGGGTTCCTGTGACCTCCTCCTAACCAGTCCCTCCTGATGACCACCAGCCAGCAGGCCCAGCCTGCTCCCACCCCAGCAGGAGTTTCCTGACCTTGGGGGTGATCCTCCCAGAATTTGTGGGCAGCCTTTATTCCTCATCTTAGTTTGATAGTAATACTCTCATTATCTCAGACTGTTGGACTAACATATTCTCTGTCATTTCTGCTCAGAGACTTGATGGGTCCTTATGGAACATTCTCTCCCAGATACCACAGGGCTACTCTTACCAACTCCCACTCCCTGGCCTCCCCACAGAACCTTATTATAAAGCAAGCTTGGAGCACAATTACTTTCCCATATTTGCTTACTCTCTTACTAGGATGCTATTCATTGTGCCAGGACCTTTTCTAGATGCTTTATATACTAGATCAATAAGTCTTTAAGACAACTCTAAGGGTTAAATATCATCTCCCCTATTTAACTACAAACTGGGACTCAGAGAGGTCAGACTAGGTCTCCAATCTAAGTCTGTCTGCCTCTGAAACCTATACTCTTTCCACTGTTTCATTTCTTAAAATAATAGCACCAACTGAACAGCACAGTGTTCAAGGTATTATGTGTGTTATCATGAATTCTGCCAAAGCCTTGCTCTGTATATGAATTCAGAGCTGTGTCTGTATGTATGCTGCCCTACACCTGGTTCTTGGGCTGACTAAAGTTAAAAATATAGACATAAGGAGGGTAAAGTGCAATGAAGAAGTACACAAGGAAGAGCAGGAGGCTACTCCTAAATAGATAGACTGGTTCTAGAATACAAGAAGGAAGGTATGAGAGAAAAATCTGGAATTATTTTCACGTTCCTCCTTGTTAGTGTTGTCATTGATGGCTATCCTGTAACTAAGTATCAAATGAGCCTCCTGGAAACTAGGTCAATCATCCCCATGGTCATCTTTGAGTTGGATGTGCCTTCCAAGGAGATTTTCAAAAGATTGCTCCTGGAAAAAAAAAAAGAACCAAGGTAATGTTTGTGACAAAAACAATGATATGGGAATGAACTTTAATCATCCAGGAAAAAAAGTATGTTTTTTAACAGCTTTTTTCCATTCATTCTGTTTCTCTGTTAGTTTGCCTTATCCACTGCACAACAGCACACAGATTATAGCGGTCAAAAACTCAAAACACCGCAAAAATATTGATGAGATTAGGCAATATTATCAAGAACAACATCAGAACTGGTATGTGATTGATGGATTTCACAGCAAATGGTGGGTATGGAATGAAGTCATTAAGAAAGTTCAAATGGTGAATAAATATATCCAGACATACCTGGAAAGAATAAAAGCAGGTAAGAAAACACCTAGTTATTAAAATAGAATAAAATATTCATATAAAGCCTACACATGCCTGACTCTTGTTATCATAATTCATTCAATGTGAGCATTTATTCCCACGATCTTAACCAGTATCTTAAGTATATGGCGCTATCCAATTACTGGAGCATGTAAACTGTTCTAATAAATGACTGCCACTACTCAGGCTCTCATGTATTGAGTTGCTGTGTGAACCTAGCACATAAAAATAATATATAGCCTCTCACTAGAAGAGTTTATAGTGTTTGGAATGCCATGGAAGAAGCTAAGTTTCAGGAATGCTAGTTATAGGATAGCAGTGGTCTGTGGAGTGACACTTGGAAAACTTTTGTTTGTGAATCTAGAATTAAAGTTACTTTTAGTATTTATATCCATTATGGTATTATATAAATGTTGAATCTATTAAAAATCAAATGTGAACATAAAATGCCTTTGGATATATATTTGGAATCCATGGAAGAAAATATATTCCTATAAGTTTCTTGATTTTTCTCTAAAAATACACAAAAGAAAAGGAAAATTATCTATATCTGAGATCTCAAAAGAGTGATGACTCCGAAGAATTTGTCTGTAGAGACATTTGGTTAGTGACTTTGTTTAACTTTGGAACTATAGAGAAGATGTAACGAAGTATGAGAGCAATGTGACTAAGAGAATCTCGTACAAGGAAAAATACAATGAGGATTCTGCATCATTTAGTCTTGATTTGCTTCATTATTTGGGTATAACCAGTATCTCTGGTTCCTGTTTTTCTGCAGACCAGGAATTTGTTTTTCCCTGAGGATTACATACATGACAAGTACAAGGGAAGAAAGAGTTGAGTTCTGAGAAACCTACTTGCAATAAGTTTTGGCTAGCATCACACTAGTAAAACACTCCACCGCAGACTTTGAATGCAAAAACTGTGTTTCATTCATTTCTGCTACCCTGTTTCACCCTCCTTGCCTTAGATTGGGTTCCCTGGAAACAGATTCAAGATTAAAAGTTGTGTCCAGAAGCCTAATCAGAATGTATTCTCAGGATCTGAGTTGCCAGATTCAGCAAACAAAAATACAGGATGCCCAGTTACATTTGGATTTCAGATAAATAATGAATAATTTTTTGGTGTAAGTATGTCCCAAATATTGCTAATACTCTAATACTAAAAAAAAAAAAGATACTAAAAACTCACTATTGTTAATCTGAAATTTAAACTCCCTGAGCATCCTGTATTTTATCTGGCAACGCTAATCAGGAGATAACAGTGGTGGGAAGTGAGGATGATGGAATTGGATGGAGGGAGAAACTGACCAGCTGTGTGGTGGCAACAGAAGCCTCAGCAGATAGGGGAGCCCTGGAGCTAGGATGGACCTTCAGAGCTTCCCAAACTGAGGGCAAGACGCAGGTTCTATGCCCCTCCATTGGCCTGCCACTGACCACAGATCACTCTGGGAGGGGGTTAACCCCTGACAGTTGGGCAATTCCCAGCGCAGCTGCACTGATATTGCCAGCATCTGGGGGATGGCTGTGTCAGCCCTGAAGAGGGGTCTGGATGGAGCACCATGGTACCCACTTTATTATCCCATATATACCTGTGTCTGCCCTGAGTAGCTTAATCTGATTGAAGTCTACCCTGTTGATCTCCTGCTTCAACTTCCACCTAATAATCTAACCTACAGCTGATTGTTTAAAATTAGTTTTGACTTTTTTTTTTTTTCATTCCACATTTCCTTTGTATGCTTTTCAAATGATTCTCTCCTATCATGGGGCCAAAGTTTACTATACTGATATGGAGCAAGGTCAGGGATAGAAGATTAAAGAGACTCCTCCACTTTCTGCTTATTACATCAGAATAATATATATAGTTATTGCCAGATGTCATCAAGAATACCCCAAAATCAGAAGAGATATTTGAGTATCTTGTAGGACTTGTAGTCATGTGATTCTAAATTACCCTGTCACTAAACCTGTCAGGATTGGTGAGGTTAAGCACATCTGAGCTAAAGAGCTATCTAGGATTGTAATACTGCAATACCATATGGTATAATATTATATAACTATATAATACTATATGCTTTAATAATACATTATTATACCATAGTACTGTATACTTCAGAATAATATTGTGACACTGTAGGATTATAATAGTTTAATATTCTTTGTAAGGAAGGAATATTAGGGCTTAGCCTTTTCATCTGTGTCATAAGCAACAGGTGAATAGTCTATTAGTTTATCTATTGCTGCATAACAAATTATTTTAAAATTTAGCAGCATAAAATAACACACACACACACACACACACACATACACACACACACACAACACACATGCATGCACAATTTCTATAGACCAGGAATCCAGACACAGTGTAAATGCTTAAGGGTCTCTCACAATCCTAATCCAGGTATCGTCGAGGATTATTGTCTCACCTGGAGGCCCACCTGATAAAGAATCTACTACCACATTCGTTCATGTATTGTTGACAAGATTTCGTTCCTTGAGGCTTGTTGGGTTGAGGACCTCTGTTCCTTGCTGACTGTTGACCAGAGACCACCCTCAGTTCCTTCCCATACAGTCCTTTCCAATATGGCAGCTTGTCTTACCAAGTGAACAAGCTGAGATGGCAAGAAACCATGCCACCAAGACAGAAGGTTTTGTAACGGTTTTAGTTTCCCAAGCCTGCTGTGATGAAGGGCCACAAACTGGGCGGCTTCAACAACAGAAATTTATTCTCTCACAGTACTGAAGGCTAAAAGATCAAAATCAAGATGTGACCAAAGGCCGGACTCTCTCTGAAGTCCCTAGGGGAGAATCTGTTCCATGTCTTTCTCTTAGCTTCCAAGCTTCCACTGTTGCCAGCAGCCTTCTGCATTCCTTCACTTATAGATCATTACTCCAATCCTAAGGATAAATTTTATGTTTACATTATCACGTAATGAAGTATGATTTATGCTTCATAATTTTATAGTTAATGTAAGACCTTCCTAAGCATAATAATAAGTTTTAAAAGGTAAAACTTCTCACTAGTTAAAGGGACCATTAAAATGTATTGGGGGGGGGGGTCAGAATTTACTCACTATAGCTAAGATGTATAAAAAAATAGTTTCATTTTCTTTAACATCTCATATTTTTTGGAATCCCCATTCCAATGCATTATTGGAAAGAAAACTCTTTAACCTGTTGATTGACAGCTCAGAGCCTGGAGCCTGCTTTGGATTCTGTGTCTCCCACTCTCTCTGCACACCCCTCTGTCTTGTGCTCTGTGTCTTAAAAATAAACATTAAAATTGTTTTTAATTAAAATAAAATAGACTCTTTTAGGGTGCATGGGTGGCTCAGTTGGTTAAGCGTCCGACTTCAGTTCAGGTCCTGATCTCACTGTTCATGGGTTTGAGCCCCATCTGAGGCTCTGTGCTGACAGCTCAGAGCCTAGAGCCTGCTTCAGATTCTTTGTCTCCTCTCTCTCTCTACTCCTCCCCCACTCATGCTGTGTCTCTCTCTCACTCTTGCTCTCTCAAAAATAAATAAACATTAAAAAAATAGACTCCTTAGGGTAAACCTAGTCACTTCTGGAAAATGTTTCTTCCCTTCTCTTCTGAGTACACGGGGAGGTTTGTGTCAGTAGCATCATGTCAACAAACTATTGGCACTTTTGAAGTCTACCCCATGGAAAATTTTTAAATATGTAGCAAATTTATGTGTGTGTGTGTAAGTGGGTATGTATATATGCATATACATCTATATGTATATATATCCACACATAAATATGGTTTATAACATATATATAATTTATAATAGCTAAGAATTAAAAACAACCAAAACATTCATCAACAGATAAATGAGTAAGTAAACTATATGTATATTTATACAGTGGAATACTATGCATCAATTAAAAGAAGTTAGGTAAATCATATAAACTGATATGGAAAGATGTCAAAGACCATAACTGATAAAAGCAAGTTGCAGAATAATGTTTATAGTGGCATAAGCATACTATATGCAAAAAATAAATGTATATATGTAAGTGTATAGAAAAAAAGTCTTAAAGAGATACAAACCCAAGGGGCGCCTGGGTGGCTTAGTCGGTTAAGCGTCCGACTTTCGCTTAGGTCATGATCTCGCGGTTCGTGGGTTCGAGCCCCGCGTCGGGCTCTGTGCTGACTGCCAGCCCAGAGCCTGGAGCCTGTTTCAGAGTCCGTGACTCCCTCTCTCTCTGACCCTCCCCTGTTCACGCTGTCTCTCAATCTCTC